>CM066343.1:143871256-144258756 GCA_033807585.1 Hydrophis major | reverse complement strand
TGAGAAAATAAACTCTTCAGAAATTATGAATGGCATTGGCATCTAGGAGCACTTAGCATATTTTTTGCACTATAAGACACACCTGACCATATGAGCCACCTAGGTTTAGAGGTTTAGAGGAAGAAAATGGGCAATGGCAAAGACAGAAGAGGCAGGGTTCAGCACTGTAAAATGACCCAGCCGCCAAGGCCCTTAATTTTCGTTCCCTAAGATGCACAGACATTTCCACCCATTTGGGGGGGGGCAGTGCATCTTATGGAACAAAAAATACGATAAGTTATAGACATTTGACTGATAGAATTTCCCTGATTGTCGTCATGTTAATGACCAGCAAGAGCTAGTAGCCTCTCATACAGCTGGCTCTTTCTAATTCCTGCCAAGTAAACCTGGTGACTGTTCTCCAGCCCCATCATCTTAACTTCTTAATGTACTTACAACCACCCTTGAGCCCAAAATTTCGGTAACTGACTGAGACATTTGTTAAGTGAGTTTTGCTGCATTTTATTATATTTTTTGCCACTAGTTCTCTTAGATGTTTTTTAGTGAATCACTGTGCTCTTGGATGTTGTTAAGTTAATCACTGCAATTGTTAAGTTGGTAACCTGGTTGTTAAATCAATCTGGCTTCCCCAATAACTTTGCTTGTCAGAAGGTTGAAAAAGATGATCACATGTCCCTGAGGACATTGCAATTGTCATAAATATAAGTCAGTTAGCAAGCATATGAATTTTGATCAAATGACCATGGGGATTCTGCAATGGTTAAGTGTGAAAAGCCAACTTTAGTCACTTTCTTCAGTGCTATTATCACTTTAAATGGTCACAAAATGAATTGTTGTAAGTTGAGGATTACCTGTACTTGTATGTCCCTGATCAAGTTACACAGAGCAAAAATGGCTCATATGACAAGACAACTTGCTGCTTTTAGTTGAAAATTTTATTCAAAAGTTTGATAAGATGATAATGCTTGTAGAGAATGTGCAGAGACATTTAGTTTTGGATTATTAGATGCACAAAAGGACTTTAATTTGAACCAAAGAGATATTCCTACAGCCAGAGAACTGAATTGATTCCATACCAGGGGTGTCAAACTCAAGACCTGGGGCTGGATCTGGCCCACAGGGTACTTAGGTCTGGTCCCCAGGGCCATCCTGGAAATAGCAAAGGACTGGCCTGTGATGCCTGTGCCAGAAAAAATGGAGCTTGCGAGGGCTGTGCATGGCCTCCCCCAGCTCCACTTTCACTGGAAGAGATTTGTAGGAAGGCCGGAACTGTTAAGTCCGTGTGGAAGGAAGCCAGGAGTCGGTGACTTTGTTTCAAGCTCTTTTTATTAGGTGGGTACCGAACTGAGGATAAAGAAAAACTTTGTGGCTTTTTATTTCCAAGCCGCGGCAGCCGCGGCCAATGGCACCACTTTGAATCTCCCGCGATTCGAATGGACCAATCGAGGGAGATTCTCAGAGAGCCAATCGGCGCAGCTCATCTAGCCAATCAGAGCGCCCCGCGCTTTGGCCAATCAAAGCGCGGGGATCTCAAGAATTCAAATGAGGGGACAGAACACTCCTCCCCTCTTGGTTCAGTCCTTAAGTTGCGTAGTCCCATAGGTAGGCGGGGCTCCATCTCTGCCTACTGGACCTGCGCAGGTCAGTCGTAGGTTGGATCCCGGCCGGTTCGGTCGGGGTCTCTGTTTCTCCGGACTCCGTCGTGGGAACCGCCTGATCTGTCTGGCCGGGCCGCTCTCCACAGCTCCCTCCTGGGCTACCCGAGTTGGTTGAGCTGCGGGTTTCGCCGCTCCCGCTTGGTCTTCCCGGGTTGGTTGAGCTGGCCTGGCTGTCTCTTCCTGGCAAGGTTTCGTGCTGGCTGCTTTCAGGTGAGTATGGCTGGTTTATTTTTTCTCGGTTTTAGTTCCCTGGGTATTCCCTCCCCTCTTGATTTGTGTTGCGGGGGTTGGTTTTGCTTGGTTGCGCATCGGTGGTCTCTTGTGTGGTCGTCCTCGATCTTAACTGGTCGATGTGGCGTTTCCACGCTCGTCCGTCAGTGTTTGTAGCTGGTACGAGTGTGGGCCTGTTAGTTGTGTTATGACGGCTGGTACCCATAATGGGTCTCCGGTTAGATTCTTCGCATAGACGGCGTCGCCTGGTGCGAAGGTTCGGTATTTGCTGGTGGAGTCTGGGGGTTTCTCTGGGTTGTACGTGGGGTGTAATCTATCGAGTGGGGACCTTATTTTCCTCCCCATTAGCAGTTCGGCTGGGCTTTTATTTGTTGTGGTGTTTGGGGTTATGTGCTGGATGAAAAGTAATTTATTTATTTTGTCCTGGATCTCCCCGTGGTCTATTTTCTGGATGGTTTTCTTTGTGAATTGAACCATCCGTTCCGCCCTACCATTCACCGCCGGATGCGCCGGGGCTGTCAGCACTTGTCGTATGCCCCTCTCCGCTAGGAATTTTTTGAATTCTAGTGAGTGAATTGGGGCCCGTTGTCGGAAACGAGGACATCTGGGAGGCCGTGTGTTGCGAAAAGTTTGCAGAGTTCTTTGGTCACAGACTCCGTGGTGGTTGTTCTCATGTTGCTTACCTCCAGCCAGTTGGAGTAAGCGTCTACAGTTATTAAGAAAGTGTGTCCTTTTGTGAGCCCGGCGAAATCTATGTGGATCCTAGACCACGGTCCCCTGGGGGTTTCCCACTCTAGGATGGGTGCTGCGGGTGGGCTTGGCCTAGTTTCCTGGCATCATTGACACCTTGCTACCCAGGCCTCGACCTGTTTGTCCATCCCTGGCCACCAAGCGTAACTTCTGGCCAGGGCTTTTGTCCTAACGATGCCCGGGTGCCCTCGTGTAACAGTTCCAAAACCTTCCCTTGTAGTTTTTCCAGGATGACCACCCTATCCCCCCATAGTATGCACCCTTTTAGTAACGAGAGTTCCGTTTGCCGGTTCCGGAATGTCCTGACGGACTCGTCGTTGTCCCTTTCCGGCCACCCTTTCTCTACCCAATGCAAAACCCGCGCCAGACGTTTGTCTTTATTAGTTTCTCGGGCAATGTCTGATGTGGTTATGGGTAGGTTGGGTAGAGTCTCTATGCTGAGGGTGGTCATCGTGGGTGCTGGGTCAGTGTCAGGTTCCAGTAACGGTGAGCGGCTTAAGGCGTCCACATGGGAGATAGTCTTACCAGGTCTGTGTGTGAGTCCGTAGTTGTAGGCAGCCAGGAATTCGGACCACCTTGTCATTCGGGGAGACAGAATGTTCGGGGTGGCCCTGTTCCCTGCAAGGATTTCCAGCAGCGGTTTGTGGTTGGTGATGATGGTAAATGTCCGGCCGTAGAGGTACTCGTGAAACCTTTTTACTGCAGCGATGATAGCCAAAGCCTCTTTGTCCAGCTGGCTGTAGTTCCGCTCCGGTTTGGTGAGGGTCCTTGAAAAGAACGCGATGGGTGCTTCTTTTCCGTCGGGGAGAGTGTGGCTGAGGACAGCGCCGACGCCGAAGGGTGATGCGTCGCATGTGATGGCTAGTGGTAGGGTCTCATTGTACTGGATGAGGATGGCATCCGAAGTGAGCAGGTCCTTGGTTTTTCTGAAGGTGGCTTCCTTGCGTTTCCCCCAAGTCCAGGTAGCCGTCTTGTCCAAAAGCCTATGCAAAGGCTCCGCTGCGGTCGCCTTTTGGGGCAGGAAGACATGATAAAAGTTTAGTAGCCCCAGGAACGCCTGCAGTTCTGTTTTTGACTTGGGTGTGGGGGCTTCCTTGATGGCTTTAATTTTCTTGTTGGTGGGGTGAATGCCGTGTTGGTCTAGGAGGTATCCTAGGAATTTGACCCACTCTGTGTACAGCTGGCATTTTTCCTCTTCACTTTAAGCCCAGTTTCTTTGAACCTCGTTAGCACCTCCCTTAGGCGAGCCTCTAGTTCGGCCTGGTTGGTTGCCGATACTAGTACATGATGCCCTGTAAGAGTCTTTCCATGAGGCTCTGGAAAATCCCCAGTGCCACGCTGACTCCAAATTGGAGCCGGTTGCATCTGAACGCTCCCTGGTGGGTGACTATGGCTTGTGCCTCGGCAGTTTCCTCGTCGACTGGCAGTTGCTGGTATGCTTGGGCCAGATTGAGTTTCGCAAAAACTTTGCCCCCTCCCAGTGAGTGTAGGAGATGCTGCACTACTGGGACGGGGTAAGCGCTTTGCTGCAAGGCCTTATAGTCATTTAGGGTGGCCTTATAGTCCCCGCAGATTCTCACTGACCCATCAGGCTTAATCGGGGTGACTACGGGGGTCTCCCACCAGGTGTGGTCTATGGGTTGTAATAACCCTTGCTTGACGAGTTTGTCAATTTGCTCGTCTATCTTCGGTTTGAGTGCGAACGGAACCCACCTTGATTTTAGGTGTTTCGGGGGAACGTTGGGGTCTAGGCTGAAGGATATAGGGGGCCCTCGGTACTTGCCTAGGGTGCCGTCGAACACTTCCTGGAAATCCTGGGCCAGTTGCTGCTCCCAGTCAGCTTCGGCGATGTGGTCGATGCCCGTGACTGCGATGCCTAGCGGTGCGAACCATTGAAGTCCCAGTAGGCTAGGTCGGTCTCGATCGATGATGGTTAAGGGAAGTCTTTCGGCGTGTCCCTTGTAGGTCACTGTAAACTGTCCTGTTCTGACTACAGGGATGCGGTTTCCCTGGTAGTCCTTGAGGATTAGTCTCTGGTTTTCTAGTTGCTTTCTCTGGATGGTAGGCACCAAGCATTTAAGTTCTTTCCAGGCTACCATTGAGAGGTAGGACCCAGAGCCCACCTCCATTTTACACAGCTTGCCTTCGATGCCTACCTCCACATAGACCTTTCTGGCGTCTGTGGTTGTGGCGTGGCCGATGGTGACCGTCTGATGTGTCTCTTCTCTCCGCCTGGGCTTGCCGCTTCATTGGGCTCGTCTGTTTTGCTCCCAGCGGTTGTCTGTTGGCCGGTCTCTGGTCCTGGGGGGTGTGCTCTCTCGTCTCCGCTCGCTCGGGTCCCATCGCCTGGGGCTGTGGGTCTTCTTGAGGCGGCAAACGCGTGCGATGTGGTCCTTCTTGTCGCAGTGCCGGCAAATGGAGTCGAAGAACCGGCATTCGGATCTGGGGTGGTCGCCTCCACAACCGGCACACGCGGTCCTCGACTTATGACTCCGCTGGCTGCGCTGGTCGCGGCCCGCCTGTAGTTGGTGGATGTCTTCCTCTTCGTCGGATGTGCCCGAGGTCGAGTGGAGTTCGCCTTGGTGGGTGGTGGTTTCAGGTTGGGCCTCGGTCGACCTTGCAGGGTTGTTGTTTGCGGTGCGGTCCCCGGCGTTCGGTCTCCGCATGTGTTCTGCTGATTGTCGGGTTGCTTCGGCGGCTGCGGCTTCGGAGATGGCGTTGGCGAGAGCGATGTTGCCCTTAGCCATCAACCGACTTTGGAGAACGGGGTCCCAAAGGCCGAGCACGATTCGGTCCCGAAGGGCCTCGTTCATGTTGGAGAACTCGCATAGTCCTCCCAGGCGCCGCAGCTCTGCAACGAAATCGCTGAGACTCTCGCCCGACCGCTGGTCCTGCCGATAAAATTTGTGCCGTCGGATGAGGATGGGCACAGCTGGAGCGTAGTGGTTTTGGAGCAATGGTTCGAGGTCCTTCCAATCCATTTCGGTCACGTCGGCGGGTTTGGCTAGCACTTTTGCCATCTTAAACACTGCGGGCACGCAGTGTGTTAGGAAGATGGCTCGTTTCTTCGGTCCCGTGGCATCCTTCAGATCGTTGCATTTGAGGAACATGTGGAATCTGTCCGTGTAAGATTCCCAGTCCTCGGTAGCGGGGTTGAAGGGGGTTGGTGGTGCGATGCTGGCCATCTCGTTGGTTGGCTGGCATCCGTCGGACATGTGCTTCGGTTCAGGATGAGGATCCCATCTTCGTCGCCATTGTTAAGTCCGCGTGAAAGGAAGCCAGGAGTCGGTGACTTTGTTTCAAGCTCTTTTTATTAGGCGGGTACCGAACTGAGGATATAGGAAAACTTCGCGGCTTTTTATTTCCAAGCCGCGGCGGCCAATGGCACCGCTTTGAATCTCCCGCGATTCGAATGGACCAATCGCGGGAGATTCTCAGAAAGCCAATCGGTGCGGCTCGCCTAGCCAATCAGAGCGCCCCGCGCTTTGGCCAATCAAAGCACGGGGATCTCAAGAATTCAAATGAGGGGACAGAACAGTAACAGCCGAAAATGGAGCTCAGGAGCCTGTTTTCACTGGCAGAGCACTCAGGCCAGTACAGCAACCCCCCAACACAAGTTATGTCATGCTGGCCATGACCATTCTGGCTACACCCACCCAGTCCCCTGAGGTCAAACAATTCTGATGCAGCCCTCAATGAAATAGAGTTTGACCCTTGTTCCACACTCTCTTTGAGGCTTAAATCTGCATTTTGTCATAATATTAGTCTGACTGAACAGGGAAGTGACAAATTATTTTTTCCTACAAAGACTCAGGGAAATTGCACAATGGATTTACTACACTTAACTGAAAATCACTTCTATCTGGACTTTGGTGGTAAGACAAGTCATTGTGGAGACTAAATTTATTATACTTAATTAGACAATAATGGATAAGAGATGGCTTTAAGAAGCAAATGTGGAAATTTGATCCAGGAAGAATTACTTTTAGTTTTTGGGATGATTTGGGATAGATAAGATGTCATGGTAAATTTTCTACGAATGGTTTACAATAATAGTTTGTTAACAAAGAGTTTTGAAACCTTAATTTTGTCTTATATATTATTATCTTTCTTATTAATTATTTTGTCATAAATATAGTATGTAGAGACATACTATGCATCAATAATTTGCAAATAAATTTACTTGTTTAAAAAAGGGGGATTCAGAAGGGGTGGGAATTAATATTGTAGTAATATATTAATCAATATTCACTTGGGGATAATATGTGTATATGTTTTTAATGCGCCTTTTATTCCTTAGTTATTCAATTCCTATTTGTTTTTCAATTCCCCCTTCTCATTTAAAATATGTTTGTATCTTACAATTTTTCCCATGTCCATCACATTCGGGTGTGTTAGTGCCTCCATCATGGAGAGCCAGACAGGTATTTTCAAGTAGTATTTTTCCTTGATTTTTGCCCATACTGAGATTAGGGCATTTCTTTTTTCTTTTTTGAACAATTTTATTAATTTTCTACAAATAAACAAAACAAACAAAACATAAAAACATCAACTCTCTTATGTACATACAGTGTGTCGGTTGGTTCATCAGTTTTGTGCATTCATTTCGTAGTCTCAATTACAGTTATATTACATAACAACTCATATTGTCAATCCAAACTTATATATCCTAATATCGCTATTAGAAAATCATTTGACTATACTTTTAATCATTCATGCTTTATGAGATAACAATACTTTAAATAGTTTATTCTATAACAAATCATATAAACATACCAGATCTATCCTATAAACACTTTATAGATATAATATCAAATAACAAAAGAGAAAAAACATTCTTTGCTGTCTAACATTCTAAATATTCTATTATTGTATTTTGTCATCTAATCATTGATAGAAAAGATCCCAAATTTCATAAAATTGTTTATCCTCTTGCTCTCTAATTTCAAATGTCAATCTACTCATCTCAGCACATTCCAATATTTTCTTAATAATTTCTTCCTGTGATGGTATTTTCTCATTCTGACACTTTTTAGCAAATACAATCCTAGCCGCTGTTAATACATTTACAATCAGATATTTCAAGTCTTTACTGTAAGTATCTGGTAAGATTCCCATTAAGAAAAATTCCGGTTTCAAATCTATACGTTTCTTTATCATTTTTTCCAACCACATGCGAATTTTAGTCCAATATTTTCTAGCGTTCTCACAAGTCCACCACATATGGTAATACGAGCCAGGTATCTGATGACATTTCCAGCATTTTTCAGATTTATTCTTGAACATTCTTGCTATTCTTGTCGGGGGAAAGTGCCACCTGTAAAACATCTTATACAAATTTTCTTTATATGCTGTTGACATTGTCATTTTATAATTTTGAGACCACAATTTTTGCCATTTCTCTAGATCAATCCCATATCCAAAGTTCTTCCCCCAAACAATCACAGTTTCTTCAACTTGTTCTTCCTCTAGCTTAATTCCCAGTAAATAACCATATAATTTTTTAATCACCTTCTCATCAGTACCCATCAAGATCTTATCTAGATCAGTCTGTTTATCATAAAATCCCTCTGTTTTAGAATCTTCATCATATCTTGAATGTATTTGCGCATATGAAAACCAATTCATCTTTATACCTCGTTCCTCTAAATTTTGTATCGATTTAAGTTCACCCTTTTCATCCAATAGTTCCCCATATCTAACTGTTTGTTCCTTCTTATAAATTATAGGATAGGAAAATGCTTCAATAGTCGATAACCAAACTGGAATTTTCAAATAACATTGTCTTTTTATCTTCTCCCAGTTTAACCACAAAGACTCCCGTATATAATGTCTTCTAAAATAACCCTGTGTTTTAGTTCCCTTATACCATAAAAAAGCGTGCCAACCCAAAAGCAAATCATGACCCTCGAGTGTCAACAATCTAGTCTTTCTTAATGTTATCCATTCCTTGACCCACATCAAATTTGCAGCTTGGTAGTACAATTCCCAATTGGGCATGCCAAAACCTCCTCTAGTTCTAGTGTCTTGCAAAAGCTTTAGCTTTATTCTCGCTTTCTTACCTTGCCATATATACTTCAGCATAATTTTATTTAAATCTTCAAAATAGTCTTTTCCAAGCCTAATTGGTATTGTTTGAAATAGAAATAGGATTCTGGGTAAAATATTTATCTTGATTGTTGAAATTCTCCCTATTAATGACAATTGTAAGTTTTCCCATTTCTTCAAATTTAAAGCTATCTGTTGTTTAAGTTTAATATAATTATTCTCTTTTAATGTGCTACATCTTGCTGTCAAGTGTATCCCCAGATACTTGACCTTTTTCGTAACTTGGATTTTCAACAGGTCTGCCAGTTCTTCTTTGTCTCAGAAGCATGTTCTTTGTCAGAATCTTTGTTTTGTCTTTATTTATTTTCAAATCAGCCACCTCACCATATATCTCTATCTTTTCCAATAACTTTGGAGCTGTTTCTAACGGATCTTCCAAAATAAAGGCTATGTCATCAGCAAAAGCTTGCACTTTAAATTCTTCCTTTTTAATTTTCATTCCTTTTATGCTTTTATCATCTCTAATATTTCTATTCAACACTTCCAAAGTCAATACAAATAGCAAAGGAGATAGGGAACATTCTTGTCTTGTGCCTTTTCTTATATTAATAAAGTCTGTAAGTTCTCCCTCCATCATTACCTTTGCTGTCTGTTTATTGTATATGGCTTCTATTGCTTGGAAAAAATTTTCTGGCAAAACCCATCTGTTCCAATAGTAATAACATAAATTTCCAATTCACATTATCAAATGCCTTTTGGGCATCTAGGAATATCAATGCCATTTGCTTTTCAGGATGTGCCTTATAGTATTCCAAAGTATCCAGGATTACGCTCATATTGTCTCTAATTTGTTTCTTTGGCAGAAATCTATTTTGATCTGGGTGGATGAAATTATTTAAGTATTTTTAAAGTCTTTCTGCTAAAATTGAAGCAAAGATTTTATAGCCTGCATTTAATAAAGAAATAGGTCTATAGTTCTTAATTTGCAATAAGTTCTTCATTTGGAATAAGTGTAATATAAGCCTCTGACCATGTTTTGGGGATCATCTTCTTTGACATAGCTTCATTCATAACTTCTAGCAATGGAATGCTCAATGATTCTTGTAATGTTTTATAAAATTCTGCTGGAAGCCCATCTGGACCCGGAGCTTTCCCATTATTTTGTTTCTTAAGTGCTTCAGTTAATTCCATCATTGTTAAGTTGCTTTCTAGCATTTCTTCAGTCTCTTTAGATATCTTCGGTAGTATTCTGTAGATACTGTTTGACTTTTTCCTCATCAATATTCTCTTATTTATATAGTTGCCCATAGAAGTCTCGAATAATTTCCTTTTTCTCCTTATTACCATAACAAACTTGGCCTTGGTCATCTATTAAGTGCAATATTTTTCTTGATTATTTCTCCTTTCTCAATTTATATGCTAGCCATCTACCTGGTTTATTTGCATCTTCAAAATAATTCTGTTTAGCATTTCTAATTTTCTGTGCCAATTCTTCTTTCTCTATTAATTCCATTTTATGTTTAGTTATATCCAACTTCAATTTAATATCCTTTTTCTGTGGCGTTTTCTGTAATTCTTTTTCAAGTCTTTTATACTCATCTTCCAAGACCTTAGTGGCTTGCCTTTTCCTAATATTCTTTTTTTTTTTTTTATATTCTATTATCAAACCTCTAGCATATGCCTTCATTGTATCCCAAATATTCTACATTGAAATATCTTCTTTTTTATTTTCTCTAAAAAAGAAAGTCAATTCTTTCTCCATCCATTGTGTAAAATCTTTTTCCTTTAAAATAGTATTATTTAATGTCCATCTCGATCTTTTTTTTTTTGTCCCTTCCATTTAATTGTCACTGGGCTATGATCTGCCCAAGTACTTGTTTCAATATTTGTTTCTTGAATATTAGATATTAATTCTGTTGAGATCCAAATCATATCCAATCTGGACCATGATAAATGTCTATTTGAATAGAAAGTGTATATGTATTGTTTAGTTTCAACATTTCTTTCTCTCCAAATGTCTTTTAAGGTTAATTCGTCTGTCATTTTAAAAAGGATTTAGGCAGAGTCTTTCTATTTTGCTTTGTTGTTGTTGCTATATAGTCCAGTTTATTGTCCACAATTCCATTGAAATCTCCCATCATCATTATATTAACTTAGTCCAGTCCAGTTATTTTCATGTGTAATTTTTTATAGAATTCTTCTTGTTTATCATTCGGAGCATAAATTGCAATCAAAAGTATATTTATATTGTTGTCCATTATTTCCACCATTAATATTCTTCTGTCTTCATCAGTATAAATCAATTTTGCTGGAATGGCCTCTTTAATGTATAGAACCACTCCTCTTTTCCTACATTGAGTCAAAGAAGTAAACATTTTCCCTAATTTTGGCTGTACTAACAATTGTTCAAGTTTAATATGTACTTCTTGTAGGCAAATTATATCAAATTTTAATTTCTCTAATTTATGAAAGGTTTTCCTTCTTTTAACAGCTGAATTAAGTCCATTTATATTCATTGTAATCAATTTTTTTTCTTCCATGATTATGCTTTATATTTAGGTCTAACAGCTCTCATGGATCTTACTTCACACTGTTCTTTACTGTCCACCTGTCCACCTACTGCACCTTCCACTTTTTCAGTCTCCAGTTGTTCCTCTTGAAACTCAATTAATGAGACCTCTTTCTCTGACTCTTCTTCTCTCCTTCCAAAAAATTCTGCGTGGAAAAGTTCTGCTTTCTCGATTGAATCAATTCTATGTCTCTGTTCTTGCCACATAAACATTAATCCTTCTGGAATCAGCTGTAAAGTCACTTTTTCTTGTTCTTTATCTTGCTTCAACATTGTCTGGATTAAACATTGTCCTCCAGCTGGTGGGGAGGCAGAGGTAGAGGTAGAAACGTCAGAAGGTATGGGTTTCCTGCTCATTTTAGTCGCTTCAAGACCTTCAAATTCTTTTTAACTTTTAATCCAACTGGTAGAATAGCCATTATAATCCAAAATGGAAAAATCCAATAGTAAAAAGCCCGATGGCAAAAAAGAAAAAGAAGAAGAAAAATCTTCAGGTTCTTCTAGACCCTAATCCAATTATGAAGTAGTCCACAATAAAAAATAAAAAGAAGAAAAAAGCCCAATAATAATAATAATAATTAAGAAGAAAAAGAAAAAAAATAAGGGAAAAGAAAAAAAAAATTCATTCAGGTTCTTCACACCTTAATCCAATTGGGAAATCTCAATAATAAAAAGGAAAAGGCAGAATGATCCAACAACATGGATAGAAAAAGAAAAAAGTCCCAGTAAAAAGAAGAAGAAAAGAAAAATAAAGAAAAAATTCTGAGGCTTTCCCTTAAAAATAAAAAGCACAAATAAGAATATTACTAAAATTAAAATTTACAAAGAGACTGGTAAGGAGGGGTACCACAACTGAAAAAAGATAAAAAAAAACCACACTGGACTTTGTTTAGTTGTCCAAGGCCCTTATTATGACTCTCTTCTCCAGAGGCTTCAAAGCCAAGCCTCAAGTGTTGAAATGTTGATAAGAGTCCAGGAAAGCACCTGTAATAATATTCTGCTGCACTCTTCCCTCTATCTTATCAAGTTGAAATGTCTTTGAGTCTTTTCACAGTTCTCTCCAATTCAAATAAAATAGTTTCAAGCCTCTAGTTGGCAGTGTTACAAGTTTCTTAATACACTTCCCCCCCCCAGCCAGAAACACATAGTTTAAGTTAAGAAAAAAAAAAAAAGTACATATATATATATATATGAAAATAGCCAAAGGGGCCTCTATCCTAAAAGAAAATTAAATAATCAAAAAGGAGCATAAGAATATATATAAGAGAAAATTCAGTCCGGTTAACTACAAAATCGCAATAAAGTCACCCCCAAAAAAGTAAGAGAAAGAAAAAAAAATCCAAGCATCAATTTGACGTCCCTTTAAAAAATGCCGCTCATACAGTTTTGTCAAAAAAAATCTCACAGGTTTCTTCTCATATTCAGAGTATTCTTTCAAATCTCAGTGAGTTAACAAAAAAAAAAAAAACCTTTCTCACTCAGCTGACACACTTTCACTTTCAGCCTCGTCCTTTCCGGAGCTGTACTGACTTCAGCAGCTATGGAGGCTGCCTCTCCGCCGCCAGCAAAAGGGCTTCTCCTGGATCAAACCAGGGACTTTGCGATGTCCCTGGGATCCATGGAGTGTGGCCTTCACTATCACCATCTCTACGGGACGGTTTAGGTCCGTTGGGACTGACCAGGGGCGAAAATATCAGCCGCGATCTCGGAGCCCCGAGATTGCAGCTGTATCGCTGAGACGAAGCTCTGCCTTCTCCAGATTAGGCCATTTCTAATGTAGTGTCCCTGAAAGTATTTATGTGCTTTATATTTCTCATACCATAGAAAGGCATGCCACCCCAGTTGTAAGTCATGTCCCTCCAGTACAAGTAATTGTCTATTTCTCAGGGTTATCCATTTTTTTAGCCAGATAAGGTCAGCTGCTTGATACTATATTTCCCAGTTTGGCAATCCAAAACCTCTTTTATTGATAGAGTCTTGCATTAATTTCAACCTAATTGTTGCCTTTCTGCCTTGCAATATAAATTTGGTTACCATTCTATTTAATTCCTTGAAATATTTCCTGTCTAGTTTTATTGGAATTGTTTGTAACAAGTACAACAGTCTCAGTAAGATATTCATTTTAAATGGTGGCTATTCTATTCTTAACAGTGATAATTGCATGTTTTCCCACTTTTCCAGATTCAATTTAATTTGCTGTGTTATTTTTAAGTAATTGTCTTCTTTTATAGTTACACAACTTGCTGATAGATATATTCTCAAATATTTTACTTTTTTAACTATTTGGCTATCTATCTATTCTATTAAATATCTTTTCTTTTCCTTTGTAAAATTTTTAGCTAAGATTTTAGTTTTCTCTTTGTTTATTTTCAGTCCTGCAACATCACAATTTCTCTATTTTCTTTATTAGTTTGGATCTCATTTTTTGCAGTTCTTCCATAATAAACACAATTGTATGGAAAAGCTTGTAGTTTGTATTGTTCTTTTTTTTTTTTATCTCCATGCCTTATATTTCTATTTCTTGGCAGATATTTCTATTTAATACTTCCAGAGTCAGAATAAATAATAAGGGGGACAATGGGCATCTTTGTCTTGTGCCTCTTTTAATCTTAATATTTTCTGTTATGTCCTCATTCACACTTCTGCAGTCTGTTTTGTATATATTGCTTTGATCATATTGATCCATTTCCCCCCCAGATTTCATATATTTTAGCTGCAGTATCATGAATTGCCAGTTTACATTGTTGAATGCTTTCTGCAGGTCAAGAAACATCAGCACCATTGGTATTTCAACAGAAAATTGAAATAATTGAAATAATATTCCAATGTGTTCAGAATTATTCTCATTTTATTTTTGATTTGTCTATTTGGCAGCAAATCATTCTGGTCCCAATGTATAATTTCATTTAGGAATCTCTTCAATCTTTCAGCTATTATTGATATATAAATTTTAGAATCCACATTTAAAAGTGAGATGGGTCTATAGTTTTTAATCTGCGATAAGTCTGCATCTTCTTTTGGTATGAGGGTGATATTTGCTTCCATCCGAGATTTTGGTATCTTAGCTTTTAGTAAGACTTCATTACAAACTTCCAGTAGTACCAGTCCGGGTGTGTGTGTGTGTCTTGTAATGGTTTACAGAATTCTGCCGTTAAGCCATCTGGTCCTGGAGTTTTATTATTCTTCTGTTTCTTAATTGCCTCTGTTAATTCAAACATTGGTATCCTTTCATTTAGTGTAGATCTTATTTCTTCAGAAACTTTTGGTAATCTGACCTCTTCTAGATATTGTTTTATTTTATCCTCTTGTTCATACAGATTTTCATAGTAGTTCTGAATTATTATTATTTTGCTGTCATTTTGATGTGGTAGTGTATCTTTCTCATCTATCAAGCTTTGTGTCTGTTTTTTTTTCTTTTTCTTTTTTTAATTTATATGTCAACCATCTTCCTGGTTTATTGGCTTTTTCAAAAAAGTTTTGTTTTATACTCTTAATTTTGCATGCTAATTCTTCTTTTTTGAGTGGGGTCAGTTTGTGTTTTATTATTTCCATTTGGTTTTTGAGCTTCTTTTCTTCATTTTTTCTACAATTCCATTCTCCCTCCACTGTTCTTTGCTGTTGTTTTTTTTTATTTTTCCTTCCTGTATAAGAAATAGCTAGCCCTCAGAAGTATGCCTTTGCTTTGTCCCATACATTTTATAGTGAGGTCTCTCCCTTTTTATTTTCTTTGAAGAAGAATATCATTTCTTTTTCTATTGTTTGTATGAATTTCTTGTCCTTTAATAGGAATTGATTCAACATCCATTTCACTTTTTTCTTGTCTCCTTTCCATTTAATCCTGTCTGAATTGTGGTGTGCCCATATATTTGGTTCTATTTCTTTTTCCTGTATATTGCTGCTTAGTTCTGGTGTCATCCATGCCCTGTCTATCCTTGACCAGGATTGAGCTGATTTTTCTCTGAGTTTCTTTCTCTTCATATATCTTGGATGTTCATTTCTGCCACCAGTTTAAAAGAAGATTTTGGTAAAATTTTCCTGTACTACTTACCTGTACTACTTCTGTATTCTAGTTTTACATGTGTGATTGTATTTAAAATCTCCTATTAAGCAAATGTTTTCGTAGTCCAATTCTGCAATTTTAACAGATAACAGATAATCAGAGTTGGAAGGGACTTTGTAGGTCATCTGGTCCAACCGCGCGCCCAAACGGGAGACCCTACACTTTTTCTGACAAATGGCAGTCCAATCTCTTCTTGAAAGTCTCAAGTGATGACACTCCCACAATTTCTGAGGGTAAACTGTTCCATTGGTTGATTGTTCTCACGGTCAGAAAGTTTCTCCTTATTTCCAGGTTAAATCTCTCCTTGTTCAGTTTCCATCCATTATTCTTTGTTTGGCCTACAGATGCTTTAGAAAATAGCTTGACCCTTTCCTCTCTGTGGCAGCCCCTCAAATATTGGAAGACTGCTATCATGTCTCCTCTGGTCTTTCTCTTCACTAGACTAGCCATGGCCAGTTCCTGTAACCGTTTTTCATATGTTTTACTTTCTAGTCCCCTAATCATCCTGGTTGTTCTTCTCAGCACACTTTTTAGAGTCTCAACATCTTTTTTATAAAGTGGTGACCAAAACTGGATACAGTAATCTAGGTGTGGTCTTACTAAGGCTTTATAGATTGATATTAGTCACTTGATCTTGATTGTATCCCTCTGTTAATGCAACTTAGGATTGCATTAGTTTTTTTGGCTGCAGCTGCATACTGTTGGCTCATATTTAGCTGGTTGTCCACTAAGACTCCAAGATCCCTCTCATAGTTACTGCTATTGAGCCTGGTGTCACCCAGTCTATATGTTTACTTTTGTTTTTTCTTGCCTAAGTGTAGGACTTTACTTTTCTCTACATTGAATTTCATTTTGTTAGATATGTTCCAGTGTTCTAGTCTGTCAAGATACATCTGGATCTTGACCCTATCTTCTTGGGTGTTAGCTATTCCTGCCAGCTTAGTATCATCTGAAAATTTGGTAAGTTCCCCTTCTACTCCCTCATCTAAGTCATTCATGAAGATTTTAAAGAGTACTGGGCCTAAGACAAAACCTGGACAAAACCCCACTGCTTACTTCCCTCCATGTAGACTTAGACCCATTAAGGACTACTCGTTGAGTATGGTTTATCAGCCAGTTGCGAGTCCACCTAGTGGTGATGTTATCTATTCCATTTTTTTCTAGCTTACCAAGAAGTAGGTTGTGGTCTACTTTGTCTGCCTTGCTGAAATCTAAATATATTATGTCCACAGTATTTTGCTGGTCTACTAATTTAGTCAATGTGTTGAAGAATGAAATAAGATTGGTTTGACATGATCTGTTTTTAACAAACCCATGTTGACTGCTGGTTATTACTTTACTTATTTCTAGATGTTGGCAGATCTGTTTTTTAATTATCTTTTCCAGTATCTTCCCGGGTATTTATGTTAGGCTGATTGGTCTATAGTTTCCTGGATTTGTTTTTTTTTCCCTTTTTTGAAGATAGGAACCACATCAACTCTTTTCCAGTCCTCTGGTAGTTCCCCGGTGCTTCAGGATTTTTGAAAGATATGGTGCAGTGGTTCTGAGATTATTTCTGCCAGCTCCTTTAAAACTCTGGGATATAATCTTCTGTAAATTTAGTGCATAAATTACTATCAAAGTATCTGTAATTTATTGTTACTTCCACCATTAATATTCTCCCTTCTTTGTCTGCATATATAGATTTGGCTTTTATTGTTTTTTTGATGTATAAGACCACCCCCATTTCTGGAGAAGGCAGAGATTTGCCTCGGTGATACAGCTGCAATCACGGGGCTCCAAGATCGCAGCTGATATTTTCGACCCTGGTCGGTCCCAACGGACCTAAACCGTCCCGTAGAGATGGTGATTGTGAAGGGCACACTTCGTGGACCCCAGGGACATTACAAAGTCCCTGGTTGATCCGGGAGAAGTCCTTTTGCTGGTGGTGGAGAGGCAGCTTCCATAGCTGCTGAAGTCGGTACAGCTCCGGAAAGGAAGAGGCTGAAAGTGAAAGTGTGTCGGCTGGGTGAGAAATTTCTATTTTTTTTGTTAACTCGCTGAGATTTGAAAGGACACTCTGAGTATGAGAAGAAACCTGTGAGATTTTTTTTGACAAAACTGTATGAGCGGCATATTTTAAAGGGACGTCAAATTTAGGCTTGGATTTTTTTTCTTTCTCTTACTTTTTTGGGGGGAACTTAAGCGCGATTTTGTAATTAACCGGACTGAATTTTCTCTTATATATATTCTTATGCTCCTTTTTGATTTTTTAATTTTCTTTTAGGATAGAGGCTCCCTTTGGCTACTTTCTCTTTTTATATATATATATATATGTAAATACCTTTTCTTTTTTCTTAACTCAAACTAAGTTTTTCTGGCTGGAGGGGGAAGTGTATTAAGAAACTTGTAACAATGCCAACTAGAGGCTTGAAAATATTTTATTTGAATTGGAGAGAACTGTGAAAAGACTCCTTCTCAAGGACATTTCAATTTGATAAGATAGAGGGAAGAGCGCAGCAGAATATTATTACAGGTGCTTTCCTGGACTCTTATCAACATTTCAACATTTGAGGCTTGGCTTTGAAGCCTGTGGAGAAGAAAGTCATAATAAGAGCCTTGGACAACTAAACAAAGTGCAGTGTGTCTTCTTATTTTTTTTTCAGTTGTGGTACCCCTCCTTGCCAGCCTCTCTGTAAAGTTTAATTTTAGTAATATTCTTATTTTTGCTTTTTATTTTAAAGGGAAAGCCTCAGAATTTTTTCTTTATTTTTCTTTTCTTCTCCTTTTTACTGGGACTTTTTGCTTTTTCCATCCATGTTTTTGGACCATTCTACCTTTTTCTTTTTATTATTGAGATTTCCCAATTGGATTAAGGTGTGAAGAACCTGAAGGAATTTTTTTTCTTTCCTTTTTTTTTGTTCTTTTTTTTAAATTATTATTATTATTTTGGGGCTTTTTTCTTCTTTTTATTTTTCATTTTTTATTGTGGACTACTTCATAATTGGATTAGGGTCTAGAAGAACCTGAAGATTTTTTCTTCTTCTTCTCTTTCTCCTTTTTCTTTTTTGCCATCGGGCTTTTTACTATTGGATTTTTCCATTTTGGATTATAATTGGCTATTTTACCATTTGGATTAAAAGCTAAAAAGAATTTGAAGATCTTGAAGCATCTAAAATGAGCAGGAAACCCATATTTTCTGGTGTTTCTACCTCTACCTCTGCCTCCCCACCAGCTGGAGGACAACGTTTAATTCAGACAATGCTGAAGCAAGACAAAGAACAAGAAAAAGTGACTTTACAGGTGATTATGCAAGTAATCCAAGATCTCAAGATAAAAACAGATACTATTGAACAAAGAACAGAGAAGACTGATGAAAAAGTAGAAAATATTCAACAAATGATGGTGAAGTACGATGAGAGATTCCAAAAAATCGAGGAAGAAGGTAAACAAAGAGAGGAGAAGATTGGAAATATTGACAGCAGATTATCAGTGGTTGAACAAGATAAAAGTGGGATGTTGAAGTGGGAGATGGAGAGGTCAGAATTTTATCTCAGATGTCAAAATATAGAAGAAAAAGGACAAAATTTGGCTGCAATAATGATAGAATTGTTGGCGGATGCTTTGGAAATTACAGAGGAAAAGAGGATGAATGGAGTAGATGAGGTATACCGAGTTTATACAAGATACGCGATGAGAAATAACTTACCAAGGGAAGTCCATATCAGATTTACCAAAAAATCCATTAAAACACAAATATTACAAGTTGTAAGAGAGAAGATGTTGAAATACAAAGGCAAAGAGATTGTGGTTTTAAAACAAATACCCAGAAGAGTGAGAGAGATGAGAAGAGAATATCGATTCCTGACCAAAATGTATTGAAAAAGGAAGTGAATTATAGATGGCTGATTCCAGAAGGATTAATGTTTACGTGGCAAGAACAGAGACATAGAATTGACTCAATTGAGAAAGCAGAAGTTTTCCATGCAGAAATTTTTGGAAGGAGAGAAGAAGAGGCAGAGAAAGAGGTCTCATTAATTGAGTTTCAAGAGGAACAACTGGAGACTGAAAAGGAAGGCGCAGTAGGTGGACAGGTGGATAGTAAAGAACAGCATGAAGTAAGATCCATGAGAGCTGTTAGACCTAAATATAAAGCATAATTATGGAAAAAAAAATTGATTACAATGAAATATGAATGGACTCAATTCAGCTGTAAAATAAAAAGAAAATCTTTCATAAATTAGAGAAATTAAAATTGGATATAATTTGTCTACAAGAAGTACATATTAAAAAACAACATGAACAATTGTTAGTACAGCCAAAATTAGGGAAAATATTTACTTCTTTAACTCAATGTAAGAAAAGAGGAGTGGTTCTATACATTAAAGAGGCCATTCCAACAAAATTGATTTATACTGATGAAGATGGAAGAGTATTAATGGTGGAAATAATGGACAACAATATAAAAGTACTTTTGATTGCAATTTATGCTCCGAATGATAAACAAGAAGAATTTTATAAAAAATTACATTTGAAAATAACTGGACTGGACTATGTTAATATAATGATGATGGGAGATTTCAATGGAATTGTGGACAATAAACTGGACTATATAGCAACAACAACAAAGCAAAATAGAAAGACTCTCCCTAAGTCCTTCTTTAAAATGACAGACGAATTAACCTTAAAAGATATTTGGAGAGAAAGAAATGTTAAAACTGAACAATACACTTTCTATTCAAATAGACATTTATCATGGTCCAGATTGGATATGATCTGGATCTCAACAGAATTAATATCTAATATTCAAGAAACAAATATGGAAATAAGTACTTGGGCAGATCATAGCCCAATGACAATTAAATGGAAGGGACAAAAAAAAAGATCGAGATGGACATTAAACAATACTATTTTAAAGGAAAAAGATTTTACACAATGGATGGAGAAAGAATTGACTTTCTTTTTTAGAGAAAATAAAAAAGAAGATACTTCAACGCAGAATGTTTGGGATACAATGAAGGCATATGCTAGAGGTTTGATAATAGAATATAAAAGAAAAAAGAATATTAGGAAAAGGCAAGCCACTAAGGTCTTGGAAGATGAGTATAAAAGACTTGAAAAAGAACTACAGAAAACACCATAGAAAAAGGATGTTAAATTGAAGTTGGATATAACTAAACATAAAATGGAATTAATAGAGAAAGAAGAATTGGCACAGAAAATTAGAAATGCTAAACAGAATTATTTTGAAGATGCAAATAAACCAGGTAGATGGCTAGCATATAAATTGAGAAAGGAGAAATAATCAAGAAAAATATTGCACTTAATAGATGACCAAGGCCAAGTTTGTTATGGTAATAAGGAGAAAAAGGAAATTATTCGAGACTTCTATGGGCAACTATATAAACAAGAGAATATTGATGAGGAAAAAGTCAAACAGTATCTGCAGAATGCTAACCTACCGAAGATATCTAAAGAGATTGAAGACATGTTAGAAAGCAACATAACAATGATGAAATTGACTGAAGCACTTAAAAAACAAAATAATGGGAAAGCTCTAGGTCCAGATGGGCTTCCGGCAGAATTTTATAAAACATTACAAGAATCATTGAGCATTCCATTGCTAGAAGTTATGAATGAAGCTATGTCAAAGAACATGATCTCCAAAACATGGTCAAAGGCTTATATTACACTTATTCCAAAGGAAGACGCTGATCCACTGCAAATTAAGAACTATAGACCTATTTCTTTATTAAGTGCAGGCTATAAAATCTTTGCTTCAATTTTAGCAGAAAGACTTAAAAAATACTTAAATAATTTCATCCACCCAGATCAAAATGGATTTCTGCCAAAGAGACAAATTAGAGACAATATGAACGTAATCCTGGATACTTTGGAATACTATGAGGCACACCCTGAAAAGCAAATGGCATTGATATTCCTAGATGCCCAAAAGGCATTTGATAATGTGAATTGGAAATTTATGTTATTACTATTGGAACAGATGGGTTTTGCCAGAAAATTTGCCTCTGGGTTTTTTTTCTGCTTGTTCTAATTTTTCTTCAATTATTTTAATCTTTTCCTCATTTTGGGTAACATTTGTTGAAAAGTCCCCAGTTTTTCATCCATACTTTGCATTTTTCCCTTAGTCTCTCCCATCTCAGTTCTCATCTCACAGTCCTTATTTCAGTATGGTTCTTGGTTATGACCTCTTATAATGATTGGAACAATGTTTGCATCTCTTTTTGAGTTGTATTCATTTTTCCTATTGAATTAAGCTTTTTATTGAACTTTGGCTTGAAGGGTTTAATGATGCTGATGATGAGATGGATGATGGGGAAGATGATGGAGCTGATTCAGTGTTTTTCTCTAATCCAGTTAGATTTGAATTTGACATTTTGAATTTTATCAATATATCAGCAACTTTCTATAGTGTACCCTGCCACCCTTCAAATTTCTCCCAGATTTTTCACTCCCTCTTCATGCCATTTTTAATAATTTAGTAATGCTCTTTTCCCCACAATTTTTCCTTCCCTTTCAATCCTAATTTCACTACCTTTATCTTTAGTTTTAACTCTAAAGTCCACACAGATTATGTCTAAAATGTCTAAATAGTTTCTTCAATCATATATTCTTCTTATAGGAAATGATATTTGTAATCCACAAGGCCCACAAAAAAACAGTAGTTGCATGTCTCCTCTGTTTAGAAGTTCAAAAAGTCTCCAATTAGCTTCAAGTTAAGTCCACATTTCACTCTGTCCAATGTATTCATAATCCCCAAAAAGTCAGATATCTCAAGGACAAGTTTCTATATCTTCCCTATCTGTTTCTAAGTATCTAGTGAAAGCAGTTTGCAGATGTTAATTCCGCAACACCCAATTAGTTTTTTCAGCTCAGTTTAATTCCAAGGAACCCAAGCTTTTTGTATATCAGACTGTTCAAAATCTTCTCCCTGTGCTTGAGCAGTTCCACCAGCAGATGGTGTCCTTACTCTCTCCATTTTCACCTGAATCTACTTCAAACATAGCTTCTGCAAAGTTCTTTTGGATTACAATATATACCAAGTATCAAAAAGTATCTTAAATGTAAAAAAATCCTAGCAAGATGTCCACAAGCAAGCCACCTGGAACTCCAACCAGTTAATTATCTATTTTTACCAAATACTTTCTTTTCTGTCAGCAGCTCATGTATTTAGTTGCCGCCATTCCAGAGAGGTGAATAAAAACCACCTCCTCTCTTTTAGAGTCTTGTCCTCAGAAAGATGTTAATTTCTGGGGTAAATTCCTCAACAGGTATTGGAAGTTAACAGTAGCTAACCCAGATCACATATGCTGTTTTCTGCTCATCTCCTTTATTGCTCGTTCATCGGAACTGTCACAGCCTTGGCCCGTCTAGTTTAATGGCTGTCCCTGTCAGGGCGAGAGGTTTTCCAGGATCAAACAGTGAGTTTGCAGACTCCCTGTGATCAGTGAAACTTCCCCCTCTGCCTCCACCATCTCTCCAAGGTGGTTTGGACTCAATTGGATTTCCTGTCAGGTAGAATATGGTGGCTTAACACAGAGTCTTGTGAAAGCTTGCCATTCTTACTGTGACATCAGCTCTGCCCCTCTTTTTTCTCCACCAGAATTTCTTATACTGTTGAAGTTCCAACATTTTAAAGTTGGTAATGATGAGAAGCACTGATGCAGGTATTTCATTAAATAGTTAATTTAACAAACATTGAATAAATAACTGTAATCACAAGATATGTGCAGCTGAAATGAGACAATGTTTGCAAAAGAAAATGCTTTTAGGATGCTAAATTGTGTTGATGGTTCTCTTCTGCTTTTTAGATTGAAAATAAGAGTTTGGAAAAAACAGAAAAACCATTTTCAAATTGCAGACATATTTTCCTTTTTTTAAAAAAAACCACCAGACAAATCCTGTTTCCTTATCCAGTGCTGTCCCCCCCCCCACTTTTTAATGCATTAATTTTATTCTGTATTTACAAAATATTTGCATAGGTGCTTTTTTATCTTTTTGAAATTATACCTATACTTAAACTATAGTTTAATTCAAAAGTCGAATTAGTGGAAGCATTTATGAGCAGTAATTGAGAATGATAATTAGCAAAGTTGGATCATAAAGTGATTTTATAAATTTTATTAGAAAAATTAGACAGTAGGGATATCATGTTAATAAATCTAAGATTTTACCATTTGTACAGTGTTATTTTTCTTGTGTATTCTTTATTTTTATAATTATAGTTGTGATTACTATTTATATGCTCTTTTTTGTGATTGGATCACATTTGCAATGGTGTATTATAAATACATTTCTATTTATTACCCATTATCCTACCAATAATTTCTAAATATATTATGGTTTCTCTATTCTCCATAGCAGTTCTTCTGAAAAAAAGTCACTTTTTAAAGTTCAATCTTCTCCTGTTTGTGTGTATATACAATTTAACCAACAGATCCAATCCTGAACAAGAAACACTAATGACTTATGACTTGCATACATCATTGTAGATGATTATGACAGCATAAATGCAACTCATCCTACCCATAAAAGTATCCTGTTTTTGCTTTTAAACAGACCAGCTTCTCAGTGTGACCATTATTCTCTTTTCATATCTTAGCTCAACTTTTTGTCTTGCTCTGCTTTTTATTCTAGCAGTCATTTAAAATTAATTTTCCTATTCCTCCCCCTATAATTTCTCATCCTTTATTTCATCATTCTTTCTCATATCAGTGCAAAATCATTTAGCTTCTTAATCAAACCTGTATCTTTAATTTCTGTGTTAATTATTCTGATGTCCTTGTTCTTTACCTGTTTTCTTCTGCTTTGTCAGTTTATTGAAACATTTGTAACTTTCAGTGATAGTATTAAGTTAATTATCCAATCTCTTAATTTCTTTCTGTTTTAATCTACTTGGTCAGGATTGCAGGCATTATTTTCATTGTTAGAGCCCAACCAATTTTCTAAGGGATCAAAAATAATGTGGGATAATCCTAGTACATCAGGCCAAAGCATTTTAGCATAGTCTTCTTCCTGATGGTGTTAGAGTTTTATATGGCCTCTTGTCATTCAAGTTCTCTCCCAGGGACACCTCCATATTCTGCTCAGGTGAGTAGTATAGCTGTGTTGTTCTTAGGTATGATTGCATTGTTCTGTCTTCTAATATTTAGAGGAAAATAACAAAAAGAGAAAGACTCATTGAAATTTATTGATAATTTATATCTAAACCAGTCTGGTTTTATTTTGATCTGTCTAATCAAAAGAATAAGAACCCTTAAATTAAGTAAATTAAAGTGTCAAAGAACCTTCACTGCTAAGTTACATGCATTTTTAAGCAGAGGATTGTGTGAATCAGTATTTTGTTGTGCTTTGTAATTAATAAAAACAAACATTTATAGTAAATTAAATAAGAAACATATTGTGTCAACAATGTGTATCTGAGAATATTAAATAGCATGGTACATTCATTGTTAACAGATATAAAAGGCTTTCTTACTTATCTTTTCTGCTATTGTTTGAGAGATGAAATCCTTTATGGGCAACATACTTGTGAGATGCTGTTACCCTGCAACTGACAGCTAAATAAATAACTTGGCAGGATGATACTGCTCTCAATTTATTGCTATTTGGAGCAATCAAACATAACATTTGCATAGTCAATTAAAAAGTTCCTGGGAAAGATGTATTTTGTGAAAATGATTTCATAGTCAATTAAACTAAAAGTAAAGCTAAATTATATTAAATAGCTGCACATCTGCTGGTAGAAATCACATTATATAATTTAATTTTGACATTTGTAGTTTGCAACTAAAATTACTATTATAATCTTGCTTGCATAGTTATTTTAGGGATACTTTTCTGTTTTTATTTTCTAATAGCTGATAACCGAGCATTTCCCATTGTCCCAATTATCCTGTAGTCGGGACTCATGTTGTTGTACTGTCTGAAGCTCTAGAAGTAGTAACTCTATCTCTCTTATTGTGATGACCTGGGGCATGACACAAAAATAACTAAGTCACAAAAGTAGAATAATTTCCCTTTAATGCCTCCAATTTGGCCCCAATGTCCAATTATCCTTGGCTGGATAACAAATTCTTCAAAAACAGTCTACGAAGGGCAGAAATGCAGTCCGAACCCAAAGTAAAGATAATCAGAAATTTAAAAACCAACATAAACCACACTGAAGTAATTAACACAGCTGGCCAGGACGATAAATTGCAGACTTTCAAAGGATAATGCAGCACCCACAGTTGGGAAGACACCAAAATTCAGATAAGCCTTGGCCAAGATAATGCATGCTTTGCTCCCAGCAAGGAGCTGTGTGCAAATGCCCCACATATCCTCTTCTCCCAGCTGCAATTAATGAAAGGGATCAGGGCCTTCTTCTCTCCCATAAGCCATGTTGCTCCCTTCTTTGTTCCTCCCTGCATGCCCTAGGATGAAGAGGGGATGGTCCTGGGTTTTCCTCTGAATGCCCAGCCAGACTGTGCTATTCCCCCATTTCTTCCACAGCCACCAGAGCCACACTCCCACTCCTTGTCGGTGCTCACTCTCCCCCTCAGAATCAGACTCCAACAAGGGCATGACACTTATTATTTAGTCAGGCCTCACCCTGTTGTACTGTCTCTGAAGTTCTAGATGTAGCAGCTCTTGCACGCAGCATCACAAATCTTCTATTCCTCTCCTCGGGAGTTTCTTGTCTACACTGGTGTTTTCTTTTTGTAGCCTTTAATTGCACTTGGCCAATTGCCTGATGTTTCCTTGGAGGCATCATTACAGCAATGAAATATATTATTATGGAATACAATAAAGTAAATGTAAGAAAAAGACACTTGGGCCTTGTCCTGTTACCTCAACCTCTATGGTGAGAATTGGAGACCTAATTGCCCTAGTCAACAGCCTTGGAAAATTTTTACAGAGAACAGCTTTTGAGGTGATTATCTGCATTAGCAGGCACCTTCTTAACAACTTTCCCTCTTTGCTTGAAGCTGAGGGTCTAGGAGTTATTTTTAAAGAACCAATCTCCCTTACCAGAGGAAGTTCCCTTTGGTTTTTTTTCAAGAACCAATCCCCTTTACCAGAGGGATTCCCCTTGTGGAGTACTGTGAAGCCATTACCATGGCAACTCCACTGTGCTGTACAGTAGAAGCTATTTTAAGGCACAACAGGCTGTATCTTAACAGAACTTGAATCCAAAATGCAACTATCATGTCAAAAGTACTGTGATTTGACACTATAGATATAATTAATTCCTTTTCATTTCAGCAGCCCAGGAGTTCCAGAATTATGCTGGAACACACACACACACACACACACACACACACACACACACACACCAGGGGGTGTTTTACCCCCAAAGTATTTTTTTCCAGAGGGTAAATTATCTGTCTACGACGTTTGGTTGAAATTGCTCGAGACATTCCAGAGTTATGGAATATGTAAACACAGACACACACACACACATGTAAAATTATGAAAGCATGATGCCCAAAACCATTAAGATGATTTTTATATATTTAATATATATAAATTCCAAAATGTTTGTAAAATTACCCAAAGCAAACTAGTACTAAGTAAATTTTATTTAATCCGTTTTTATATTCTTAATCAGTTTAGATGTTTTAAAAATTAACTCCTAGTTTGTAATTTGTACAGGAGTAAAAGTTCTAATTTCTATATTCTATGATATGACAATGCTACACTCAATTTTTTTGTTATGGAACATAAAATTGTTATGGAAGAAAGACCTGTTATAATTACTGAATTTTAGTAATGGATGGTTAATATATATAAATGTGGAAATTCTTAAATCAGATTACATCTGGGAGTTTATGTATGAAGGTTCTCAGGATAATTTCTAGGTATCAGTTAGGTAATCAGTTGGTGGTGTGTGGAGCTAACCAAGTGACATTTTTATTCTTTTGTAAAGAAGATGAAAGTTTATGATAATGAGAAATTCAATGAATTAAGTAGAACTTCCCTTTCCCTTACCTTTTCCCTTTCCCTTACCTTTCCCTTATTCACCCTTACCCTCCTCCAGTCTCCTGCCAGCCTAGCATTGAACAGACATTTTCTAGATGTTTGGAACTCTATTATTATAATAGAGTATAGTAATAGAATCTTGAAAGCTTAACAGAATATCCCTCTGTCCAGTGATGGGATTCAATATTTTTACTACTGGTTCTGTGTTGTGGCTAGGTGGTCATGGCTAAGTGGTCATATGACTGGGTAGGCATGGCTAGGTGGACATGTGACTGGGTGTGATAGGCAACAGGCTTTTAAGGGGCTGCCAGATAGAAGGGGGTGCAATATATTTTCCAAAGTACCAGAAGGCAAAACAAGAAGCAACGGATGGAAACTGAACAAAGAGAGAAACAACCTAAAACTCAGGAGAAATTTCTTGACAGTGAGAACAATTAACCAGTGGAACTGCTTGTCTCAAGAAGTTCTGGGTGCTCCAACACTGGAGGTTTTTGAGAAAACACTGGATAGCCATTTCTCTGAAATGGTATAGAGTCCCCTCCAAAATCCCTTCTAAGTATTATTCAGTGAAAAACAATCGTAAGTCCCTTTTTCCAGTGAGGTTTTAACTTGAATGGTTGCTAGTCGGTCACACAGTCACTAAGTGAACCTGGCTTCCCTGAATCTCTGTTGCTAAGAGAGGCAGCTGTTCGGAGAGGTTGGAGCCATTTTATAAGCTTTCTTAACACTGCTGTTAAGTGGAACGTTGTTTAAGTCAGTCAGACAATAGTTAAGCGAAGCTGGCTCCCCCAGTGACTTTGCTTGTCAGATGGTCACAAAAGGGATGTCACATCACATGACCCCAGGACATTCCAACCATCAGAAGTGTTCATTGATTCTATTATTACTTCTCCAAGTCTTGTGTGAATTCTGGCATTGCTTTTCACACTTAATGACTGTTGCAGGATCTCCATGGTCAGGTGATCCAAATTTGGATGCTTGGCAATTGACTTATGACGGTCTCAGTGTCTCAGAATCATGTAATCCCCTTTTGCAACCTGACCAACAAAGTCCACAGGGAAGCCAGATTCACTTAACGACCACGTGAATTACTTAAGAGCTGCAACTATTCACTTAATAATAGTGGCAAGAAAGGTCATAAAGTAGGTGAAAGCTCACTGAATAGCTGTCTCACTGAGCAACGGAGATTCAAGCTCAATGGTGGACATACAGTAAGTCGAGAGATACTGTTACCCTTCCCTTATGAGTGTGTCAATCACCAGTAATCTGGCAGGCCTCTGTTCTCAAAATCTCAATGTGGTCCACAGTGATTGACATCCACTGTTAGAGGATGGATTAAGTAAGATGCATCAAAACTCACTTTAACAACGCTCTTGCTTAGCAACCAAAATTTTGGGCTCAATTGTTGTCATAAGTCGAGGACTCTCTGCCTTGCTCTGCATGGCAGCCTTATAATTACTTTAAGAAGTCAAACATAAAATTTGTCATCAAGAAGCAATAAATGTTATTTAAAAGTAAGTCTAATTTATCAATTTGGAATTGGTCTATTTTTAACACAGCTGAAAGAGTTTATTTTTTTATTTTTTAAAAAACAAAGTTTTTATTTTTTTACAACAAACATATGAACAAAACATAAAGACATAAAACCATCTTTCAATTATATACAGTTGGTATGTCAGTTGGTTACAATCTTTTGTGCTATCCTTTTTTTACCATTACTCACAAGTTATATAAATTCTCACCTTATCGATCTAGCTTGTGCTTATATAATATCAATTATTAAACTTTCATTTGACTATTTTTACATCATTTTATATGAGATATTCTAATTTTCATTATGATTTAATCTTATACATTCACACAATGGTTATATATTTTATATTGTATTCTATATCAATCTATTAACTTTTATTGTAAGGCTTACTAGTCTATTTCTTCACCATGTCTTTTTATCTAACCATTGATAAAACAAATCCCATATCATATAAAATTGTTTATCCTCTTATTCTCTAATTTCAAATGTCAATTTACTCATTTTAGCACAATCCATGATTTTCTTAATAATTTCCTCCTGCATAGGATTTTTTTTTCATTTTTCCAGTTCTTAGCAAATACAATTCTAGCTTCTGTTAAAACATTTACAATCAAATATTTCAATTCTTTACAATATATTTCCAGTATAATTCCCAATAAAAATATCTCAGGTTTAAAGTCTATGTGTTGTCATTTTTTCCAACTATGTGTGGATTATAGTCCAATATCTTTTTGCATCCGAGCATGTCCACCACATGTGGTAATATGAACCAGGTATCTGATGACATTTCCAACATTTATCCAATTTATCCTTGAACATCCTGGCAATTCTCGTGTGGGATAAATGCCACCTGTAAAACATCTTATACAAATTTTCTGTATACGCAGTTGACATTGTCATTTTATAATTTTGAGACCAATTTTTGCCATTTATCTAAGTCAATCCCATATCCGAAATTTTTCCCCCACGCAATCATTGTTTCTTTTACTTGTTCTTCCTCTAATTTAAACTCTAGCAAATGTCCATAAAGTTTTTTGATTGCTTTTTCATCAGTACCTGTCAAAATTTTATCTAAATCAACTTGTCATAGATACCTTCTGTTTAAACATATTTATCAAATCTAGATTGTATTTGCAAATATGAAAACCAATTCATTTTTGCACCTTGTTCTTCCAACACTTGCATAGATTTAAATTCACCCTTTTCATTCAATATCTCACCATATTTAACTGTTTGTTCCTTTTTATATATTGTTGGATAGGAAAAAGCTTCAATAGTATATAACCATAGTGGAATTTTTAAATAATATTGCTTTTTTTTATCTTCTCCCAGTTTAGAAACAATGCTTCTCAAATATAATGTCTTCTAAAATACCCCTGCATTTTAGTTCCCTTATACCAGAGGAAGGCATGCCATCCTAACAGCAAGTCATGTTCTTCTGAATTCAAAAGTCTAGTATTCTTTAATGTTATCCACTCCTTTACCCACATCAGACTTGTTGCTTGGTAGTATAATTCCCAATTGGGCAAAGCAAATCCTCCTCTTATTCTTGCATCTTGTAACAATTTAAGTTTTATTCTTGCTTTCTTCCCCCTGCCGAATCTATTTTATCACTATTTTGTTTAAATCTTCAAAAAATTCTTTCCCTGTCTGGCATAAGTATAAGATTCTGGGCAATACATTCATCTTAATTGTAGATATTCTCCCAATCAGTAATAATTGTAAATTTTCCCATTTTATCAAGTCTGTTGCAATCTGTTGTTTAAGTTTGAGATAATTGTCCTCCTTAAGTGTGCTACATCTTGGTGTTATATGTGTTCTGTCCCTAATTTACATACTCGAAATCCCCGCGCTTTGATTGGCTAAAGCGCGGGGATTTCTAATTGGCCAGGTGAGCCGCGCCGATTGGCCCGTTGAAAGTCTCCCATGATTGGCTCACTCCAAGAGCGGGAGACTTGAAATGCTGCCATTGGCCGCGGCCGCGGCGGCGAAAAGGATAAAAGCCGCGGGCTTTTTCCTTTTCGCCGGTTCGGTTCTCAACTTTAAAATAAAGAGCTTTAAACTAAGTCACCGACTCCTGGCGTCTTTTGCGGACACGACACTGGCGACGAGGATGGGATCCAGACCCTGAACCGAAACCCGTGTCCGACAAGAGCCAGACTTAGCACCGACATGGCGAAAATCGCACCGCCCGCCCCCTTCAACCCCGCCACCGAGGACTGGGAATCATTCTCAGACCGATTCCGCATGTACCTCGAGTGCACCGGAATGAAGGACGCCCTGGGCCCGCTAAAACGCGCCGTTTTCCTTACGCATTGCGGAACCGAAGTATTCCAGATGGCCAAAGCATTGGCCAAGCCGGCCGACGCAACCGCCATGGATTGGGACGTCCTCAAACCTATCCTTCGGCGACATTACGCCCCCGAGGTCCCAATCCTGATCCGGCGCAACGAATTCTACCGGCGGGACCAGAAACCAGGCGAAAAACTGAGCGACTTCGTCGCCGAGCTGCGGCGCCTGGGAGGACTCTGCGAATTTGACGGCCTGAATAGCCTTCTAAGAGACCGATTCATACTCGGCCTATGGGACCCTGCACTCCAGAGCCGGCTTATGGCTAAGGGCGACATCAGCCTAGCAGACGCCCTCACCGCAGCCGCAGCCGCAGAAGCGACCCGCACTTCCGCTGACAGCATGCGAAAATCAGACGCAAAGGGCGGAAACAACAACCCGGCGAGGTCGGCCGACCCAAAAAACGAAACGACCGCACACTACGGCGATTTCCATTCTACATCCAGCACGTCCGAAGACGAAGAAGACATACATCGAGTCCAGACGGGGCGCGGCGACCAACAGAACCGGAGAGGTCGTAGGTCGAGGACCAACTGTGCCGGCTGCGGCGGCGACCACCCCAGATCAGAATGCCGATTTTTTGACTCTATCTGTCGGCATTGTGATAAAAGGGGACACATCGCCCGGGTTTGCCACCAAAAGAAGACTCGCAGTCCACCCAGATGGGACCAACACGATCGTAAGAGAGAAAGCCCACCGCCCAGGACCAGAGATCGCCAATCGGACAGCCGGTGGGACCGAATCCAGCAACCATCGAGAGGCGGCGACAACCGGCGCAAGGAAGAAACCCACCAGACGGTAACCATCGGCCACGCCATCTCCGACGGCGCCAGAAAGGTACACATAAAGGTCCATATTGAAGGACAACCATGCAAAATGGAGGTGGACTCCGGGTCCTACCTCTCCATGATTGCATGGCACGAGATAAAACGGTTAGTGCCCACCCTCCATAGGAGAAACATAAACGCCCAAAGACTTATTATAAAAGACTACCAGGGAAACCGCGTCCCGGTAGTGGGCACCAAGAACTTTAATGTGACATACAAGGGGCACACCGAACAACTCCCACTCACAATCGTCGATCGCGACCGCCCAAGCCTGCTGGGCTTACAATGGTTCGCCCCGCTCGACATCGCCCTCACGGGAGTCAACCACGTCACCGACGATGGCTGGGAACAGCGGCTAGCCCAGGAGTTCCGGGAGGTCTTCGACGGAAGCCTGGGCAAGTACCAGGGGCCCCTTATCTCTTTTGATCTAGACCCTAGCGTCCCCCCCAAGCGACTAAAACCTAGGCGGGTACCATTCACCCTAAAACCTAGGATTGACGAGCAGATTGACAAGCTCGTCAAACAGGGGGTGTTACAAACTATAGACCATGCCAGATGGGAGACCCCAATAGTGACCCCGGTCAAGCCAGACGGGTCAGTGAGAATTTGTGGGGACTATAAGGCCACCCTAAATGGCGCGCTGCAACAAAGCGCTTACCCCGTCCCAATCGTGCAACACCTACTGCACTCACTGGGAGGGGGAAAGGTCTTTGCCAAGCTCGATCTCGCCCAGGCATACCAACAGTTGCCGGTCGACGAAAAAACAGCGGAAGCCCAGACCATCGTTACACATCGGGGGGCTTTCAAGTGCAACCGACTCCAATTCGGAGTCAGCGTGGCACCAGGCATCTTTCAGAGCCTGATGGAACGTTTGCTGCAGGGCATCAAGGGGGTGGTGCCCTATTTCGATGACGTATTAGTAGCGGCGCCAAACGAAGCCGAATTAGAAAACCGACTCAGAGAGGTCTTAACCAAATTTAAAGAAACGGGACTTAAAGTAAAAAGGGAGAAATGCCAACTGTGCACGGAGCGAGTGGAATTCTTGGGCTACCTTCTAGACCGGCACGGCATTCACCCCACAAGTAAAAAAATAAAAGCTATCAAAGAAGCCCCCACCCCTAGGTCTAAGACTGAACTACAGGATTTCTTGGGGTTGCTGAACTTTTATAATGTTTTCCTACCCCAAAAGGCAACGGCTCCTGGATAAGGCGGCAACCTGGACTTGGGGGAAACGGGAGCAAGCCGCCTTCCAAAAAACCAAAGACCTCCTCACCTCCGACGCCGTCCTGATCCAATTCAGCGAAACCTTGCCCCTGGCTGTCACTTGCGACGCATCACCTTTTGGCGTCGGCGCTGTCCTCAGCCATACCCTTCCGGACGGAAAAGAAGCACCCATCGCATTCTTTTCCAGGACCCTAACCAAGCCAGAGCGGAACTATAGCCAGCTGGACAAAGAAGCCTTGGCTATAGTTGCCGCCGTTAAGCGGTTCCACGAATACCTTTACGGCCGCCCTTTTACCATTGTGACAGACCATAAGCCGTTGCTGGGCATCCTTGCAGGAAATCGAGCCACCCCGAACATTCTGTCTCCCCGGATGACAAGGTGGTCCGAGTTCCTGGCAGCCTACAGCTACGAACTAATACACAAGCCGGGTAAGAAGATTTCGCATGCGGACGCTTTAAGCCGCTCGCCGTTACCAGACTCCGACCCTGACCCAGCACCAATGACAAACACCCTGAACATCGAAAACCTGCCCAACCTGCCCATAACCGCGTCAGACATTGCCCGGGAGACTATTAAAGACAGGCGTCTGGCGCGGGTTTTGCATTGGGTGGAAAAAGGTTGGCCAGAAAGGGACAATGACGAATCCATTAAGACATTTAAAAACTGCCAAACCGAACTCTCGCTACTTAAGGGGTGTATCTTATGGGGTGACAGGGTGGTCATCCCGGACAGGCTGCAAAGGAGGGTCTTAGAATTGTTGCATGAGGGGCATCCTGGCATCGTCAGAACTAAAGCCCTGGCCAGAAGTTACGCTTGGTGGCCAGGGATGGACAAACAGATAGAGGCCTGGGTAGCTAGGTGCCAGCAATGCCAGGAGACTAGACCCAGCCCACCCGCAGCACCCATCCTAGAGTGGGAAACACCGAGGGGGCCCTGGTCCAGAATCCATTTGGACTTTGCCGGTCCCACAAATGGGCATACCTTTCTAATAACAGTTGACGCTTACTCCAACTGGTTGGAGGTAAGCGACATGAAATCTACCACCACGGAGGCCGTAATCACAGAACTTTGCAAACTCTTTGCAACACACGGCCTCCCAGACGTCGTCGTTTCCGACAACGGGCCCCAGTTTACTTCCCTCGATTTCGAGAGATTCCTGGCGGAGAGGGGCATCCGCCACGCATTAACAGCACCGGCGCATCCGGCGGCGAACGGTAGGGCGGAACGGATGGTACAATTTACCAAAAAAACCATCCGGAAAATGGACCACGGGGAGATCCAAGACAAAATTAACAGACTCCTCTTTATACAACATATCACCCCGAACACCACTACCAACAAAAGCCCAGCCAAATTACTAATGGGTAGGAAGCTGAGGTCCCCACTCGACAGGTTACACCCAACATATAACCCGGAGCGGCCCCCAGACTCAAGTTCAAAATACCGAACATTCGCACCCGGAGACCTCGTGTATGCGAAAAACCTGACGGGGGACCCTCTATGGATCCCAGCCGTCATCACCCAAATCACAGGCCCGCGCTCATACCGGCTCCAAACCACAGATGGGCGAGCCTGGAAATGACACATTGACCAACTCAGGTCACGGTCGGCAACAGAATCCACCCCCCAAGAAACAAACCAAGGGGGGAGGGAATACCCGAATAAACAAACGCAAGAAAAAATAAACCAGCAGTACTTATCGGAACGCAGCCATCGCGATCCCCCACCGGAGAAGAAACACCAAGCCAGCTCAACCAACTCGGAAAGACCAAGCGGGAGCGGCGAGACCCGTAGCTCAACCAACCCGGAAGGCCCAGGTGGGAGCCACGGAGAAAGAACCGGCCCGATCACCCAACCGGTTCGCACAGAAGAGGGAGCGGCCAAAAACTCGACCGCTCTGGTCGAAATCCAGCTTGCAACTTAGTTGCACAGGTCAAGTAGGACTAGACGGAGCCCCGCCTACCTACGTGACTACGCAACGTAAAGACTGTACCAAGAGGGGAGGGGTGTTCTGTCCCTAATTTACATACTCGAAATCCCCGCGCTTTGGCTAAAGCTCGGGGATTTCTAATTGGCCAGGCGAGCCGCGCCAATTGGCCCGTTGAAAGTCTCCCATGATTGACTCACTCCAAGAGCGGGAGACTTGAAACGCTGCCATTGGCCGCGGCCGCCGTGGCGAAAAGGATAAAAGCCGCGGGCTTTTTCCTTTTCGCCGGTTCGGTTCTCAACTTTAAAATAAAGAGCTTTAAACTAAGTCACCGACTCCTGGCGTCTTTTGCGGACACGACAATATGTATCCCTAAATACTGAACCTTGCTTGTGACCTGGATCCCCAAAACTTCCTCCAAATCTTTCTTTCATCTTACGAATATGTTCTTTGCTAAAATCTTTGTTTTATCTTTATTTATTTTCAAACCTGCTATTTTCCCATACTCTTCTATCTTTTCTATCAGTTTAGGTGCAGACTCCAATGGATCCTCTAATATAAATACCAGGTCATCTGCAAAAGCTTGAAATTTATACTCTTCTTTTTACATTTTCATTTCTTCATTTCTTTTTCTTCTCCGATGTTCCTATTCAGCACTTTCAGTGTTAACACAAACAAAAGAGGTGACAGTGGACAGCCTTGTCTGGTCCCTTTTCTTATATCTATAAAGTCTGTTAACTCTCCATTTATCATAACCATTTATGATATATCATTTCGATGGCTTGAGTAATTTTTTTTCAAAGCCCATTTGGTCCAATTGTAACAGCATAAAATGCCAATTCACATTATCAAAGTTTTTTTGTGCATCTATAAACATCAGAGCCATTTGTTTTTCAGAATGTGCCTCATAGTATTCCAGTGTATCTAAAATTATTCTCATATTATCTTTAATCTGTCTCTTCGGCAGAAATCCATTTTGATCAGGATGAATAAAATTGTTTAAATATCTTTTCAGTCTTTCTGCCAGAATTGAAGCTAAAATTTTATAATCTGAGTTTAATAGTGAATAGGTCTGTAATTTTTAACTTGCTGTGGGCCTGTGTCCTCCTTCGATACAAGTGTTATATATGCTTCTTGTTAGGGATAACATTGTTTACCCTAACTGGTTTAGGTAAAATAATAAATATGTAATCATAGTTTATAAGTTAAAGTGTCTGCAACTTTAAATATAGGAATGTAATTAAGGGAGTGGTTGTGAAAGTACTTTAAAAGAAGCAAGACGACAGTTTGCTCTCTCTCTGGCTTTGATGATCCCTAATTACTGCATGGACTCAAGACTGCTTTACTCGAATGGGAGAGATAAACAAAGGACTGATTTGTAAGTGAACTGACATAGGATATTCTACACGGACTGAATATCCTTGAATGGACTGACTAAATGATACATGACTATTGGACTGTTATTTTGACTATGCTATGAACTCATAATGAAATAAACTATATTTTTGATAGCACAAGCGTATCTGTTATTTTTACTGTATGTTAATAAACATACAAGCTTATCTCACTCATTTATCTGTGTGCCTATCTGACTAACGCTGCACATTCTGTTTAGCTTGTCTCCTTAACCCTGGTTGGGGAACCCAGGCTTAACATTTCTGACCATGTTTCAGGTATTCTCTTCTTTATCATAACTTCATTCATAATTTCTAATAAGTGAAGATTCAATATTTCCTGGAATGTCTTGTAAAATTCCACTGGCAAACCTCCGGATCTGGTGCTTTCCCAATGTTTTGCTTTTTTAAAGCTTCTGTTAATTCCATCATTGTTATATTACTTTCTAACATTGTTTCAATATCTTTGGGTATCTGGGGCAAATTTGCTTCCTATAAGTATTGCTGAATTCTTTCTTCCTGAACATTCTCTTGATGGTACAGTTTTCCGTAGTAATCTTAAATATTTTTTTTCTTCTCCGCATTTCCATAGCATACATGTCCTTGTTCGTTTATCAATTGATTTATTCATCTCGAGTCTCTTTCCTTTCTCAATTTATATGCTAGCCATCTGCCTGGTTTATTTGCATCTTCAAAATAGTTCTGCTTAGCATTTCTAATTTTTTTGCTATTTCTTCTTTTTCCATTAGCCCCATTTTATGTTTAGTTATGTCCATTTTAATTTTAATGTCCTTTTTTGTGGAAATTTCTGTAGTTCTTTTTCCAACTTCTTGTAGTCATCTTCCAATATTTTAAATATTTTTTTCTGTTTTATATTTCTTTTCTTTGTATAGTCCATTATCAAAACTCTTGTATAAGCCTTCATCGTGTCCCAGAGGTTTTGTAATGATGTATCCTCTTTTGTATTTTCTTTAAAGAAAAAAGTCAATTCTCTCTCAATTTTCTGTTTAAAGTCTTTTTCCTTTAATATCGTATTATTTAAAGTCCATCTAGATCTCCTTTTTTGTCCTTTCCATACAAGTATTATTGGACTGTGATCTGCCCAAGTACTTGCTTCTATTTCAATGTCTTGTATGTTAGAAAGCAATTCTGTTGACATCTGTATCATATCTATTCTAGACCAAGATGCATGTCTATTTGAATGAAAAGTATATGGTTTATTTTCCGCATTTCTCTCTCTCCATGCATCTTTTAAGTTTATCTCATCTACATTCAAAAGAAGGATTTTGGCAATGTCTTTCTCATTTTCTTTGCTTTTTTTTGTTTTATAATCCAATTTGTTATTTATTATTCCATTAAAATCTCCCATCAGACAGATATTAGCATAGGTCCAGTTCAATTATTTTCTTATGTAATTTCCTGTAAAGGTCTTCTTGATTATCATTTGGAGCATAAATTGCTATTAAAAGTGTCTTTAGATTATTGTCCGTTATCTCCACCATCAAAATCCTTCCATCATCATCTGTATAGATTTGTTCCACAGGGATTGTATCTCTAATGTATAACACAACTCCTCTCTTTTTACAATGTGTTAACGCTGTAAATAATTTCCCTAATTTTTGTTGTTTCAATATATAATCATCTTGTTTTTTAATATGTACTTCTTGTAGGCAGATTATATCAAATTTTAATTTCTCTAACTTATGAAATACTTTTCTTCTTTTAATAGATGAATTAAACCCATTTATATTAATTGTAATCAATTTTTTCTCATCCATTTTAGACTTTGTAAAAAGGATTTGTTGCTCTAGAAGATCTTGGTTCTCGTTGTTCTCTGGGTACACCACTTAAGGCTCCTTCCTCTTTTTCAATTACTGCTGTACATTCCTCTTGAAATTCAATTAACAACTCTTCTTTTCTTGTATCTTCCTCCCTTCCTCTGAAATATTCTAAATAGAATAACTCTGCTTTTTCAACTGTATCAATTCTGTGTCTTTGTTCCAGGTAAACATGAGACCTTCGGGTATCAGCCATCTGTAATTTATTCCTCTCTTAAGTAACTCTTTGGTCAAAAATAAATATTCTCTTCTTATCTCTCTCACTCTTTTCAGTACCTGTTTCAGTACTACTATTTCTTTATCTTTGTACTTTAGTGTTTATTCTCTTACTGCCTGCAGTATTTGTGATTTTATTATTTTCTTAGTAAATCTGATATGAACTTCACTTGGCAGTTTATTTCTCATTGCATATCTTGTATAAACACGAAAACCTTGTCCATTTCTTCCATCATCTTCTCTTTAGTTACCTCTAATGTTTCTGCCAGGATTTCTGTCATCATTTCAGCAAGGTTTTCACCCTTTTCTTCTTCTATATTTTGAAATCTAAGATAGAATTCTGATCTATCAATTTCCCATCCCAATGATTGCAGAGATCTGCCCTTATCTCTTTCCACTTCATCAATCAGGTATCCATATCTCCAGTCTTCTTATATCTTTGTACATCTTGTTCTTCAATTTTCTTAATTCTGTCCTCATATTGCATCATCATCTGTTGAATATTTTCGATTTTTTCATCCGTCTTTTCTGTTCTTTGCTCAATATTCTCTGTTCTCTTTTCAATATTATTTGTTTTTACTTGTATCTTTTGAATTTATTGCATAATCATCTGCAGTGTCACTTCTTTCCCCTTTTCTTGTTGTAACATCCCCTGTATTGATCGTTGTCCTCCAGATGGTGGGAAAGAAGAAGTTGGGATTGAAAAAGCTGAGGCTGGTATTTTTGAGTTCATCTTAAAGTACAATAGAAAAATTGAAAAGAAAAAGCAAGAGCAGCCAATTGCCATTCCAGTAAAAATAATAATAATAATTAAAAATAAAAGAGGGAAGGGAAAAATCTTCAGGCACTTGAATACCTTAATCCAATTGGTTCCAATTATGTAGGAAAAAAGGAAACAAATATAAAATGAAAAAAGGATTAAAAAAATAAAAAAATAAAGAAAAGATTTAAAAAGACAGAGATCTGTATATTCCCCTTGCAGAAGAGGTAAAACAAAGGGACGATGGGGGGAAGTGGTCTTAAAAATCTAAATGGGGGGGGGGAGAATAGAAAAAAAGGGAAGAGAAAATGCAATTCTGTCAACAAGCAAAGCACTGCTACTATATGTTCAAGGCTCTTTACTAAATCAAAAAACAAAATTTCCAGTTCTCTTTTCAAGGTCACTTCAATCTTCTTTCTTCAATTTCAAATCCAGACTCCAGCTATCAGTAGTTCCACAGAAGAGCACCTACAAACAATCTACATGCTCTTCCCACTATCTTTTCAATGAAAAACACAGAGTCCTTGAATGTAACAGCAAATGTATCAACAAGAAAGAAAGAAAAGAAAACAATGTATTCAAGCCTCCAGGTGGCAGCACTACTTATTTCCCTTTCCCTTCCCCTCTAATATTAAAATCAGGAATAATAAAAAATATAAAGAATCTAAAATTATTAAAAAGAAAAGGCAATAGAATAAAAACTTTTCCAAAGAGTTGTTTTGAAGGGAAAAAATAAAAATTAAAAAGGAAAGACCAATCCAGTTTAAAAGTTAAAAAGTTTTAACAAAATCCAAAGTTCCAATAAAAAGAAGAAAAAACTTTCAGTTTTAATTTGTGCTTAATCTCGCCGCTTGAGCACTTTTATCTTCACTTTTAAATTTAATTTTTAGTCTTTTAGGGTGTTCTCTCCAGAAAAAAACAAGTAGAAAATTATCTCACCAAACTGACACACTTTCTTTCCAGCTTTCTTCCATTCCGGAGCTGTCCCAGCTTCAGCAGCTTTAACGGCTGCCTCTCCACTGCGGGAAAAAAGAGCTTCTCCTGGATCTACCAGGGACTTTGCGATGTCCCTGGGATCGACAGGATGTGCCTTCCTCTATCACCGTCTCTAAGGGACGATTTAGGTCCGTTGGGACCGTCCTGCAATGAAGATATCAGCAGCGATCTTAGAGCTTAAAGATTGCATGCTGTACTGCTGCGACGCAAGCTCTGCCCTCTCAGTTTATTTTTTAAAGGAAATATAACAAATTCATTTTTTCTATTATTTTAGGTATTTGGTTCTTTATACAGTATATTAATTTCATCTCAGATATTTTAGAAGAAAAAATATATTTATACTTATTGATATGAATCCAATTATTTATTTTAGAGGTTTGATGATTTTATTAGTAAAGTTCAGATCCATTCTGTTGATTCTTTTTATGAAGCTATAGCAGGGGTGTCAAACTCGATTTCATTGAGGACCACTTCCGGGTTGTGTTTGACTTTGAGGGGCCAGTGTGGGTGTGGCCAGCTCAATGTTAATCATGTCAGGTGCACTTTGGTGGTCCAGGTAGAGCTGGGGGGATCCACTGTCTTCCAGTGGAGGAAGGCAAAACCAGGGAGAGTGCCAAACCTTCGTCCTCTAGACTCTTACCGTCCCTCTCAGGCCACGTGGAGGAGCCCTGGATGGCAGCACAGACTGTCCAGAGCCCTAGGCAGTGGAGGGCCAATGCTCAGCCTGGCGCATGAACTTCCAGGGCACTGGGATCCCACAGCCCAGCTGAGCCCAGCCCCACTTCTCCAAAGGGGTGCCTGGCTGCGTTTACCCCCTTCTCCACGCAGGCAGCCCTCCGAGCTCTGTTTTGCATTGTGACAGCCTCCTGCAGTACTCTGCCAGCAAAAACAGAGCTTGGAAAGGGCACAGGCAGCCCTCCCGAGCTCCATTTTTGGCTGTGACGATCTGCTCCAGCATGCTGCCACCAAAAATGGAGCTCAGGAGGGCCAGGCCGAGTCACCCTGGGCTGGTCTGATGTTTCCAGGGCAGCCTCATGGGTCAGATCTAAGAACCCCACAGGCCAGATGCGGCCTCTGGGCCTTGAGTATGACATCCCTGCCCTATAGCATAGAAACTATTAATATTCTTGGGCATTTTTAATTAACCTTTCCTGAAGTTAAAATATTTCCTTAAAATATGTTGGAATCACACTTTCTAAGATTTTTGGTCAACATATTGTAATCCCATTCCATATATATAGAAAACATCAGCTCTGTTTTGCATGACTATTTAGAAAGAATCTTAGTGTTTTTAAAGAATGCCACAATAAGCTTGTTTGAATATATGCCATATTGCTCTATTTATGTCCAGAATACTAACTATATTCTATTTTTTAGCACACAACTCATGAAGTGATTCTGGTTGAAGATGAGGTGACGGACACCGAAGATAATGAAGAGGATGATTTAGGAGACTTGGATGATCAGCGTAGTATAATCCTTCATATTATCTCACAATTGAAACTTGGGATGGATCTAACTAGGGTATGTAGCTTGGACCATTTTAGTAATTAAATGACTTTATTTTTTTGACTTTATTCTGTATCTGTGATACTTGCTATCATAATATTTACTGCTTTCCCAATTTTTGCTTCAGTTGTATATTTACAAAACCTTAACTTTTTAAACAGGTAATGTATTTTTCAGGGATAGAAAGATTTTACATTTAGTCTCATTATAATGTGAAAGTAATCATTCTTCTTCATAATTAACAGTCCGAGAATCAAAATTGGCTAAGAAGAATTCATTATAGGTAATTCTTGAATTATGACCTCAATTGAGCCCAACATTTGTGTTGCTAAGTGAGACTTTTATTAAGTTTGCCCCATTTTATGTGTTTTCTTTCCACAGTTGTTAAGTGAATCATTGCATTTGTTAAATTAGTAACATGATGGTTAAGTGAATGTGGATTCCCAATTGACTTTGTTTGTCAGAAGGTTGCTAAAAGGGATCACATGACTGCAGCCATTCATAAATAAAACATCTTTGGGTTAACTAAAGGCATAGCCCAGTTTCTTCAATTAACATCACTAAACCTCCCAGTTTGCATTTCCACTATTCTGCCCATCCTGCAAGCCCAAACTTGACAAATTTATTGTTTTGCTTGAACGGGTGAACACTTTGGAAACATGTCTTGCATCCCTTGAAGAAAAGGAAAAAATGCAGAAAAGTGAAGCACCAGTATCCCAGAATCATGACACAGTGCAACAACCCAAGCTGCTGGAAACCACTAACCCTGCACGTAATATTTCCATCCTTGTTAAAGACATGATTAAACATGAACAGAAGTATCCCAACATTATCTTATTTGGACTTGAGGACACCAAAGAATCCGACAACATTGCAAAGGTTCACAACATCATCAGTAACTTCCAGGCATCAACATCGCTCCTGATGAAATCATTGATGTTTCCCGCGACAGCAGAACAGTGATGGCTTAGTGGCCCCATGTTTCTGCAGAGTCATTTGCAAGAGTGAAATCAGCAAACACAAATTCATTTCCACAATAAACTCGCTCTCCAAAAGTAGCACCAACCATAGGAAAATTTGTTTGTGGTCTGACCTATCCATACTGCAATGGGCCCATGCCTGTGAGTTCAGCTCAGAGCTCAAACAATACCAGGACCAAGGAGAAATTAATCTGTACATAGACTACCACACCGACTGTATCAAATGCAGGACAGTGGCCCACATCACAACAGCTGCCCCCCCAACAATCAAAACTAGGCATGCATACCCCAACTTCCTTCAGGTCTACCCCTACTGGCCTAAAATGCAAATTACTAAATGCAAGAAGCCTTGAATGCAAAATGCCCAAATCTCTTCTGTTTCTAAATGCGACCCTATTCGAACTTATTTTTGTCTGTGAGACATGGTTGAATGTATCCTTTCCAGACTCCATTATTACAGTAAGTGACTATAATCTGATCATGATAATCGTAGAGGGGGTGGTGCTGCTATCTTCTATAAGGAGTCCCTAGGTCTGAAAAAGATACACAAGAGCTTGCTCTTCCTGAGACCATTGTCTGCGAACTGTCCCTAAATACCACACTTGCTAAGTTATAGAACCCCTAATTACAACCTTGGTCATACAAACAAGCAAACTGCACTTCTAACGCTTCTTACCCACACCCCCTTATTTTTCTTGGTGACCTCAATTTGCTTCTTATTACCTGGACTCTAAATGAATGTACAACCGAACCTATACATGTAACCCTGCACAATGGTGTTACAACTGTGAGGCTAGAGCAGTTGGTAACGAACAATACTAGACTCAACAATTGTTTAGATATCATTTTCTGCAATAGCTTATGCTTAATTTATGGCCTACAAGTTAAAGAACCTTTTTCCAACAGTGATCACAGCATGATTGATTTTTGTCTCAATTTGTGTCCTTGCAAAGAGGATCATAATGATGGGACTCCAAATTATAACTATAAAAAATCCAACTATGATCTCATAACTGCTGACCTCACATCTCTTGATTGGCACCTCCTTTTCACAAGTTTTATTTATTGTTACCATTATTGTTACCTTTATTGTACAATGTGTACAATGAGATTGGCTGAACCTCCCTTTGTGCATCCCCATCAGTAGAATTCACAGTGAGGACAGAAGTCCCTAACTCAGTCGCAATCTTATTACACTATGTGATCTTGTTGTACAACGTGCTAGCCCCACAAGTCTGTCATACTATATTGACATGAAGTTATTTTCCATTCAGAAGCCTGACAGCCCACGGGTGAAAACTGTTCTTTAGCCTGTTGATGTGGCTGGCTATGTTTCTATATCTCCTACCTGATGGTAGGAGAGTAAAGAAGTGCTGACCTGGATGTGAGACATCTCTGAAATTTTCCTCACTCTTCTAAGGCAGCAAGCCCTAGCGATGTCATCTAGTGGTCTCAGGGAACAGCCCACAATGTTTTGTGCTGTGCTCACCCTCTGTAATGTCTTTCTAGCCATGGCTGTCAAGCCAGCATACCACAACGTAATGCAATATGTGAGAACGCTTTCTATTGTGGACTGGTTCCACTTTATTCTTTTGCAAGATTCTAAGAAAATGAAGTCCGTTGGGCCTTTCTGGCCACTTGGATTGTGTTGATTTTCCAGGTGAGATCTTCACTTAGGTAGACTCCCAGGAATTTAAAGGAGGAAACTCTCTCCACACCGCCCCCCTCAGTGTAAAGTGGGGTGGGTTCCTCTCTCTTCTTCTGGAAGTCTAACTCCATCTCCTTTGTCTTGCTGATGTTTAGGTGCAGGTTGTTTTCTAGGCACCATGAGGATAATTTTTGAACCTCCCCCTATACACTGTTTCATCTCCACCTGTAATGAAACCCAATACAGTAGCATCATCTGTGAACTTAATGATCACAGTGGATGGGTCAGACAATACACAGTCATGTTTGTACAGTGAGTATAGGTAGGGACTGAACACACAGTCCTGTGGGGAACCAATGCTAAGCTTCAGGGAGGTGGATGCGACAGGTTGTAATACTGCAGAAGACCATTATAACACTTTTTTGCTCGAAGTCAATAGAATCATTAATCTATACATATCAAAAATAACCCTTAAAGCCAAAAATAAAAACAAATTACCCATATCAAGAAGAAAGCTACAATCCAAGAAAAAGTCTTTTTGGTGAGCAAACAAAACTGGCTATGTAGCTAACTTTAAAAACTGATACAAAACCTTATGCTGCCAGATAAAAGCCAAATGTACCATCATCATTGCAAACAGGAGGAACAGTTGTTAAACTCGAACTCTTCCCGAGCCTTCTATAATTTTGTTAATGCCAAACATAAAGAGTCGAAATCTATCCCACCCCTAAAAGGGCCTAATGGGGAAGACTGTAATGATGAAGCTACAAAGACCAACCCTTTTAATACATTCTTCAGTTCAGTCTTTGTCGACAGCAATGGCTGCTGCCCCCATTTCCTAGTCGCACCACAACAAATTGTAATGACTTATTACATATTGACTTTGTAGCAGTTAACATTGAAACAGCACTACATAGCCTAAAGTCATCCCTATCTATTGGCCCTGATGGATTATGTGCCTACTTTTTGAAAAAGCTTGCCACTGCCCTAGCCGAACCTCTAAGCACAATCTATGAGGTATCTTTTAGAACCAGCTCCCTGCTGGACTTATGGTCATTAGCCATGGTCATACCTATTTTTAAAAAGGGAGGCGCTAGACTGATAGAAAATTACAGACCAATCTCACTGTGTTGCATCATCTGTAAAGTCATGGAATCAATTATAAACCAATCCATCACTCTACATTAGAAACAAAAACCTACTTTTTAAAAAGCAGTTGGGTTTCAGGAAAAATGTGTCCTGTAATCTTCTAGGAGTTCTATACTGCAGAAACATGTGAACCACACATCTAGACCAGGATAAAGCAATAGACACAGTTTACATAGACTTCTGCAAAGCCTTTGATTCAGTGGTGCACGACAAACTACTGCTGAAACTTAGTTCTTACAGCAAGTAACAAATGGTCAAAATAGGGAAGGCCCTATCAAATCCAGCACCAGTTAATAGTGGTGCTCCCGAGGCAGTTTCTTAGGACCCGCACTCTTTCTGCTTTACATCAATGTGACAACATTAAAATCAGCTGCATCCTCTTCGCTGATGATATAAAATTATTTAACACCACCAACAATGCTGCTGCTTTACAAAGCAATCTTGACTGAATGGTCATGCAATTGGCAACTCCAAATTTCAACTAATAAATGCTCTGTCCTACACATTGGCCCACAAAAAATCAGAACACCAAATACAAGTTAGGCAGAAGTAATCTCGCAGACTACCCTCACTCTGTCAAGGACCTACGAGTACTTATCTCAAATGATCTAAACCCCAGAACTCACTGTAACAACATTGCTAAAAAGGCTTTAAAAATTGTTAACCTTATTTTGCAAAGCTTCTTCTCCAGCAACATTGAATTGTTAACTAGGGCACACAAAACTTTTGCCGGACCAATTCTCAAATACAGCTCATCTTCCTGGAACTTGCACTGTATATCGGACATTAACAGAATTGAGAGGATTCAGAGGTATTTGAATTGACTCCTCCACTCACAATAGAATTCCCTATGCCTCCACGCTCGAAATTTTGGGCCTGGATAATCTGCACTTGCGGTCTGATCTAAGCATAGTTCACAAAATTGTCTGCTATAGCATCTTGCCCGTCAATGACTTCTTCAGCTTCAACCACAATAATACACGGGCAAACAATTGATACAAACTCAAGGTAAGCCGCTTCAAACTTGATTGCAGAAGATATGACTTCAGCAACAGAGTGGTCAATGCCTAGAATGCTCTACCCGGCTCTGTTGTTACAGCCTCAAACCCTCGCAGCTTCAATCGCATAATCTACTGTGGACCTCACCCCATTTCTAAGAGGTCCATAAAGGGTTTGTGCATAAGCGCATCAGCATGCCTAACATCCCTGTCATTGTCCCCATTATCTGTATTTACTTCCATTGTTCATATTTATATTCATACCTATACTTATTATCTTGTACATGTTTGACAAATAAAATAAAATAAGTAAATATGAACCACTTGCCAAATGTCTGACCATGGAGATGGTGCAATGGTCATAAGTGTGAAAAATGGTCATAAGTAAATTTTTTCAGTGCCATTGTAACTTTGAATGGTAACTAAATGAACTGTTGTAAGTTGAGAACTACCTGTAGTTGTCTAATTCGCTACTTAAGTGGAAAAGTAGCAAAAAAAATAGGCAGTTTGAATAATATAATTTTATTATTTGAGGGTCAAGTAAGGATTGGAGAAATAGACTGATTTGCATAATTGTCTAGTTACAACACAGGAGCTGTTCTTTTGTCTTTATTCTTGAATTCTGAAAAGGGGAGAAAAGATTGATGTTTGCATTCTGCAAAGAATTGCTGCTAGCTTGATCTTTTCCTCATGTAGTTATGATGAAATGATTACTTTCTTTTTACTATGTTCAATATAGGTAGTCCTTCCAGTCTTTATTTTAGAGAAGAGGTCTCTGCTGGAGATGTTTGCAAACTTCTTGGCCCATCCAGACCTGTTTTTATCAATTTCGTGTGGAACCACTCCTGAGGAAAGAATCATCTCCTTTGTGGAGTACTATTTGACAGCCTTTTATGAAGGCCGAAAAGGAGTTGTTGCCAAGAAGCCATATAATCCAATAATCGGAGAAACATTTCATTGTTCTTGGAATGTGCCAAAGGACAGAGTAAAACCAGTGAGAGCAAACACTGCCTCTTGTGGTCTCAAGGGGAAAGCTTCATCAGAAGGTTATTGGCTAAGATTTGTAGCTGAACAAGTGTCCCATCATCCACCAGTAACCAGTTTTTATTGCGAGTGCAAAGAGAGGAAAGTATGTGTGAATGTTCACGTATGGACCAAAAGCAAATTCATGGGGATGTCTGTAGGTGTTTCTATGGTAGGTGAAGGTAAGAAGTGTCACAAACAGATTACATTTTATATAGCATGCTTATTTATTAAAAAGACATAAAGGAAAACCTGAAGATTTCTTATTATTCCCCCTTCTGTACAATTTATTTAGAATAAAAGAAGCAAAACATTCAGTCTCCAAACACAAAAATTAGTAGAAATGCTATTTAGATAAGAGTTGAATGTATAGTCAGAAAAGGGAAAAATTGATAAGTATTGATTTGTGCTTTGTTGTGTCAGTGAATAAGATGTACAGTTTGTGTTAATATTCAATTCTAAAAAAATGTGTAGATATATGTAAAACATTATAGAGAATGGAGTAACAGAATTGTAAGGGCCCTTGGAGTCTGGTTCAACCCACTGCTCAAACAGGAGAGCTTATACTAATTGTTCCGAACTGTTCTGGCTGCAGTAGAAGTGACGGCAATGGGGGGGGAGGGGGGGGAGGGATGGTTTCGCATGTGAGCCTAGCTCCTGCTCATATGCAAATGAAGCTTCCCATATTTGCCTACCACTTGTGCGGCCCAGTTTTCAATGGACTGAAGACTGGTACCAGTGCATATCCCAGACAAATGGTTATCCAATTTGGCTTAAAAACCTCCAGTGATGGAACATTAACAACTCCAGTAATAAATTGCTCTAACTTCCAGGAAATTTCTCCTTATTTCTAGGTTGGATCTCTCCTTGAAGTAGTTTGCATCCATTGCTTCTATCCTTGCCATCTTCTCCCATTAGTGACTGATTGTTTCCTTGATTTTTTTTCTTGCTTTTTACATGTTGAAAAGGACTTCTTGTATTATTTTTTACATTGGTTGCAAGCCTTAGTTCCTTCTGAGCCTTAGCTTTCTTGACCTCATCATAGCAGGTGTGTGCTGTATACTGATATTCTGCCTTAATTATGTGCTTCTCTTACTACTTTTTACACTTTTTTTTGGTCCTTTAGTTTATCAGAGAATCCTTTGTGCAGCCAAGCTGGTTTTATCCTTTTTCATTGATGTTGTGTTGGACTGGCCTCTTATAACCTCACTTTTCAAAATTTTCCATGAGGATTGTTTTCCTCTTGAGGATTTTCATTCACGGAATTCCTCCCAAGCACTCTCTAAGTTTATTAAAATCAGCTCTCTTGAAGTCCGAGACTCTAGTTTGACTTTGTTTTATTGCTTGAGCTTGCATTATGTTGATTTCTGATATTGCATGGTCATTCTCACTTACGGTTCCTATAACTTCGACTGCTTCTATCATTTCATCTCTGTTAGTGAAAATTAAGTCCAGTGTGGCTGACCTTCTAGTTCCTTCTCTGCCTTTTGGGAGACAAGTTGTCTGCTAGATTCGTTGGGAACCTATTTAATATTTCATTAGCTGCAGAGTTGATGTTTCCCAGTTGATATCAGGGTAGTTGTAGTGCCCCATTACTATTGAGGTGTCTTTTGTGCACATTGTGGCTAACTGATTAGCTAATATTTCATCTATTTCCTCTGTTTGTTTAGGTGGCTTGTAGCATGCACCTATGGCAATGTCATTCCTTTTTCCTTTTAAGTTAATCCAAATGCATTCAAGAAGTTTTCATCATTCTGTTGCATTTCTATAAAGGTGTATTGTAATTATTTCTTATATATAGTGCACCTCCTCTTATATTCCTTCTCTTCTGTGTCTAGATCAAACTTTAAAAAGTCATTTTTGGTGCATATTTTTAGTAGTAGCTGACACACCAGCAGATGGGTTAGGCTCCATGTCCCTCCACATTAACATAGCATTGTTATCTGCTAAGAATCTCCACTTAGATAACATTGTTATCTTCTCAGAATCTCCATTTAGCATGTTGATTTTGCATTTAGGCACTCCAATTTTCTATCTATTCAGGGTCCTCCAAGTAGTATGAGTAATTTCATTTATAGTTTGCAAAGGGGAGAAGATGAAATTTTCTAATACCTCACAGAAGGATAGTCTTTAAATATCCAGCAGTACCTTCTGAGATTAATTAGCCCTATAGTATCTCTAATTTGTTAAATTGATTCTAATATTCAAGATATCTCCTTTGAATTTCCTATTGTAAGGATGTGCAAGCTGATGCTCTTTAGATATTTATATAAATTGCCCGTCCCTGTCCTATGCCATGTATGATATTACATCCTAATAATGGATATTCATATGATTATAAAATGTTATTCAACCATGATAGACAAAATTCCAAAGCTGTCATATTACAGTCCCTTGATTGCTGCAAATCCATGTAACCACCATTCATTGTAGTAGTGTGATTGATGGTTAGCACAATAGCTAAAGTTGAATCAACAAAACCTCAATTGCAAAAATTCATTATCATTACCTGCACCAGTCTTTTCCTTCTTGAAAGAAGTTAGAAAGAAGATTAATATTTCATCTTTCTCAAACTGTTTTGTTTAAGCATACATTTTAACAATGATCATGCTTCTCCAAATTTCTGAATGCTAATCTCTTCTTTTCCCTTCATATCCATAGGCATTCTTTATCTCTTGGAACATGGGGAAGAATATATATTCACATTACCTTGTGCCTATGCGCGTTCTATACTTACTATTCCTTGGGTGGAGCTTGGAGGCAAAGTTAATATTCACTGTGCCAAGAGTGGTTATTCTGCTACAGTCACATTCCACACCAAGCCATTTTATGGAGGAAAACTACACAGGTATCAAAACTAAGTTTTGCTCTCTCCTTGAATTAAACTATTAAAATAGTAAGGCACAAAATATAGATTGGTCTATTGTTTATTGCTTACAATTCTGCAATTGTGATTTTTTAAAATACACTGCTCAAAAAAATAAAGGGAACACTTAAACAACACAATGGAACTCCAAGTCAATCACATTTCTGTGAAATCAAACTGTCCACAGGTGGCAATCAATCAATTTCACATGCTGTTGTGCAAATGGAATAGACAACAGGTGGAAAGCATAGGCAGTTAGCAAGACATCCCCAATAAAGGAGTGGTTTTGCAAGTGGTGACCACAGACCAATTCTTAGTTCCTATGCTTTCTGGCTGATGATGGTCACTTTTGAATGCTGGTGGTGCTTTCACTCAAGTGGTAGCATGAGATGGAGTCTACAATCCACACAAATGGCTCAGGTAGTGCAGCTCATCCAGAATGGCATATCAATGCAAGCTGCGGCAAGAAGGTTTGCTGTGTCTGTCAGCATAGCGTTCAGAGCATGGAGGCGCTACCAGGAGACAGGCCAGTACATCAGGAGGCATGGAGGAGGCCGTAGGAGGGCAACAACCCAGCATCAGGACCGCTACTTCTGCCTTTGTGCAAGGAGAGACAGGAGAAACACTGCCAGAGCCCTGCAAAATGACCTCCAGCGTGGCTGCTCAAACGGTCAGAAACAGACTCCATGAGGGTGGTATGAAGGCCCGACATCCACAGGTGGGGGTTGTACTTACAGCCCAACATCGTGCAGGATGTTTGGCATTTGCCAGAGAATACTAAGATTGGCAAATTCACCACTGGCGCCCTGTGCTCTTCACAGATGAAAGCAGGTTCACACTGAGCACATGTGACAGACGTGACAGGGTCTGGAGAAGCCGTGGAGAACATTCTGCTGCCTGCAACATCCTCCAGCATGACCAGTTTGGCAGTGGGTCAGTAATGGTTTGGGGTGGCATTTCTTTAGTGGGCTACACAGCCCTCTATGTGCTCACCAGAGGTAGCCTGACTGCCATTAGGTACTGAGATCAGATCCTCAGACCCCTTGTGAGACCATATGCTGGTGCGGTTGGCCCTGGGTTCCTCCTAATGCAAGACAATGCTAGACCTCATGTGGCTGGAGTGTGTCAGCAGTTCCTGCAAGACAAAGGCATTGATGCTATGGATTGGCCCGCCCGTTCCCCAGACCTGAATCCAATTGAGCACATCTGGGACCTCATGTCTCGCTCCATCCACCAACGCTATGTTGCATCACAGACTGTCCAGGAGTTGGGGGATACTTTAGTCCAGGTGTGGGAGGAGATCCATCAGGAGACCACCTGCCATCTCATCAGGAGCAAGCCCAGGTGTTGTAGGGAGGTTGTATAGGCACGTGGAGGCCACACACACTACTAAGCCTCATTTTGACTTGTTTTAAGGACATTACATCAAAGTTGGATCAACCTATAGTGTTTTTTTCCACTTTAATTTTGAGTGTAACTCCAAATCCAGACCTCCATTGGTTGTAAATTTGATTTCCCTTGATAATTTTTGTGTGATTTTGTTGTCAGCACATTCAACTATGTAATGAACAAAGTATTTAATAGGAATATTTCATTCATTCAGATTTAGGATGTCTTATTTTTGTGTTCCCTTTATTTTTTTGAGCCGTGTATTAAAAACTTTTTTATATATAAATGTGCATGGATGTGAAGTAAAGACACAATTGAACCAGAAATCTGTGAAGTGTGAAACTCATTGTTCTGTTTTCCATTGCATTAGATCACTATGTAATCAATATTTTGGAATGAAGAGTTGTTTCTGTTTTTTTATTTAAGTTAAATTATACTGAACTTATATTAAGAATGCTGTCTACTTCAAAAGTATATGTGGCATATATTTTTAAAAAGTAAAATCATAATAAGCAACTATGCTCACCTCTCTGAATGTTTTATGGTGAAGTATTTAGGTATATTCAAATGTCAGTAACCTTAAATCTTTAATATTTATACCAGGGTTACAGCAGAGGTGAAGCACAATCCAACCAATACCATAGTGTGTAAAGCACAAGGAGAGTGGAATGGCATTCTGGAATTCACATATAGCAATGGTGAAACCAAAGTAATTGATACCACCAAATTACCCATAATCCGGAAGAAGATCAGACCAATATCAAAACAAGGCCCCTTTGAATCAAGGTGGAACTATTTTGATGAAATCTCATCAAATTGTATTTAATTGTATTTAAGGCAACTAATGATCAAAAAGTGGGTTCCTTTGTTTTGCCAGATATACACAATTGCTGCATGCTGAATAGTATTGAGAATCGTCCATGCACTAAGCCAAAACGGCTCAGTGTTACTTTCCTGTGGATTTTTTTATGAGTAAGGGCAAATCATAAGGAATTAAAAAAATACATAAGAGCATGCTGAACTAATTGTAGGTGAATTGAAAATATTTTTTATTAATTGCTATGGAATAAATTGAGCCATATCAAAGTGTCAGAAGATTGTATGAAGTTTCCAGAGGAAACAGAATTATGACAGTTCTAGATAAAACAGTTGATAAGGGAAAACATTTAGCCTTTTCTAATTGTATGTTTTCTTTCTTTTTTTTTGGTAAAAGTTTTATTGATTTTAACGTCGTTAAACTAATTGTATGTTTTCAATATACGTATTGTTCATGATTTATACAGTTTATTAATTTCCTGTAGTTCATTTTAATCACCAACGTACAGAATAGTTTGTAAATGTTCAGATTGTAGCAAGCAGATATAAGACTTTATTTATTCTTACATTCATGTTCTCTATTTTTATTAGGTGCTCCAGATGGTAAAGCTGAGGGCTATATCTTATTTGATTCTCAAAAAAACTTTTGAAAAAAGAAATAGTTCTGGAAAATGTTGTAGAAGTCTCTTGAGTTAGTATCTACTCTTAAACATTTTGGTTCAAAGAAAAGAAAAGGGGCTTTTTAAATTAAATTAACTAAATGCTTTCCCCCCCCCCATTATTAGCTGCTCAGATACTTATGTAAAATAGGCTGGCATATGTACCTCCTAAATAAGTAAATAAAAATTGTGATAAGCAGAAGTCCAACCATATAAAATTTGATTTTTTTTTACAAAGTTGTTGGAGTGCTGTGCTTAGTTGAACTTTTCTGAAAAAGTGTTTCCACACTGGCAGTTTTGGCTTTATCTTATCTCCTCAGGGCTTCAGTGGACTTTGTCAACAAGTTTCCTTCCATACAAATCAACAGGCAAGATTATAGCTCTTTTACAACAGGTTTGCTTTCAAATCAAGCCTTCTCCTTCTTTCTCTATCTAAGGCATTTATGGCAACATGTCACTGCTGCACTGAAGGAAGGTAACATTGATGTGGCAACAGAACATAAACACGTCCTTGAGGAGAGGCAACGAAAAGAAGAGAGGCAACGAGCAACAACCAACACACTTTGGAAACCAAAATATTTTATCAAAGAGGTAATGGGAAAGATAATAGGCAACAGAAATGTTCAGTCATTGCATCTGAATATCTTTATGACATTTCAGTTTTGAGTTTTGAAGGTCTTTCATAATTATACAACTGTTTAGAGTAACCTGTTTGGATATGAGGGTAATATGGACAAATATTAATTAATTTCATCTTATTTTGTATGTCCTTTGTGGGCTTCTTTGCAATTCCTTCTCCATTTTTTTATATTTTTCTTCTAAAGTTTTTTGTGTCTGCCTCTTTTTTCTATTTCTCTTTCCCACATATGTTATAGTTAGTACATTTTGTAGTGAAGTCTTTTCTCTTTTGTTTTCATTTAAGAAAAATTTCAACTCTTTTTCCATATATCTTATAAATTCTTTTTCTTTCAATATTAGGTTATTCATTGTCCATCTTGACCTCTTTTGTTGTCCCTTTCATATTACTTTTATCGGATTGTGGTCTGGCCAGATATTTGTTTCAATACTTATTTCTTGTATATTAGTAATGAAATCTGTAGATGACTGCACCATATCAATCCTAGACCAAGACAGATATATATTTGAATAAAATGTATATTGATTGTTTTTTGGGTGCATTTCTCACCATGCGTCTTGGATTGCTAATTCCTCCATCATCTTGAAGAAAGATCTTGGTAGTGTTTTCATGGGTTTTTTGTTCATTTTTTGTGTTTTATAGTCCATTTCCACATCGACTGTTGCATTGTAATCTCCCAAAATACATATACTTTCGTCCTGAAATTCCATTATTTTCTTGTGTAGTTTATCATAAAATTCTTCTTGGTTTTCATTTGATGCGTATATTGCCACTAGTAGTGTCTGCTTACAATTCATCATCATTTCCACCATTGTTCTGACTCAGCCAGGTTCCCAGAGAGCAAACACAGACAAACTCAGTAACTCAAATCTTCACAGCTTTAATCCACAAATAAACTTCTTTATAGATTTGTAGATTGAAACAGAGATGGTGGTGACAGTAGCAGCAGCTTGAGGAGCTTCAGCGGGCATGGGCAGCTCCAGGCAACAAGCTTTCTAATCCCTGCAGGTCCAGCCAGCAAGGTGGAAAGCCTAGCACCCAAGACTTGCCAGCAAGCCAGAAGGGAGCTCCATTCCTCAGTAAATGCTCAATTCAAAAGTACTCGGCTATTTCCAATTCTTCCCATCCTTGACCAGCATGCTAGAGGAGAGCTCAATTCCTCAGAAAGTGCTAAATTCAAAAGCAGTCTATTCAAAAGCGCTCAACGATCTGCAATTCGACCCATCCTTGCTAGAAGGTAAAGCGGTGGGGCTCACCAGTGCCGGGGGCTCTACAGTCATCCTTGCAGGGCAGTGAGACGGTGAGATACATCCCATCCTTGCAGGGCAGTGAGCACTGAGAGCTGTCGGTCTTCAGACGTTTGCAGCCAGATGTGAAGCAGATTGCTTCCCCCCCCACTGCCCCTTCTTCCCTCTTCCCTCTTCACCAAATTGCTATTCTGGACACCATCTTTAAAAAGACAGTAACTTTGGACTTCCAATAAGTAGGGAAGTACTGTTACAACTGAACTCCTGTGAAAATTGGAACCAATTTTATTTCCTGTGATAGAAGTAGAAGTATATTGAAGCCAGGAGTGAATACTCAATACAAATCTGAGTCTACATAATACAAATATAAACTGTTCAAATTTCCAGTACAAGACTATCTATGTGCCTCTTTCTCTTAAAAGCAACAAACTTTGAAAGTGTATTTAGTTAACTAGGAGGGGCCCAGAAATCTCATTCATCAAAGGAAAACAAAAACAAAAAGTTTCCTGTTGCCTCCCTGTGAATTGTTCTGTTTGTCTCTGCTGAATCAAAGTCTGCTTGCAAAAGGGAGAGAAGAATAGTTGGTATCCTCTGTTCTTCAACAGGAAGTAACCAATAAAAAAAATCTTGCATTCCTTTGCCTCCATTGAAGCAATCTGCCTGCTAGCTCCGAAGTCATTAATCTTTGAGAGGAAGAAACTGGCTGTGATTCACCCCTTTTTGATGACAAAATGCAAATCCAGCAAACACTTTAATTCAGCCATCTCCATAGGCTGTGTTTTTCCCCCCCTAAAGAGAGAATTTCAACATTCAACCAGCGATTTTTTAAAAAAGCATTTTCTAATTCTACCTCCATACCTATATCAATGATTAGATAATCAATTTCTAAAAATAATTAATTTATCAATTGTTTAATTGATTTATTGTTTTAATTGATCAGTGTGATTAGAGTGTTTAATGCAAATAGTGTGATTACTGATTAATGTAAAAAAAATCAGGCTTAATGTAATTTAATTGATTAGTAAAATTAGTGATGCAGTGAATTTAATTGAACAGTGTATTTAACAATTAGTGTAATTAATTAATTTGGCTGATTATTGCTTAGCATAATTACTTGACTAGAGAGATTATTGTAATTGATTAATTGGTGTGATATTGGCTATATTGATTACCCAAAATTGTTTTATTAAGCAATTTAATCAACATACTATCTCAACAAACCCACCATGCCAGTAAAAAAATCCAATACCAAATCATAACCTAAAGAAAAAAAATCCCCACCAATGAACCACAAGACTCCTGCACATGCTTTATATGCTTTGTAACTCTAAAGGTTAATGAAAATTCCATCAAATGTTCTCTATGTGAAAAATATGCTCATCATGACTGTCTGGAATTACTCAAGCAAATGACTCAATTCCTAGAAACATCCAATTATGCATTTCCATTTTCTGCCCACCATGCAAACCCAAACTGGACAAACTTATAGCCCTGTTTGAAAGAGTTGACTCCATAGAAATGTGAATATCATCCCTTGACACCATAGTAGCATCCTTGAATACTTTAAATGAAAGTTTAACTAACCTTGGAGGAAAAAGAAGACAAACACACAAACCTGAACATCCAATAACTACAAACCAACAACTGCAACCTAATCCACAAAAAAACATAAATCCAACAAATAATGATATCCCAATCCTCATCAGAGAAGCTGTTGAATGTGAACAAAAGCGTCCCAATGCCATCTTATTTGGTCTAGAGGATATCAATAACGATGATATCACAATTGTCCACAACATCATCAGTGACTATCAGGCATCAACCATCTCCCCTGATGAAATACTTGACATTTCCTGCATTGGCTGAGAGCTCAAAAACAGAGATGTCTCTGTGGCACCACACTTCTGCAGGGTCATTTGCAAAAACGAATTAAGCAAATGTAAATTCATTTATACTATAAATTCACTTGCCAAAAACAACACCAACCATAAAAGCCTCTGATCTCATCCTGACCTAACCTTACAGCAATGTGCCCGCTCCCGTATACATGCACAGAACACAAAAATCATCTAGACAATGGAGAGAAGGACCTGTACATTGATTACCATGCAGACAGTATCAAAAGAAAGTCACACAACCCACAAGTCAGTATCCAACCAATCCACCATCACCCAAGACTAGGCATGCACACCCCCAACTACCTCAATTCAAACTACAACTGGCCTTAAATGCAATCTACTCAATGCAACAAGCCTTGTAAATAAAATACCTGAATTTCTCCTCTTACTAATTATGGCTAAATTCGACATCATATTTGTCTGTGAAACATGGCTCAATGCATCTCTCCCTGACTTTATTACCTCATTAAGAGATATCATGTTTACAGATCTGATCATGAAATCTGTAGAAGAGGTGGTTTCTATCTTCTATAAAAAGTCCTTACATCTAAAAAACATCCAAGTTACCCAGAAGCTTGCTATTCCTGAGACCATTATCTGTGAACTGACCTTAAATATCACATTTTGGTTCTTACTATGTTACAGAGCCCCTGATTATGACATCGAACATGTAAACAAGCTAAATACACTACTAACATGGGCAGCATCCTGCCCACACAGTTTTTTTTCTTGGTGACTTCAATCTATTTAATATTAACTGGACTCTAAATGAATGTACAACTGAACCCATACATGCAACCTTCTACAATGCTGCAACAAATCTGGGACTGGAACAACTAGTAACCAACAATACTAGGCTAAACAACTGCCTTGATCTCATCTTCTGCAATAGTTTAAATTCAATTTACAGAATACAAATTAAAAAATCCCTTTCCAACATGAACCACAACACAATTGACTTTTGTCTCAACATACATCCACACAAAAATCATCATAATGACAAAATCCCCAATTATAACTTCAAAAAAGGCAACTATTATCTTATAATCAATGATCTCTCTTCCCTTGATTGGAAATTTCTATTCACTGGATTCAATACTGTTGAAGACCATTAAACATATTCTTACTAGAAATCAAAAGAGCCATCAAACTATATGTACCAATAACAACTCCCAAAACCAGGATAAACAGATTACCCATAACAATAAGGAAGCTTCAATCCAAAAAGAGATCACTTTGTCAAAAAAACAAATTTGGTCACATTGCCAACTTCAAAAGCTGATCCCAAAATCTATGCCACCAGATGAAAACTGAATGCACTAATTCACATTAAACAAGAGGAAAACCTTCTATGGACAAATTCCACCTGCGCTTTCTACAATTTTGTAAACAACAAACTGAAAGACTCAACGTCCATCCCACCGCTGAAAGGACCTAATGGCAAAGATTGCAACGACAACACCATCAAAGCAAACCTCTTGAACACATTCTTTGGCTCAGTATTTGTAAACAGCAATGGATCAAGCCCAGTACTTCCTAGTCGAACCATAGACAACTACAATGATCTAATAAATATCGATTTTACAGAAGACATTGTTGAAAAAGCACTGCACAATCTTAAACCATCCCTATCTATTGGACCGGATGGAATATGTGCCTACTTCTTAAAAAAGCTATCCATTGCCATAGCCAAACCTCTAAGCATAATCTTTGAAAAATCTTTCAGGACCAGCTCCTTGCCAAACCTATGATCACAAAAAGGGAGACCCCAGCCTAGTTGAAAATTACAGACCAATCTCCTTATGCTGTGTCACCTGTAAAGTTATGGAATCAATTATTAACCAATCCATTATCCTCCAGTTAGAGGCAAACAACCTAATCTCTAATAAACAATTTGGTTTCAGAAAAAAACTATCCTGTAATCTGCAACTCTTACACTGCAAAAACATAACTCGATCAAGGCAAAGCAATAGATGCAATCTACAATTCTGTAAAGCCTTTAATTCAGTGGTACATGACAAACTACTACTAAAACTAAAATCTTATGGTATCTCTGGACAACTGCATAACTGGATAGAAGCATTCCTGTCAAACAGATAACAAATGGTTGAAATTGGGGAGTGTCCTATCAAATTCTGTACCTGTCAACAGTGGTGTCCCCCAAGGTAGTGTTTTAGGACCAACTCTCTTCATACTCTACATAAATGACCTCTGTGATCATATTAAGAGCAACTGCGTTCTCTTCACTGATGATGTAAAACTATTCAACACCTCAGACAATACTACTACCCTCCAAAAAGACCTTGACTATGTATCAGAATGGTTAATCAAATAGCAACTTCAAATTTCAACCAATAAATGCTCTGTCTTACATATTGGCAAAATAAATCAGAAAATAAAACACAAGCTAAATAGTCAAGACCTTGTTGAGGATCCAAACTCTGTCAAGGATCTTGGAGTACTCATCTCTAATGATCTAAGTGCTAGAGCCCACTGTAACTACATAGCCAAAAAGGCATTAAGAGTTGTTAATCTAATCCGACATAGCTTCTTCTCTGGTAATATCACACTAACTAGAGCATACAAAACATTTGCTAGACTTATACTTGAATACAGCTCATCAATCTGGAACCCATATCATGTATCTGATTGAAAAAGTCCAGAAATATTTCACAAGAAGAGTTCTCCACTCCTCATTGCCACTTATGCCACCAGACTTGAAACTCTAGACCTAAAAAACTTAGAACTATGCCGCCTCAGGTCCGATCTAAATATAGTATATAAAATCATACATTGCAATGTCCTACCTGCAAATGAATACTTCAGCTTCAATCATAACAATACAAGAGCACACAATAGATACAAACTCAAGGTTAACCACACCAAACTTGACTGCAGAAGATACGACTTCAGCAACAGAGTGGTCAATGTTTGGAATACTCTACCTGACTCTTCCCCAAACCACAAAACTTTAACCCGAGTCTGTCTACTATTGACTTCACCCCTTTCCTAAGAGGCCTGTAGGGGGCGTGCATAAGCACACCAATCGTGCCTACCATACCTGTCCTATTGTTTATTTTTATTTTTCTTATAAGTATCTATCTCATGTATTCAAAACTATGTTTATTCTTATACCTGTATCTTGTAAGCGTTTGACAAATCAAATAGATAGATAGATAGATAGATAGATAGATAGATAGATAGATAGATAGATAGATAGATAGATAGATAAAAGATGGCTGGCAGCCAATTAATCCAACCAGAAAAGCCTTGACAGAATTCTTCAGATAAGCCAGTATCTGTACACACAATGCTGGGTCCTTAGAGCGTCTTAGAACGTTTTTGCCTTCTACAGAGCAAAAACCCTTTGAAACCAGGCTTATATTCCCTGAAGGGAGGGGCCATTAATTGGCATTCTTACTCCTGAGTGGCCCTCTGCTGCTCTTCTGTGAATCATCCTGTGTTCTTTTTCCTCTCCTCTGTTGTCCATTCCTCTCTCCTGCTGCTTCTTAATTTCTTCTGTTTCCCTCATTTTCTCTTCCTCTTGCTCTCAAATGATCCGCTTTCTCTATGGAATCTAATCTGTGTCTCTGTTCCTGCCATGTCACCATTGTTCCCTCTGATATCAACCATCTGAAGTTGATCCCTCTTTTAATTTGACATTTTGCCACCAACTGTATTCCTTCTCAAATCTCTTACTTTTCTTGGTATTTGCTTCAAAACCTTCCTTTCCCTTTATATTTCAATGGATCATCTCTCTTTCTGCAAGATTTCTGTTCTTATAGCTTTCTTTGTGAACCTAACACATACCTCTCTTGGTAGCTTATTCCTCAATGCATATCTGGTTTCTCCTCTAAATATTTCATCTATATCAGTCATCACTTTTCTTTGGTCACTTCCAAGGCCCTTACCAGCAAATCTGCCATTATTTCTGCTAGGTTTCTCCCCATTTCTTCGTCAATGTTTTGGAATCTTAAATAATAGTCAGCACGATCCATCTCCAATGAAATAATTGTCAAAACATGGTCAAAACTATCTCACATTTTGTTGAGGCTTTAAACAGGATCCATTGGACCAGATCCCCACCCTAAAAATTACTTTGCCCCAATGTATTACAGTGCCAATTCTGAAGAAGGCAAAAAAACAAAATGTACTGGTGAATTACAAGAACACACACACACACACACACAGCCTTCTAACCCTGCTGGAGCAGGTGATTGGGCTAGAATAGATATCTCATTATCTTTCTCCTCCCTCCCTCCCTCCCTCCATCTTTATTTCTTTTTCTTTCTGTCACTTCCTTCCATCCCCCTCTCTTTCTTTGTCCCTTTTTTTTTCTTTCACTTTTCTCTTTCTTTTTTTGGTTGTTTTTTTTAAGTTTTAAAGTCTCCTTTTTCTTTTCTTCCTTCTCCCTTTCTTCCCCAAATAAAGTTACTTGTTCATCAAAGATGGCTTCTTCTTTGTCCAAATCATCTTGTTGCGCAGTCAGTTTCTCATAGGTGGAAATCGCCATTTCTAAAAATTGAAAAAGAGAGCCAAGAGAGTCCTTCCTTTCTTGTTCCTCTTCTTTGTATTTTTTGAATTCAATTTTCAATTCATCCATAAGTGATGCCATTGTAGAGAGAAAATTTTTTCTTCTTCAAAACAACCACCCAAGTGTTTTAGTCCTTCAAAGATAATTTCCAAAAGTCCCAAAGTCACCAAACAGTCCTAATAAGCTGTTTCTTTTAGCAGTTTCTTCTTTCTTCACTTTCTCTTTCTGGGGTTACTGTTTAGTTGCAATATTCCAGTTAAAATGTATCTTTTAGAAGTCTTGTTAGTATTTAATGATTCTTTAAAATTCTAGGCAATCTCCTCCTTGCTTTCAAATCCTGCTCCAGTTCTTTTCCTCTCCCTTCCCACTTACAACAAAAGATATTTTTTTTTTCTGTTCGTTGTCAACGTTAGGAAGGAGACTTCCATTCGCTGCTTGTAAATCTCTGGGAACGATGTATCTTTTGCAAGTTTTAAGCTCCAGGGTATTTTCATTGTTTCTTTGTCCCAGTCAGCAAAAAAAACTTTCACTTTTTCTTAACTCCTCCTGCACTTTCTTTTCCGTCTGAGCGCTTCTTTGTAGCAGCCATTTCTGACTGCCGCTCTACCGCCTTCGGAAAAGGGAGTTTAGCCAGCTAGGGAAGAGAGGTGCGATATCTCTCAACCCTGCCAGTTCCTCCCTGTCTTCAACACCTTCTACAGAGGTGGCTAGCCCTGAAGCCGTGTGGCTCAGGGCACTCCAGCGGCAAGCGCAGGCAGAAACCGTGCACGATCGTGGATTCCTGCCTGCCCCGAAGCGCTGCAAACCAGAAGTCTCCACTTTTCTCTTTCTTTTTTTCCTTCTCTCTTTCTCTCTCTCTTTCTTTTCTCTCTCTCTCTTTCCCTCTCTCAGGCTCACCCCATTAACTTGGTGCATTGCTCCGCTCGGACTTGCTTGGGCAGGTCCCTCTGGTGCAGTGGGCTTAATGGGGTGGACCTGCAGGGCCGGCACCTAGAACACAGCAGTGGCGGCATATTTGAAAAGTAGAGCAAAGCCAGAGGTCAGTAATTTTTGTTGCAAAGAATCACAAAAGCTTCTGGGTTGTGCACAAGAAGGGACACACATGGCAATGCAATTCAGCAACATAAAATAAAGAAATACAAATAAAATAAATCGGCAAGAATCGGCACTACTAGAATCTAATCAGAGATGGTTTGCCGATTCTAGTCCAAAGACCTGGTCCAGCAGGGTTAGAAGGGTTAGAAGGGAGTGTGTGTGTATGTGTGTGCATGGCTGTCAACATTCCAAAAACAGGTCAAGTAGCTCTGGGGAGGCCAGTCATAAATTAGAACACTTGCTAAGCAACAGACCATTAAGTGAGGACCACTTGTTTGCCAGTCACCTGGCCATGAACACCTAGTCACATGACCACCAAACCATATCTACCCAGTCATGTGACTAGCAAGCCATGCCCAGCCAGCAAGCCACGCCAGCCAATCACATGACCAGCAAGCCACGCCAGCCGGTCACATGACCAGCAAGCCACACCAACCCAGTCACATGACCAGCAATCCACACCCTCAAATTAGGCCATGCCCACAGAAATTTGAATCCCACACCTGGGTGGGGGGCACTGTGGATGAGTTTGTAGCACCAATGGGGTGGTGGACTAAAAAAGTTTGGGAACATCCTAAATCTAAATTTGGACTAAATCCAGAACATTAATGTTTAAATTGGTCTATGAGAGTCAGACTACACAACATTCAACAGCCATTAAATGACAGTAAAGAAATGAACCAATCATCCAGTTTTTGTATAATCTACATCTAGCAGTCGTAGTTTAAGATGAGGCAGTGGAGTATCTTTAATTCAGAGAAGGAAAAGTGAAATATGAAAAGCTAAGATATTGTTCTGTAGTGGATTATATTCATGGAGTATACTTCCAGTATAGCAGCTTATTTTTATATTAAGATTTTTCAAAGCAGGCTGTATTATTAGTCATTATTATAATTATGCTGAACATCTAGATTTCTTTTTTCTACTTTCTTTTTTAAGTTTTCTGTTAAGATGATGATGCTAAAAAGATTAAATCAAAATCAAAAAATTGAATTTTTTAAAACTAAGTAGTGTGTTCAATTTACATCATGAGAAAGTATTGCCAAAATAATGTCAAAAAATATTTTGGATGTCCTTGATATTTTCTTAACAGAGATCTTATTATATTTTATTATATTTTTGACAAGTTCTTACGTTAATATAGATGCTTACCTGCAATTTTTGTAATTCTTTTCAGGGCGATGGGTGGATGTACTTTAATCCCCTCTGGAAGAGTCATTGCTAAATTCACCTGGATTCAAATACCCATTTTCTAAAGGCATTAAATAGATGCATTATTTAATCTTCAGATGTGATTGTCTTCTTGTTTATTAAAGCTGCATTTTGTAAATAATGTACCTCAAAATGAAAAACTCAAGTTTATTGAAGAGCCATTCTATATACATACATTAGAAGTTGGACATGCTTCCTGTGTGTTGATACCATATGTTTATATTTATATAATATACATATCACACAGACAGTAATTAAATATCTGACCTTTTGCAATGAAATCAGTGTATACCACATTGCTTGCAGGATCAGACTTCACATTATTATCACTTTCTAGTATTGATAAATTTTTGTATTTTTCACACTGCCAAACTTAAAGCCACTGAATAACTTACAGCTCTAACAGAGCCTGCCTAAAGAACATATTTTGACAACAATATTTTTGTTAGTTTGTTTGAATGTAACATATAAAAGCAGATTTCTGCCTTTGTGGATCATTCTGAAACTTTATTTCCTGGTACCATGTAGGAAAACAGAAATATCTAAGCAATTTTGTTAACCATTGACCCCTTCCTTTTCATTATGTACTTTGTGTACCTAATGTATTTTTGTTGGTTTTTTTGAATAGTGTAGATATTTGATAACTTTATGATCGGTAGATGAACCAGAGATTTCTGAAACAGTTTTAATTTTTCAAATGCATTGAGAGTTGTTTGGGTTCTGTATCCAGTTTTGTTGACTGCATCAATTTATTTTATTTTTCATATTTGTAGACAGTCCATCTTCCTCAAAGAGAGAAGCATAAATGCAGAACTTACTTATAGGATCATTGAAATAATTTGTTCAAAAAAGGCTAGCTGTGAGGTGACTGTTTCAGCACAATTCCAGAAAGTGGAAGGAAAGACTTCTTCCACATCATTTGTTGCTATAACAACCAAAGCTAGAATCCAAATTGTGTTATTTGCTATGAAGTGTTTCCTTGCAATAAAACTCTTAACTTTTGGAGAAAAGATTAGGAAAGAAATTTAGATTCCATAAAATGGTTTGTGCTATTTAGAATACCCATTCTGTTGTACCAGCCAGCTGGTTTGCATAGTCATCTCAGCCAACTAGAATGATGTATGAGACAGCCTAGCTTCCTCAAGATGAGGGAGATGCAAACTGCCTGTAACTTCACAGAATGGTCCAACTGATTGTTAATCATATATGGAGAAGTAGCCATGGGTAGGATTCTACCAGTTCACACTGGTTCTATAGAACCAGTTGTTAATGTCACCAGTAGTTCTAAGAACCAGTAAAACCTACCCCTGCCTGGCCCTGCCCCTCTCCACCGCTCCTATGGGCCAAAAAATGTTTTTTTTAACTGCACATGCACAACATTTTTCACACATTCGTGAAAATCATTGCCTCATTCTCCCCCACCCGCCCCTCCCTTCACTATCCCTGTCCCCCCATCCCTATCCACTGCTCCTATGCTAAAAAACCTTGATTTTTTTTACTGCATATGCACAAAAATCCTTGTCTCATTCTCCCCCTGCTCGCCCCGACTTATAGCGCATGTGTGCTACCTACAAAAAATTTCCTGTCCAGCACCATCGCTCCCACCAGCAGCAGCAGCAGCCGCAGCAACAGCAGCTCAGCCAGCCAGCCAGCCGTCGCTGCCTGCCTTCTGCCTCCCTACTGAGTGAGTGAGGGCAAGCCACAAGCCCCAGTTGCCACCACCGCAAACTGCCCTTGCCTGGCCAGTCTGCCTCCCAGGCCATACCTTGCCTGGATTGCCTCCCAGGCCTGCCTGCCTGTCTTGCCTGGACTGCCTGCCACACTGGCTGCCATTAAAGAAGACACAAGCCCTGGCTGCCACCGCCGCTAGCTGTCCTCACCCACTCAGACTACCTACCCCAGCCTCCGAAGACATGGATTGGTAAGTACGACCTCCAAACTGGGCGCCTACCTGCCACCACCAGTCCCGGTTGAGTGCTGACTCCCGGGATGCCCATCGCCCTTGCTGATACTCCCTGCCTCACCCGCCTCACCTCATCTTCCCTCAACCGTGGCCCTCCATTGTTGCTGCCTTGTCTTCCCACCACTGATTGGTAAGTGAAGAGGCAAAGCAGCAAGCCCTGCTGGTCCCCTACCTCCTTCTGCTGCTGCTGCTGCCGCCGCCACCAGCCCAGTCAAGTACCAACTCCCAGGCCAGCCACCACTGTCTTGCCCACATGGTGGCTGCCATCTTGGCTAGGCTGGCACCATCTTCCCTTGCCCACCATGGCCCAAGGGTTGCTGCCTTGCCTTCCCACCCCCAATTGGTGAATGAGGAAGCAAAGCAGCAAGCCCCGCTGGTTACCTACCTTCTCCTGCTGCCACTGCCACCTGGTTAAGTGCCGACTCCTGGGCCAGCCAGTCCTTAGTCTTCATTAAAGACTAAGGAGGAGGACTCCAGCGAAGCTGGCTAGTCAAGTTGCCTGCCTCATTTTTGGTAAGTTGCTTTTTATTTATTTATTTTTTTTGTATCAAAAATAAATAAATACATAAATAAAAAAACAACTTACCAAAAATGAGGCAGGTAACTTCTTTTTACATTGTTGTTATACATTATCTGTTTCTGCTTAAATCAATATATAGCAACATCAGTGTAACAAGAAGTTGCATGCATGAATTGACTTCTGATTTGTAGGGCTTCAGTGGCAGCAGGAATCCGCGATCGTGCACGGTTTCTGCTTGCGCTTGCCGCTGGAGTGCCCCAAGCCACCTGGCTTCGGGGCTAAGTCACCCTGTAGAGGTGACTGAAGATAGGGGAGACCCGGCAGAGCTTGAGGGGAGCTGAACCTCCCCTCCCCAGCTGGCTTAACTCCCTTTTCCGAAGGCAGTAGTGCAGCAGTCAGAAATGGCCACCACAAAGAAGCACTCATCCAGAAAAGAATGTGCAGGAGGAAGCTAAGAAGTGAAAGTTTTGGCTGACTGGGATAAGAAGCAACATTCAAGATACCCTGGAATTTAAATTTTAAAAAAAGGATACATTGCTCCCAAAGATCCGGAAGCAGCGAACGAAAGTGAAAAGGAAAAGTTTGTTTTTTCTCACTCTCCTTCCTTACGGTGACAGCAGATGAACGAGAAATCGGAAAAACCTGCTTTGGTAATACCAGGTAATTAAACTAGAAAATTAAAGCCAAGGGGACAATAAAGATTTCTGATCACTGCAAAAAAAATTTCTTGCTGTAAGTGGGAAGGGAGAGGAAAAGAATAAGAGTAAGATCTGGCTAGAGGAGACTGCTTGGAATTTTAAAAGAATCTAAAGTTAAATTGTAACTAGACTTCTAAAAGATACATTTTAATTGCAACTTTGTAACTGAATTGTAGCCCCAGGAAGAGAATGTGAAAAAAGAAGAAAGTGTTAAATGAAACAGCTTGTGTGTATTTGGACTGCTTGGTGACTCTGGGACTTTTGGAAATTATATTTCAATGATTAAAAACACTTGGGTTTAAAAAAATTTAAAATATTTTTTACAATGGTATCACTTGTGGATGAACTGAAAATGAAATTCAAAAAATATAAAGAAGAGGAACAAGAAGGGAAGGGCTCTTTTGGCTCTGTTTTTCATTTTTTAGAAATGGTGATTTCTACATATGAGAAACTACAAGAACAAGAAGATTGGGACAAAGAAGAAGCCATCTTTAATGAACAAATAACGTTATCTGGGGAAGAAAGGGGAAAGATGGGGGAAGAGAATGGAGAATTTAAGACCTAAAAAAACAACCAAAAAAGGGAAAAATAAGGTGAGAAGTGGATATAATGTTAGAATGCAACAGAAAAGAGGAATACAGAAGAGGGAAATGGAGATGAAGAGACAAGGGGGTAAAAAGGCAGAATGAAGAAGCAAGGGAGGAAGGATGGGAAGAGAAGCTACAAAGGTTTGAAACAAGTTGTAAAGCAACAGGATTTATTTAGAGATAATGGATAAAATATAACTAAAAATGAGATTCTGCAAAGGTACATAAGACTGTATTATTGTGTTTGTATTAGAAATAATGTTAGAAAATTGGAATAAGATATGATTATAAAATGGGATAAAATATTCAATGTAATTCAGTGAAACTTTTTCTTGAACAAAATAAATGAAATGAAATATGAAAGAATTGATTTAAGAAGGAATGGGAACATTTTAATTACATAATGTTTTAAAATATAAATGAAATGGGGGGGGGGAGTAACTACGTAAAATTTATAACTGTTCCCATAGAAGCATGATACCTATTTGAAAAGGAATGTGTAAAATGTTTAAGATTTAAATGAATATTAATTTTAATGATAGAGTTCAATTGGTATGGATTGTTGTTTTAATTATACTATATAGTTATATTTTTTTCTTTTCTTAAAATAGTTTTAGAATGTACTAAGCAGAATCCGAATGAAAGTTATGTATTATATTAAGTGTTAAATTTAGGGGAAAGATATAAAGGCGTCATACTCCAATCACTGATAACAGGATAAATTGTGTGTTAATGAGAAAAGATAATAGACAGCTGAAACAGGACAGACAAAGGATATAAGTATAATGATTTAAATTAAGATGAAATAAATAAAATAGAATTGAGAGAGTGAAAAGAGGGGAGAGGCTATATAAAAATGTAGAATGGTAATAAGATATGGAATGGTATATAAAAGTGAGCATGAACTTGAATTTATGTCTGTACAAAGAGATGTAACCCGGGATCAAGCTGCTTTCAAAAAAGATGTTTTATGTTTTTCATGTTTTGTGTTTTGTTTGTATATGTTTGTTTTTTAAAAATTAATAAAATTTTTGGAAAAAAAAGAAGTTGCATGCATACATAAATGATTTTTTAAAAAATAAAAGTTTTTTATTTATTTTTTAAACATAAAACAAACATAAAAAATAAACCATCTTCAGTTACCATCTTCAGTGTGTTGGTTGGTACAAATCACTTCTGCACAATCTCTGCAATTTTTCCCTTCCAATTTGCATTAATACTTATATCATAAATCCACAATATATATTTATATTATTACTAATATTACATCATTTTATGTGAACAAATTACCATTTTTACTTAATCTACTTTATAATGTTCATTTCATCATCACCAATCTATTCTATAACAATATATCCTTACTTTACCTTATCTCTGTAATTTTATTATACTTATAACGTATTATAAAATATTTCATAAATGAAAAAGCAAAGCAGAAACAAATATCAAGAAGTACAGCAGTGTAACAGAAAAAAATATTTAAATTTCTTTGTATTGGCTTATTTCTAATTTTGTTAATTATATCAACATGTTTATAATTATCAACCTTCTGTATTTAATTCATACATAGCAATGATCATTCTCTGCCTAATTTCTACCTCTTATCTCTATCCATTTCTGCACATTGTAATTTTTTAATTTAATCTATGGGGAACGCTTCATTTTTCCACTATTGTGCAAACATAATTCTAGCCACTGTTAACACGTGTAACATTAAATATGTATTGTACTTCCTTTATTTATGTGGGTACCAACAAATATATTTCTGGTTTTAAAATTTAAATCTATATGTTGCTGTGCTGTCCCAACCAGTCTATGGGAATTGGATAGTTATTATGGATAGGAATTGGATAGGAATTATGAGCTGTCCCCTTAAGGGAATGCATCATGGTAAATGTAGTTAAAGGTATCCTGGGAAATGTGGTTCATGTCATGTGATCACATCAGTAATCCTGATTGGTCACTAGTTTGACTCTCGAGGGGTTGGGGAAAGTTGTCCTCATTCTTTGTCTGAACTCATGGCACCTTCTTTCTATTGCTACGAGATGGATTAGGAGATAACCATCTTTTACTACAAGGCAGATATACAAAGTATTGGTCATAAAAGAAGAACTTTGTCACAAATGTGAGTTATGAGGATACCTGATGAACCAATGAATGTTCTTTGTTATGGACATCTTGTTGAGTTATCTCTCCGCATCTGTACAGTTTATGAATCTACCTCTGTACAAGATACAGGAAAGTAAAAGATGAATCCTAACCCATCAGAATAAATTTGTTAATTTTAAATTTGTGATAAAGCAATGTAATATTGAAGCCAGGAGTGAATATGCAATATTAATCTAAACCTGCATTTCCCACCGTTTCTCTCTGTGAGCTACGGAACTCTTTACACGCTGTTTGCATGATGGGAGGGGTTGGAATTCCCCCACATGCTACAAACAAAGAGAACCAGTAACCCACCCACTCACCCACCCTTCTCCATTTATGCAAGAGACTTTCAAACATCCGATTCTCTGGCTTAATCTGTGTCTTCCCATTGTTGGCCAAAGTAACGTTACAGCCTGTTTGGAATTGAAGGAAGGGGTCAGGTATTCCCCACCTATGTCTATCTCCAGTTACAAACCCTTTCTAAATGCAATGGAAACTTTGAGAAATCTTGCATGTATTGCTAAAAAGAAACACTTCACATTCTTATGATCTCGGCTGCTTCAAAAGGTAATAAAGGAGGCCTCTCCAGCTATTTTACAACCACTTTGGCCAGTTTATTGGGGGCAATAAATCATTAGTGAAGGACCGTCTTCAAAGCAATGGAGCACATTCCTTCCCCCAAGTCACAAGGCTGATTTACGCAAACTATTTGAACAGAATAATTCAAGGAGCAATTTCTTTTGTTTAAAAGCCCAACTTTCTTCATCTCCTCCTATCTTTACTAAAAAATTAAAAGCATAACACGGCCACAGTGCACGCAACTTAACTGAAGTATTTTTCCTAATGATTTTTTCCCTTTCAGCGAAATCAGCTGACATTCAATTATTAGCTTACAGCACCATCTGAAGTAGGCAATAAATTCCTTTGGGCAATCAGCAAACTTCATAGCCATGAGGCTCCCCCCCCCCAAAGAGTGAAATCAGACTCAAGTAAAGCAGCCTAAATCTCCATCTGGTGATCAAGAAGAATTTTACAGTGCAGTCAAATAATTCTTACCATTTTTTCCCTTTTCAAGGGTTGGCAGGAAATTCTCCCCTCTCTTTTTCCTTCCACAAGGAAGTGAGACATAAGCAATGCAGCTGGGCTCGAGAAATTTCCCAGACTTTGATTTTTTTACACAGTTTCTCAAATATTGACCAGAGTGTTTCTCCAATGATAACCCCATTTTTGCAACTATTGTGCACCATTTGATCAACTTAATCCAAAGGTCTCAAGAGTAACTGCAACCTAACATGGGCATAGCAACAGTGTCTTACAGACCCTCTGCTGCCACCTTGTGAAGCAAGCGACCCTTATAGGCATATTTCTGCATTCTGCCCTCAAGTCTTCAGACTTCGCGATGCAACCTCTAGTGCCCCCTTCTGTCGCAAGCTCACAACACACCCTAGAAGCAGCCATACTGTGTGCTGTGCTACCATCGCCTGGACTCTGCAGTGCCACCTACATGCTCAAGTATTAAATCCAGCAGCAATTCTACCTGCTTGCAGTGCCCCCTAGTACAAAAAAGGAATTGCATGAAAAACCACTAAAATTTTCCAAAATTCTTCCTTTGCCAATTTGAAGTATGGCAACTTCCTCAGCCATGACAGATGTATCTGATGTACCAGACGATGTGAATCCTCCACCCACCCTTGTTGTAAATGTGGAGCCTGGCTCCCAACAACTGCCTTTAGATGTCCAACCCTATGGAGAAACCGTGATACCTCCGAAAGCCTACAACCTCAGAAAAAGTAAGAAGCTTTCCAAATCCATGGAAGAACACTTGAAGAATGATTGGCAACAGCAATATTGCCACTACACAGACTCATGGGCGAAGTTTGAGAAGATCTGTGATGCCCCAATTCATAAGCTGCCCCCCAAGAAACTCTGTACATTGCTAGATGATCTAGATGCCCTCTTCACATGGTAGAGATGCAGCAAAAACAACCTCAAGTCCATCCAGTCAAGACTAGGTGACCCCAAACTTTTAACACACATCTAATACTTCAAGGAGTTTCACAAGGAATGCAAAGAATGTGTCAAGAAAAGCAAGACAGACCTCCAGGCAGTGCTCCACAATGTGCTTCAGCAGGGAGTAACATCAAGGGAGCAGGCCACATCCGACATAGCTCCTCGATCACATATGTCTTATTCCCTCCATTCTAAACTGGCTAGATCGCAGGCAGGTTCTAGTGTCTCACATCAATTCTCTGCTTCCGGCTCCCACCATCCTTCCAAAACATCCTCCCATCATAGTGGCGTATCTTAGACTTCCAAAGCAGCAAGTTACACCGAATGAACTGTAGAAGCCCAAGTTGAAGCTGCAGCAGCAGAGGCAGATTTATGTATTATGACAGAGGTGATACAGCAGAAGGCTGAACTGGCCAATCAACACGCAGAAATGGCCAAAGCTCAAGCTGATCAACAAACTGAAATGGCCAAAGCTCAGGCCAATCAACAAGCAGAAATAGCCAAAACAAGTGGAATTACTCAAATGACAGAGATGGCAGTGAAAACAGTGTGGTCTGCAGCATGGCAGAAGGCAGCCAACATTGCCTCCCTCAACTTTGACCTTGAAGAGTTGGGAGAAGAGACCCTAGATACACATGTCAAGGTCTACATGGATGAGCAGCACTTGCTACAAAATGAGCAGATGGAACCGCCTCAGTTGTCTAGCAGTCTCCCACAACCAGGGAAGCAGACGGATGAATCTCAACCACAGACTCTACACGTTACTTACGCAACTGACGTTGTATGACCTAAAGTACAAGATTCACTTCCCTCCAACCTCAAACCTTCCCCAACTGATGTTGTACATACTAAGGTCCGATATTCTCTTCCCAGCACCAGCAACCCTATTTCAATGTCTCATGGCCAGGTGAGCAAATTAGCCCACCAGTGCTCACACCAACTTCTCACCAAGTTGACCTGCAACCAATCACAATTGCCACACTCAATCCTCAGGCTAAAGAGTTCTCACCACAACCGCTAAACAACTCTGATGCACAGTGTGGAAACTACACCCAACCTCAAAAGGTACTACCTATATATGTGGGGGCAGATGCTGACCTTTTCATAAAGTACTCTGGTGAACCACGTACTATCCACAACACATGCCCTCGAGCCAGAACACCATGCCTACGATGATGTCATACGAAGAGATGGCTTGCCCTCACAGAGAAGTAACATAGAACCATCACTAAGGTGTGGAAGGTTAGTCTTAGCAGCCAGCAGTGTGTACAAATTCATTGACAAGACAAGCAGAGAATACCAACTATGGAAGTCTATTTTCACAAGCACCACCCAAAGTGAACAGCTGCTTCCCAGTGAAGAACTTAAATTTTTGGCATGGCTAGGACCACAGTCTAGCTACATGGTGAAACAAATTTACACAGGCTTACTTAATGACCCAGACACTGCTCTAAAAAGAGCATGGGATGCTTTGAACCAGAATTATGGCAAAGATACATTGATGGAATACTCACTCCTAAAACGACTTTACAGTTTCCCATGTATCACCATCCACAAAACCTGAAAACTAGAGGACTTTTCCAACATCCTTATGGAGCTGCAGACAGCCAAAGAATGTTCTGACTTACCAGGACTGGCTTGCCTTGATCTCTTCATAATGCAAGAAGCAATCATCGCCAAACTCCCAAAAGAAATATTAGAATGATGGATTGTTTTGTCCAACGCCTTTCTGACTGCAAACTGCAGATGAGACCCACCCTTTGCCTTTCTCCAAGAATTTGTCTTCTAGCAAACAGAGTCCTGCAACAGCTTCAGAAATCTTTGCCTCAGACGCAGAGTTTACCAACCTAACAGAAACCGCTACTGCAGATCTGGACCTCTCCAGACTCTACTGCACATCTCTACAGATCATCACCAAAAGTCAACACATAACACCGAGATCGACTCCTCAGCCACACACAGTTGGGGAGAGAACTCACCTGATACAACCTATTTTAGATCTCTGAACACAAGGAGAATACAGTTTTGTCCTATGCATAACACTCGTCACTCGCTAAATAGCTGTACTCAGTTTGCAGCGAAATAGATGACCCAATGAAAAGAATTGCTAAGAGTACTAATACTGCTACAAATGTTGCGAATCCAAACATTTGCCCAAATACTGCACAGCCAAAGTGCAATGTCACATCTGCAAAAGTGACCAACCGACCGTGCTCCATCCAGAGGCTGAGCCACCATGGCAGATATCTCATAACTCTCCTTCGGACAAAGAGCTGCAACATAACACAGAAGCATGCAGAGCTCCTAGACAGACTGACAAACCACAATTAAAACCAAGCATGAGTGCCAACTACACAGCACTCTGCACCGACTCGCCACACCCTGATTCATGTCTTCCCATCTGCTTAGCCAAATTATACCCTGAGGGACGCCCCGAAGATGCCATGAAAATGTATGTGCAGATAGACACTCAAAGCACCTGCACCCTGGCCAAACCTGCATTCTTTGACCTCTTCGAGGTACAACAGAACAAACTTTCTTTCACTGTATCAACATGCCATGGACCAAGAAGCATTGCAGTGAGGAGATCTACTGGACTCTGCATAGTCATTGGATGGAAGTTCCCAGTTCCCACTACCTCCTGTATTTGAATGTATTTGAATGTGGGTACTGAACGAGTGTAGTCAGATTGCAACACCTGAGGTCATAAGCAGCATGCCTCACCTACAGCACCTGGCTCATCACTTTCCCACTCCAGATCCAGAGGCTGATATCTCCATTATGTACTCTTGCTGGGAAATAATGCCCCACGCACCTTTCTCTTCTCTGAGTTGGCGGCCCTGTAGACGGCCCAGTGGCCATCAAATCTCCACTAGGTTGGAGGATCGTAGGAATTGTCAGTGATGCTCAGATGCAGACTCCAACCCAGGCAAATGCCTTAACACCACCCATTCCAACAACTTTCTGATGCCCTTGGTACTATTGAAAACAAGAATGACGTTCCAGCCTAAAAGGCTGCTGCTGTACATTTTCGCTAGGACACCCTAAACGGCCACCAGCAACCAAAAGACTTCCACTAAGACACTCTACACAGGCATATACCTCCATAATGCCCTTTCCAACAGCTTCCTGACGTTTCCGACGCCCTTTGACTTTGTGGAAGCAAGAGTACCATTCCAATATAAGTTTAAATTAAATTTAAACTATCAAAGTAGAAAACACACACCAACCGCTACCTCAATGACCAATCCCACAACCACCCAGCACAGATAAACTCCATGGCCAAACACTAATCGCCAGAACCAAATGCCTGGCAGACAAGACACACATAAAGACTGAACTATGCACCCTGACTAAAGTACTGACAGCCAACGGCTTCCACAAAAGCAAAATCACTGGCTTGATCCACAAAAACACATTGAGACATAATGGAGATCTAGAAGATGAACAGACATATGGAACAGTTGTCCTAAGAGGTACTTCAAACAAAATCAGTAAGATACTACAGAGGTATCACATAAAGACTGCCTTCAAAACAGACAGAAAAATAGCAGCCATCCTAAGAAACCCCAAAGATAAAATTGACCTGGAAAACCAAGGCATCTATGAAGTCCCCTGTGCATCATGCCCTGCCACATACATTGGACAGACCAATAGAAGAATAAGTACCCACCTAGATGAACACAAAAATGCAGTAAAAAAGCTGGAACACACTTCCTCACTAGTCCAACACAAGAAAGCCACAGGCTATAGCATCAACTTCAATGGCACCAAAACCCTAGCCACTATAGAAAACCCCAGCTACAGAATTATCAGAGAAGCCATAGAGATTGAAAAAAGACCTGAAAGCAGGAATAGAAGAGATGACTCCACCAGACTGTCAATTAGCTGGAAGCCTGCACTCTCAAACAAAAGAATCTCCACACCACAAGCCAGGCAAACACCTGGGCACAAACAGACTCCCCCGATACCTCCAGCTCAAACAAACCCCAACCAGGCACCCAGATGAAACCTAGCTTCCAAATGATGGCCATCCATTTACTTGGAGCCAAGCCACACTAAAAGCCTCCAATACAGGAAAAGCAATGTTGCCAGCCAATCAAGACAAAAAAGCTACAAAACAGACAGAAGATATTAGAAACACCAATCAAGCAGAACACAGCAAACTCGAAGACCAATAAACACAGACCAAGAATCCCAACCAATCAGGATGAAGAAAAAACCATTCTGGCACAGTGTAGGCTAGCACCAAATTTAAAACAGAAACAGCTGTGAAAGTCTGAGTCACAGACGAACACTATACAGAAGCCTGATGATGGCAGATGAGATTCTGCCGAAATGTTGGTACAACTTTAAAAGCACAACTACAATGACGTAGGAAAATACCTGAACAAAGCTGAATGCCATACATGTAAGTACCCGCAAAAACTTCAGAATATATACATATACATATACATATACATATACATATACATATACATATACATATACATATACATATATATTTGTATGTGGATCTTTGGTTATTCGGGTTTTCTCCCGTAAGATTGGAAGTATCTAGGCAACGTTTCGATGAAGTCTCATTCATCATCTTCAGGCTTGGTCTTCAGCTCTGTGCTTCTCTGAGACGTTGCCTAGATACTTCCAATCTTACGGGAGAAAACCCGAATAACCAAAGATCCATATATATGGATATGTGTGTGTGTGTGTGTGTGTGTGTGTGTGTGTGTGTGTGTGTGTGTAAATAAATATATATTTAACAAAATAAAAAAAGATTAAATATATTAGCTTTTAAAAAAATCATGTTAGTGGTCCTTGAGATTTAAAAGTATGAGTTTGATGTCCCCGAGATCCAAAAGGTTGGCGACTCCTGTTCTGTGAGATAGCTACATAGCTGATAAGTGTGTAATTGGATCAATTATCTAGTGAGCATTTCCATGACTGAGAGAAGACATGAACCTGGATGTATCCCCACTGCTACTCCTAATCCTCAGGACTGCCCCACACTAGCATGACTAATGTTGATGCAATAGAATACCATGGTATGATCTAAGGACATAGGAACTATTGTATTCAAACTTCAAACTGTAGAGAAGAATTTTGGATTTTATGCTATTTTAATCCCCACAATAAGTGGCAAACAATTCTATTCTCACCTGATGTTTCTAGAAGAATTTTACTACACACCTAACCAGTGTGTTTGCTGAATTGTTGGGCAACATCTAGAATGGAAAAGTGACGTAAGACCCTTGGATTGACCCTGAATATTTGCAGCCAAGTAACAAAAATAAGTTCTATGTTATTCTAAGGAGTTTAGGGTGTTGAAATTGCAGGATTGATACTGAGCAGTAGGTGGTAGAAAGCACAAGATTTCTGTAAATATACTGCAGTGATACCTCTGTCCTATGCTTGCATCTGCACAGTATGAATCAAAAGGACAAGTAGTTGGCAGGTTCAATGTGGCAGACACAGAACTCCTATTTTAACCTCTTTTTAAATAAAATATGTGTCATGCATCAGAATAAGAACTGATTATAGCTAGAACACTGTGTGTGATAGGTTAAAATAATTTGATCCATGAACTTTTGTCCTGCATATTAGACTCTTGTCCTCAAAGATTTTGTTAAAGACCAGCATGCAAAACAGGCCAAACCATTATTCATTAAATCTTTGTTAAAATTAGTGGCAATTTTATCTATAAGTAAGATATTAGGATGAATGGTGTAGAAATTTAAAACAGGCTTAGCGAACACTACATTTCAAAAATTTCTAACAGAAAATCAGTATGACTGAAGAAATTCAAGGAGGCCAGGCAATGGGAGATCTCCGGCAAAGAAAATTAAATAAAAAATAAGCATGGAAAAGAACTTAATACAGTATTATGACAGAAGCACATCTTGTTGGCATCCTCAACATTCTTGTTGGTCAGTAAGCATATTATTGGGATTGATCCAATTCAAAATGTGTAGAATAATTAACTGGATTAAGCCCTTAATGGTATAGCTCCAAGTTACCTGATGAACTGCCTTGCCTTGCTAGGAAAAGTCAATCCTACCCATGCCATCAGAGAGGCCCCATTTTGGATCACATCTGTTAAAGTACTCCAACTATTGGGCTCCAGAAAAAGACCCTTTTCTGCTGCATCACTTGCCTTGGAACATCATACTCTAAAGCAGGGGTCTTCAAACTATGGCTCCTGGGCCAAATAGGGCCCACTGAAGCAATTTATCTGGCCTGTGCATCATAAGACAGGCAAACATGATGATGGGAAAGTCGGTTCCATATTCCATAGCTCTAGTCACAGGACTGGTCTATTGGTCATCCCAGAGCAGTTCCTCCACCCAGGGAGTGGCTGGGCAGCTTGTAGTAGGGCTGGAAATTTCTGCCGTAGAGGGTGGTACAAGAAGTGGTGCAAGGAATAGTCCCTGCTGGCCAGAATGAGGTAATGATGCTGTTGCAGCAAGGTGGAGTGGCGCAGGTGGGCCAAAGTGGTGGTGGTGATGGCTGGACCCTTAGTGTGGGAGTGAAGTACCCCTTTAGCATTCCAGCTTGTTGCGGTACATTTGCACTCAAGGTAGCCCTCGCCTCTTGCTGCTTTGGGCTTGGAGCTGTAAGCATGTCTGGGAAGCACTGCTGTGGAGAGAAGTGACCAGGCACCTCATCTTTTTTTTTTAATAATAATTTTTTTGTTTATTTTGACAACAAACATTCACAAATACAAACATAAAACAACAAATAAAACCATCTTTCCATTACATACAGTGTGTCGATTGGTACACATCTTTTATGCACAATATCAACTGTCTATCTCTTCTGGTTTAAATTAAACTTCATATTATGTAAATCAACTATACATATTATTATTAGACTATAATTATAAATTCATATCATGTCTAATGTCAATTTACTCATTTCTGCACATTCTATTATGTTCTTAATCACTTCCTCTTCTATTGGAATTTTTTCACTTTTTACATTTTGAACAAATACAATTATAGCTGCTGTTAAAATATTTATAATCAAATAAGACAATTCTCTACTGTATCCTTCAGGTAAGATACCCAATAAAAATATCTCTGGTTTCAAGTCTATATGCTATTTTGTAATTTTTTCCAGCCATGTATGAATTTTAGTCCAGTATCTTTTGGCTTCCACACACATCTACCACATATGATAGTATGATCCCAGGTATCTGATGATATTTCCAACATTTCTCCGATTTATTCTTGAACATCCTTGCTATTCTTGCCGGGGGTAGATGCCACCTGTAAAACATCTTATACAAATTCTCTTTAAATGCTGTCGACACTGTCATTTTGTAATTTTGAGACCATAGTTTTCTGCCATTTTTCTAAGACTATCCCAGATCCAAAAATTTTCACCCAAGCAATCATTGTTTTTTTGTCTTGTATTTCTAGTTTTACTCCAAGTAAATATCCATATAATTTTTTGATCACCATCTCATCAGTACCTGTCAAAATTCCATCTAATTCAGTTCATTTATTGTAAAATCCTTCTGTTTTACAATCTTTATCATATCTAGAATGTATTTGTACGTATGAATACCAATTCATTTTTATTCCTTGTTCCTATTGTTCTTGCATAGATTTGCATCCACCCTTTTCATTCAATATTTCAGCATATCTAATTGTATGTTCCATTTTATAAACAATTGGATATGCAAATGCCTCAATAGTTGACAACCAGATTAGTATTTTCATGTAATGTTGTTTCCTTACTTTCTCCTATACTAATAATAAAGCGACCCAAATATAATGTCTCCTAAAATACCCATGTGTTTTGCTTTCCTTGTACCATAAAAAGGCATGCCATCCCAGTAACAGGTCATGATCTTCTAATGTTAACAATCTAGTATTCCTTAAAACAATCCTTTTTTTTAACCCACATCAATATTGCCACCTGGTAATATAGTTCCAATTGGGTTGACCAAAACCTCCTCTTGTTCTAGCATCTTGTAACAACTTTAATTCTCGCTTTTTCCCCCTACCATATATATTTCAATATTATTTTGTTTAAATCTTCAAAATATTCTTTTCCTAGTTTCATTGAAATTGTCTGAAACAAATATAAGATCCTTGGTAATATATTCATTTTAATTGTAGATATTCTCTCTATCAAGGATAGTTGTAGGTTTTCCCATTGTCAAATCTGTTGCAATCTGTTGTTTGAGTTTATAATAGTTATCTTCTTTAAGTGTTCCACATCTAGCTGTTAGTTGTATTTCTAAGTATTTAACTTTATTTGTGATCTGAATGCTCAATCTCTCCACCAGTTATTTCTTTTGTTTTTCAGCCATATTCATAATCAAAATCTTAATTTTATCTTTATTTATTTTCAAACCTGCCACCTGTCCATATTCTTCAATTTTTTTCTATTAGTTTAGGTGCTGCTTTAATGATATGAAAACCAGATCATCTGCAAACGCTTGTTACTTATATTCCTCCTTTTTTATTTTCATTCCCTTTATTTCATTATCTTCTCTGATACTCCTATTTAATACCTCTAAAATCAACACAAATAGCAGAGATGACAGCGGGTATCCTTGCCTAGTTCCTTTTTTAATATCAATATTTTCTGTTAAATTTCCATTTATCATTACTTTTTTTATTATTATTTTTTTATCATTTTTTTCTTGCTGTTTGCTTATGATATATTGCTTCGATGACTTTAATAAATTTTCTACCAAACTCCATCTGTTTCATTTGTAATGTCATAAACTGCCAATATACATTGTCAAAAGCTTTTTGTGCATCTAAGAATATCAAAGCCATTTGCTTCTCAGGATGTGTTTCATAATATTCCAAAGTATTCAAGATTATTCTCATGTTGTCTTTAATTTGTCTCTTTGGCAAAAATCTATTTTGATCAGCTATTTTGAGTTCAACAAGGAAATAGGTCTATAGTTTTTAATTTGTTGCAGGTCCTCTTTTGGTATAAGAGTAATATAAGCCTCTGTCCATGAATTAGGTATTTTAGTTTTTGACAAAACTTCATTCATCACTTCAAGCATAGTGATATTTAAGGATTCCTGTATGGTCTTATAAAATTCCGTGGGTAGCCCATCCGGGCCTGGAGCCTTTCCAATATTTTGTCTCTTTAAAGCCTCAGATGATTCCATCATTGTTATTTTACTTTCAGAATAATTTTAAAATCTTCAGGTATTTGGGGTAATTCCACTGTTTGCAAATATTGTTTAACTTTTTCTTCCTCAATGTTCTCTTAATTGTATAATTTTTCATAATATTTTTGTATTATCTTTTTCTTTTCTTCATTATCATAACAAATCTTGTTTTGATCCTCTATCAGTTGCATTATCTTTTTCATTTCTTTCTCTTTTTTCAATTTATATGCCAACCATCTACCTGGTTTATTTGTATTTTCAAAGAAATTCTGTTTAGTACTTCTAATTTTTTGAGCTAATTCTTCATTTTCCATCAACCCCATTTTATGTTTAACAACGTCCATTCGATTTTTGATATTCTTTTTTTGTGGATATCTCTGTAATTCCTTTTCAAGTCTCTTGTAGTCTTCCTGCAGTGTTTGTTGCTTTCATCTTTTCTTTATGTTTCTTTTTTTTGTGTAATCTATTATCAATCCTCTGGCATAGGCCTTCATGGTATCCCATATTTTTTGTAATGAGCTCTTCCTTGTTATTTTCTTTAAAGAAAAATGCCAGTTCTTTTTCCATCTTTTGTGTAAATTCTTTCTCTTTCAGTATTATATTATTCAAAGCCCCTATAGATCTTTTCCTTTGTCCTTGCCATTTAATCCAAGATTATGGTCTTGCTTCAATGTCCACTTCCTGTATGTTAGAGATTAATTCCATTGACACCCATATCATATCTATTCTTGACCAAGATGAGTGTCTATTGGAGTAAAAGGTGTATTGTCTGTTCTTTAAATTTCTTTTTCTCCAAGCATCTTTAATGTTCAACTCCTCTACCATTTTAAAAAAGGATTTTGGAAGTATCTTTCTATTTTGTTTATTTGCTTTCTCTGTTGTATAGTTCAATTTTGTATCCACTATCCCATTAAAGTCTGCCATAATATATATATTATCATATTCCAGTTCTATTATTTTCTTATGCAATCTTTCATAGAATTCTCCTTGCTTTCTGTTGAGCGCATATATTGCTACTAGAAGTATCTTTACATTGTTATCAATTATTTCTACCATCAAGATTCTTCCTTCTTCATCTGTAAAAAATTTGTTCTGCTTTAATAGTATTCTTAATATATAAGATAACTCCCCCCTTTTTTTGTTGTGTCAATGCACTATATAAGTTCCCAAGTTTAGGATGTTTCAATATCTGATCATGTTGTTTTTTAATGTGAACTTCTTGTAAACAAATTATATCTAATTTTAGTTTCTCTAATTTATGAAATATTTTTCTCCTTTTAGAGGCCAAATTCAGTCCATTTATATTTATTGTAATCAATATTATCTCTTCCATTGTTCCATTGTTTATACTTTATATGTGGGGTTTATAGCTCTAGTAAATCTCTGTTCCCTTGCTTCTTTGAATTCCACCCTTCCACCTACTGCTCCTTCTTCACATGTTTTTTCATCTTGTATTTCTTTGTCTCTTGCTCTGGCCCTCTCCTCTTGGATTTTAATTATTTCCTAAAATATTAATTATTGAATAATTTTGCTTTCTCTATTGACTCTAATCTGTGTCTTTGCTTCTGCCAAGTAAAGATGAGACCTTTGGGGATCATCCCTCTGTAGTTCATTCCTTTCTTAATTAGAAATTTTGTCAGGAATTGATACATTCTTCTTATCTCTCTGACTTTTCTTGGTACTTGTTTTAGGACCATAATCTCCTTGCTTTTATATTTCAGTGGCTCATCTCTTGCATTTTGGAATATTTGTGTTTTAATTGCTTTCTTAGTAAATCTTATGTGGACTTCTCTTCGTAGTTCATTGCATATCTTGTAAAAATTCAGAATACCTTGTCTATTCCATCCATCATTTTCTCTTTGGATATCTTCAAGCCATCTGCCAGTATTTCTATCAATATTTCAGGAAGGTTTTCTCCCTTTTCTTTTATATTTTGAAATCTAATATAGAATTCTGCCCTATCTCCCAGCCCAGCATCCCACTTTTATCATGTTTAACAACAGCCAGTCTGCTGTCAATTTCACCAATTTTCTTATCTCTTGGTTCGCCCTTTTCTTCTTTTTTTTTGAAATCTTTCCTCATTTTTCACCAACATCTGTTGTATATTCTCTATTTTCTCATGTCTTCTCTGTTCTATCTTCTATTCTTTGTATTGCTTGCATAATCATTTGTAGTGTGACCTCTTTCTCTTTTTCCTTCTCTCTCTATTTTTCCTGCTGCAACATTGTCTGTATTAATCACTGACCACCAAGTGGGGAAGAGGAGGAAGGAGGTTATTGATGAACCTGTAGCAGTTGTCTTCCTCATTTTGATTTAATTGCAGGTCTAGTTCAAAGAAAGGCAGGTTACCAATGACAATATGCAAACTTCAGGTTCTTCTTTACCTTAATCCAGTTAAAAAGGGAGAAGTATATAAAAATAAAAGTTGAAAAATAAAAAAAGAAAGAAAAAAAGTTCCCTAGAAGAAAAATATAATCTCCCTGGAGGAGCCCAAAAAGACAAGAAAATGAGTACAAAAGTAATCCAACAGTGATATTAAAAAGTTAATTGAAAAAAATAATCAAAATAAAATAGAAAAAGAAAAAATTATATCCCAATAGTAAAGTTAGGTCTAATATAAAAAGAAAAAAAAATGGAGAAAAAAAATAGGCCAGGCACAGCTGTCCACAGGCAAAAGAAAAAAAAATCCAGTTTGAAAATTTTGTCACAAAGCAAACTACTGCCACCATAAAGTGCGCAAGGCTCACTATCAAATTTTAAACAAGCTTCAATAGTGCATTGTTCAAGGTCACCATGAACTCTTTCCTTTCAACTCCCATCTCCAGCCACTAAGATAATTTTACAAGAAGAGCACTTGCAAAAGCATTTCTTCAATGCTCAACTCTATCTTCTCAAAATGTAAACAGTCTAGTTGGAAAATTCCTCGATTCATTTCTTTTTTTCCAAAAAAGAAAAATAAGAAAATTTCCTTTTTATCTTAAGCCTCTAGATGGCAGTATTACTTTGTTTGCTCAATTTCACTTCTATGTTACAATATAACCAAAACAGGAAAAAAGTTTAAAATTCCTTATTAGAGAAAGCAAAGAAAAGCAACAAAAAAGAAACAAATTCTCTCTTTAAAATAATTATTAATATTTGTTCTTCATTAATCATTAGTTAAAAAGTCCAGTCCAGTTTAAGAAGAAAGTCCTTTAATATTTTATGTAATAATCAAGGAAAAAACCAAATTGATTTGATATCAGGCTTTTTTTCGCCGCTATCCCTCTTTTTTTTTTTGGAAACAAATTTTATTAATTTTAAAGACAAACAAACCATCATTAACCATTGAGTACATAAAACCTCTTTCCATTATAAATTTTTACAAGTGGAATAAAACATTATTTTATACAGCATAATTCTATTTTACCCCGTTTCCATATGGACATATAAATATCTTTTAACAAATTTCTCATTATTTCTCTTTTATTCAATTTCATTATTATTATTATTATTTTCTATATTTATCCATTTTATAGTCATCATCTTCATTTCTCTCTGACTTGTTTACCATTATTCTCATCTAACATTCCTCCAAGGTTTTACTAATTCTCAAACAAACATAAACACACAAAACACAAAAACATAAAACTTCTTTTTAGAAAGTAGCTTGGCCCCAGATTACCTCTTTTTATATGGACTTCAATTAAATTCATGCTCATCTTATATACCATTACCTATCTTATTTACCATTCTATATCTTCTATATAGCTTTCCCCGCTTTTCACTCTTCTTAATTCTATTTTATTTATTTCATTTTAATTTAAATCATTATACTTGTATCTTTTGTCCATTCTTTCCAAATTATCCATTTATCTCATTCCTTATAGTAAAAAAAAGGATTTATCCTGAAATCACTAATCAAAGTATGATGCCTTTCTATCGTCCCCCTAAATTAACATTTAAAATAATGCCTAGTATCCAATCTGATTCTGCTTAGTACATTCTACCTACTAACTTTTAAAAAGAAGAAAAAATAATAAATCCAAAATGATTAAATACATAATTAGATAATAAATCTAAATGTTAAATCTTGTAACATTCCAATTATCTATTTCAAAAACAAATGCTACAATGCTAAGTTTATTATAACATCAATACAATAGTCAATTAAACTCTTTAATTAAACTCAATATTTTAGACATTCCCTTTACTATTTTGTTAAATTTTAAAGTCTATCATTACTAAACATTTCAATATTTTAATCTTTTATTAATTCTTATAACATTCTAATTTTCTGTTTCTAATACAAATACTACAATACCATCTTATGTACCTTGCAGAATCTTCTTTAAAAAAAATTATACATTACCCTATATCCCTAAAAAAAATTCCATTTTTCCTATCTTGTTTCATACCTTTGTGGCTTTCCCCCCCCTTTTCCCTTCCTTTCTTATCCCACCTGGCCTTTTTACCCCCCCTCTCCTAACCTCCGCCTTTTTAGCTTCCCCTCTCTGTTGTATTCCTTTTTTCTTTTGCTTTCTAACATTGTGTTGATTTTGCATCTTATTTTTCTCTTTCTTGGGTGTTTTTTTAGGTCTTAAGTCCTTCATTTTCCTTTCTCTCTTTCTCCTTTCTTTCTTAATTAAACTTTTGGATTCATTAAAGATGGCTTCTTCTTCTTCTTCTTCTTCTTCTTCTTCTTCTTCTTCTTCTTCTTCTTCTTCTTCTTCTTCTTCTTCTTCTTCTTCTTCTTCTTCTTCTTCTTCTTCTTCTTCTTCTTCCATCTGTTGTTGTGTTTGCTGACAAATAGCAAGCGCCATTTCTAAGAAATGAAAGGCTTCTTTCACAGCGTCCTTGCCTTCTTTCTTTATTTTTCCATATTCCTTTCTAAGTTCATCAACAGGTAAAGCCATTATAAACCTTTTCTTTTTTCCCCTTCTTCTTCTTCTTCTTCTTCTTCTTCTTCTTCTTCTTCTTCTTCTTCTTCTTCTTCTTCTTCTTCTTCTTCTTCTTCTTCTTCTTCTTCTTCTTCTTCTTCTTCTTCTTCTTCTTCTTCTTCTTCTTCTTTTTTTTTTAAAACAACCAAGATGTTTCTAAAGTTGTAACAGTTCCCCAAAGTCCCAGAGTCATCAATCAGTCCAAACAGAGCACAAAGTTCTCACTTTCTCTTCCTGGGGTAATATCAATTAAAAAAAAAAAAAGCCCAATCTGTATTTTAAAGCCTTGTTGCAATTAATTTCTAGTCTCAAAATCTTCAAGGCATCTCCTCCAGCAAGACCCTAATATTTTTTTTTTTGTCCTCTTCCTTCCCATTTATAACAAGGAGCCAAATTTTTACCTTCTATAAAAGGACAGGTTTCTCAATGTCCATTTGTTGATTCTGTAGGGAAGGAGAGTAAACTTTCCCTTTCAGCACCTCAAATTTGCTGCTAGAAAGTCTCCTCTGGAAACAAAGTATCATTCAAAAAGTCATGGTTTTCAAGATGTTAGATGTATCTTAAAGTCCTGGGTCAGCCAAAAAAACTTTCTCTTCAAAACTTTCTCCCTCTTCCTCCTGCGCAGTCTTACCCAGTTGCCAGCTTCTTTGTGGCAGCCATTACAGACTGCCACTCCACCGCCTTGAGAGAAGGGGGTTTTGCCAGCTGGGGAGGGGATCTGCGACACCCCCAAACCCCTCTCCGGATCCCCCCTATCTTTGGCTGTCTCTACAGGGCAGCCTTAGCCTCCAGACCCGTCAGGATCGGAGGCACCAAGACGGCTAGCGCAACAAGGATCATGCAAGATCATGAATCCCTGCCGCAAATTGGAAGTCTGCTATCCCTCTTCTGTCTTCAATATTTTTTTTCTTCCCCCTTAGAGTGTTCTCTTTCCCAAAAAACAGTTGTTAAAAATGTTACCCAAAGCTGACACTCTTTCCTCGCTTCTTCCATTCCTGAGCTGTCCCAACTTTTCAGCAGCTTCAATCACCGCTTCCTCCACAGCCAGAAAAGAGAGCTTCTTCTGGATCAACCAGGGACTTTGCGGTGTCCCTGGGATCAGCAGGATGCGCTCTCCTCAAGCCATCTCTTTGGGATGGTTCGAGTTCAAAAGGACTGTCCAGCTGCAGAGTTATTGATGCCGGTCTTGGAGCTCCAAGTTCGTTCGTTGTATTATCACAACATCAGCCCTGCCCCAGCACCTCATTTCTTGTTGGGTCTTGCAGGCGCTTCTTCCAGCCCTTGGTGCTGGGTGCGTCTCGATTGCTTGGGGAGATGCATGACCTGCTCTCCACCCAAAGACACTGGCTGACCCACACTGCAGCCACAATGCCATTGCTGTTGCCACCTCCATGGCCTGCCTGCTGTTGTCACAGCACCTTCCACAGCACAGTGAATTTAGCATGCTTCACAATGGGTAGATAGGGGTCCCCTCCTCCTGGATGCGCCCATTACAATGAAGAGCCTACAATGCAACCCTGCCCCATTCGTTCCTGGCAACAGCAGCAGCATTTGCCAAGGCACAGGTCAGGCCAATGTCTCGGGTGGAGAGCAGGTCGCACTTCTCCCTGAATGACCAAGGCATATTCAGCACTAATAAGGGCCAGAAGAAGTGCCCACGAGACCCAGCAAGTGATGAAGTGATGGAGAATCAGCCCTGACCACTTCTCTCCGCTGCAGTGCTTCCCAGACATGGCTTACAACTCCAAGCCTGAAGTGGCAGGAGGTGAGGGCTGATTTTAGTGCAAATTTACTGCAACAAAGGCCCATTACAATGTGGAGCCACAATGTGACCCTGCCCCACTTACCCCTGCAAACAGCAGCAGAGTCAGCCACTGTATAGGTTGGATTAGTATCTCAGGATGGAGAGCAGGTTGTGCGTCTCCCCAAGTGACCGAGGCATATCCAGCAACACAAAGGCCGTAAGTAGGCTCCTGCCATTTCCTGCTGCAGTCTGTTGCAGTGAGATTTAGTAAGAGATGAGGTGCAAGAGAATCAGAGATTTAGAGAGAGGAGGCACAGAGAGACAAAGACACACAGAGGCAGACAGACAGACAGACACACATGCACGGATAGAGAAAGAGAGAGACAAAGAGAAAGAGACAGAGATATACACACAGAGATAGAAAACAAGACAAAGACAGAGAAAGAGACAGACAGACAGACACACACAAAGACACACACACACACACACACAGAGACCTAATCCTAACCTATAGTTTGGCCTCTGAACAGTCTGTTGGACCATGAATTGACCCCATGTTTAAAAAGTTTGAGGATCCCTGCTCTAAGGTAAGAGCTGTCCACTCACTCCTATCTTTCCATGAGCTCTGCTGTTGATCTGACCAAATGGGGGAGTTCAACACTGAAAATGAACAGTATTTAAACATAGATTTCTTGTAGGACTTCGCATTTCTTTTCTCCTTTTTTGCACGTTTTTTTTTCTTTTTATAACAAAAACAACAAATACAACAAATGAAATCTTTCACTTGCACAATGTGTCATCTAAATATATATATCTTGTGCACATAATAATATTTATATACATTTCTTGTTAGGTTTATATTCATATTATATTCTAGTCAACATTATGTATCATATTATATCAATATTACAATGTCATTAGGTTTTTTATTTCAATTTCCAGCTAATCCTAACTCTTGCTCAATTATATTCATGTTATATCTTATTCAGAATGTTCTATTACAATATATCATTATTAACAGTATTCTTTAATTTCTTACTCTACTTTCTAGCCATTCATAAAATAAATCTCAAATCTTATAATACTCCCTTTCTTCTTGCTCTCTAATTGCTAATGTTAACCTACTCATTTCTGCATATTCCGATATTTTCTTAATCACCTCCTCTTCCAACGGAATTTTCTAATTTTCCAGTTTTGAACAAATACAATTCTAGCTGCTGTTAGTACATGTATAATCAAATATGTTATTTCTTTACTATAATTCTCAGGCAAAATCCCCAATAAAAATATATCAGGCTTTAAGTCTATATGTTGTTTTATCATCTTGTCAGGCTAAAGGACTTTCCCATTCAATCAACTAGAATGAACTTCTGAAAACATATCAAAAGGATTCCTTTACTGAGATGAGACAATTCATATAGGGGTTAAAAGCAGTGTCTAAGGTTTCTCAGGCATGCAGAGATAGATAAGGGAGTTTAAAACCCCTCCCCTTATCTTGATGTGTATTTAGTAAAACAAAGAGCCAACATGTTAATTCCCTCCCTCGTTTTTAGAACAATTTTTTTCAGAGTTTCCCAGGGCATACCTAATTCCCCCAACCCCTTTTTAGAATGATCTTTTCCAGAGTTTCCCAGGACACATCTCACTGTGGAATTTTTATGGTCTCTCCATCTCCTGGCTGTCTCTCTCAGGTTTTGGCCATCTGGGTTTTATCCCTCCACTGTATCATGTGTAGGTTATACAAATTCAATATAAGATTAAATATATTCAGATTACATCAAGAAGGATTTCTTTATCAGTCACCCCTGCTTTGCTTCTTTTATTAAAGAAATGACAAATACATATATCTGACATCCTGCCCTCCTTTAAAAAACAGATAGGTCTACCTGGAAAAAAGAAAAACCATGCATTACATTTGCAATTTAGGATGGTTTATCAGGGTATTTTAGATGGAACTTTTGTAGTAATGTGGGTGCTTTTACATGTTGTTTGGCTACCCACTCATTTTCTGAGGAAGGAAGGTGTTTGCAAGCTACTAAATATTGTGTGGATTCATGGTGAGTGTGTGAATCAAGGATATCTTTAATTTCAAAATGTTGTTTCCCATGTACCATGATGGGAGTTGGAGGTGTGGGAAGGGGGGGTGTCTGAGGTTTGAAGTGATCTCCGGTTTGAGCAAGCTACAGTGAAATACTGGATGAATCTCCCCCCCTTTTCTTCTTTCATTGAAGAAATGACAGATACACAGATCTGACACATCTTTTCCAACCATGTGTGTATTTTAGTCCAATACCTTTTGGCTTCTGTTCATGTCCACCACATATGGTAGTATGATCCAGGTATCTATTGAAATTTCCAACATTTTGCTGATTTATCTTTAAACATCTTTGTCAATCTTGCCAGGGGAAGATGCCACCTGTAAAACATCTTATACAAATTCTCTTCATAAGCTGTTGACATTGTTAATTTATAATTTCTATTTCATAATTTCTGCCATTTATCCAAATCTATCCCATATCCAAAATTTCTCCCCCAAGCAATCATTGTTTCCTTAACTTGTTCTTCTTCCAATTTCACTCCTAATAAATAGCCATATAGTTTTTTAATCATCTCCTCTTCAGTACCTGTTAAATTTTTATCTAGTTCAGTCAATTCTTTGGAAAACCCATCTATTTTAACATCTTTCTCATATCTAGAATGTATTTGCATGTATGAATACTAATTCATATTCATCCCTTGTTCATCTAATTCTTGTTTTGTTTTGAGTTCAACCCTTTCATTTAAAACATCATTATATCTAACAATGTTCCATTTTAAAGACATTTGGATATGCGAATACCTCCATTGTTGATAACCAGACTGGTATTTTTAAGTAGTGTTGTTCCCTTATTTTCTCCCATATTGATAATAAGGCATCTCATACATAATGTCCATGTGTCTTATTTTTCTTATATCATAAAAATACATGCCAACCCAATTGTAAATCATTCTCTTCCAATGTTAACAGCCTAGTATTTCTTAAAACTATCCATTCTTTCATCCACATCAGTACTATGGCCTGATAATATAATTCCCAATTGGGTAGTCCAAAGCCTCTTCTTGTTCTAACATCTTGTAACAATTTTAATTTAATCCTCATTCCCCAATGTATATTTCAATATCATTTTATTTAAACCCTCAAAATATTCTTTTCCCAACTTTATTGGGATTAAGTATAGTACTTGTTAAGCCTGGTTTCCCCAACCAGGGTTAGGGAGACAAGCTAAACAGAATGTGCAGCTTAGTCAGATAGGCACACAGATAAATGAGTGAGCTAAGCTTGTATGTTTATTAACATACAGTAAAAATGACAGATACGCTTGTGCTATCAAATATATAGTTTATTCCATTATGAGTTCATAGCATAGTCAAAATAACAGTCCAATAGTCATGTATCATTTAGTCAGTCCATTCAGGGATATTCAGTTAGCAAAGTCCGTGTAGAAATATCCTATGTCAATTCACTTACAAGTCTGTCCTTTGTTTTCTCTCCCGTTCGAGGAATGCAGTCTTGTGTCCTTTCAGTAATCAGGGATCATCAAAGCCAGAGAGATAGCAAGCTGCCGTCTTGCTTCTTTTAAAGTGCTTTCACAACCACTCCCTTAATTACTGTCCCACAGTTAAAGTTGCAGACACTTTAACATACAAACTATGATTACATATTATTATTTACCTAAACCAGTTAGGGTAAAACAACATTCTCCCCTTTTAGGAAATAATAATAAATATAACTACTTACATCTTTAAATCATATTTGTTACAACTCTCTTTAAACTTAATTACTCCTTGAGCTTTTGTAAATTGGTCTGCAATGTTTTCTTCTGTCATGCAGTATTCCAATTTAATTAGCCCATTCTTTACAGATTCTCTAACATTTAAGTATCTTAAATCAGTATGCTTTGATCTAGTTTTTACAGCAATACTAATAGCTAATTTTATAGCTGCCTGGTTATCCTCGTACACAATAATAGAATCTTTAACAGTTATACCCATGTCTAATAATAACTGTTTGTACAAAATAAAATCAGTGCATAGTAATGACAGACATGAAAATTCTGCTTCCATCGTGGACAAGCTGATATGCTGTTGTCTGATTGACCTCCACCCTATTAATGTCTTACCAAATAATATAGCCATCCCAGATGTTGATTTTCTAGTGTTTATATCAGTTGCAAAACTTGCATCTGCATAGGCACTAAGACTCAAATCACCCTTTGGTTCTATATACAGTGCATGGTTCATCGTTCCTTTAAGATATATTAAAATTCTCTTCAATGATTGCCAATGACATTGATGTGGATCTGAATTAAAAAGTGCCAGCTGATTTACACTATAAGCTATATCAGGCCTAGACCAATTGCTTATATATGATAAGCTTCCAATCAAAGATTGATATATTGACTTATCAAATTTGGGACTTTGATCATTAGTTTGGCAAACTTCCTGACTCATTGGAGTCTTTGCCGGTTTACAAAGTTCCATTTTAAACGTTTTAATTAATTGGCAAATTTTATCTTCTTGAGATATCTTAAAACCATTTTTTGTTTTATTAATTGTCAATCCTAGATACCTTTTAATTTCACCTAAATGCTTTAATTTTATCTTTTTGGCTAATAATGATATAATCTCATTAGCTTCATTATTAGTCTTAGTTATCAAAGCAATATCATCTGTAAATAATAACAATAATGACACCGTTCCATTATTTTCTCTTTTAAACACACATGGATCTGCTAAACCAGATTTAAAACCTATATTGTTTAACTCTTTCACAATATATTGGTTCCACTCAAACCCAGATTGTTTCAACCCGTAAAGACTCTTTTTGAGTTTCCAACAATCATTACTATTTAATTTATTGTCTTTTATACCTACTGGTTTTCTTAAATATATAGTGTGCTGCAATGGTGCATGTAGATAAGCAGTTTCTACATCTAAATGGTTAATGACAAAGTTTTTCTTAGCTGCCCACACTAATGCTGCTCTTAAAGATGTTGCTTTAAGACTTGGTGCAAAAACTTCATCGTAATCAGATGCAGTTTGATTAAATCCTTGAGCTACTAACCTAGCCTTATGGGTAACAGTCCCATCATTTCCAGTTTTTACTTTAAATATCCATTTGCACCCAATGGATTTTTCTCCTGGAGGTAATTTAGCATCTTCATAAACTTTCATTACCTTTAATGAATTTAGTTCTTTTTCCATTGCCTTTTGCCAATTCTCCTGATCCTTAGCAGGATACATCCTAAGTTCATCTACACTAGTTGGAACTTTAGTTACTTGGCAAACTATACTTGCTTGATACCTATCAGGTGGTCTAGTTACACGTGTAGTACGTCTAGGTATTACAGGACTTACAGGTGGACTTTCATTTATTAACTCTTCTTGATTATCTAACTCTTCCTGATCAACTGTTTCCTCTTGTTCTGGTCCTATTTGCTCTTCTTGGACTTCTTCTTTAATTGGACTCTTCTTATAACTAATCTGTTCTTTCTGCCTTTTGTAGGGTTCAATAATTACTTCATTATTTAAATCTTGCTCTAATCTATTCCGTCCTACATGTTCTAGGAATTTAGCACTAGCACTGGTGTAAACTCTAGATGTACCTGGTTCCCAGAATCTATAAGATCTATGATTAGATGTATATCCTACAAAATATAATCTTTTAGCTCTATGCTGTCCTTTGTGTCTAAGTTGTGTAGGGATATGCACCCATGCTGGTGCTCCAAATGTGTGCATGTAACTTAAATCAGGTTTTGTACCATGCCACAGTGTGAATGGTAATTCACCTGTTGTTGAATTAACAACATTATTTAATATATGATTACCACACATTGTTGCTTCTCCCCACAAATTGTCAGGTAATCCTGAATCAGACATCATAGTTCGTGTTATTGATTGTAATGTTTGGCCTCTTCTCTCTATAAAGGCATTATGTTGTGGCCTATATGGTGCAGACATTTTATGTTGAATACTTAACATTCTTAGTCTGTTCTGGAATTTATTATTTGTAAATTCCGTACCATTATCTGTTATAAGAGTTACTAATTTCTTTTTAGTTTTCCTTTCTACAAATTTAATCCAATTAAAGAGATTTTGATACGTTTCAGTTTTGCTTTTCATTAAATAGCAAAACCCATATCTAGAATAGTGGTCCATTATACTTAGTATATAACGAGCTCCTCCTACACTTGGTTTTTTAGGACCTATTAAATCTGCAAATACTACCTCTAAAGGTTCTTTGGTAGTAAATCCATCAACTCTATTAGCCGGTGTAACCCTGGCTTTGCTATGATTACAGGCATTACATTGCAAATACTTATTACAAGGTTTCAAACTTATTCCCTTAGATAATTCAACAGTTTTCTTAAGCATTTTAAAATTTAAATGCCCTAGCCTTCAATGTAACAAGTGAATACATTCATCATGAGGTTTCTTATTTTCATAAATTGTGTTAGCCACCTTTAAACCATCATCATTTAACACATATAATTCATCTCTTAAAGATGCAGTAATTTTCTTATCTTCTTTCTCAATTATGCAGTTATCTCCTTTAAATGTAACTACATATCCTAGTTTAACCAAAATTCTAACTGAAATTAAATTAAACTTAAGTTGTGGTACATATAACATTTTTACATTCTCTTTTATAAAAGAACAATATGCTATACCTTGACCTTTAGCTTTCAGTTTCCAGCCATTGGCTAACGATATCTGCTGTGTACTCTTGGACATTTTAACAAAATTTTTCTGATCATTTGTTATACAATGTGATGCTCCACTATCAACCACCCATAAATTATTTTTTACAGCTCCGTTAGTATACATGGCTAACTCTAAATTTTTATTTATCTTTTGATGACTTTTAGTATTCTGGCCAGCATTCTGGTACTTTGCTTTTTTACAAAATCTTGCCAAATGTCCTCTTCCTCCACAATTAAAACACTTTTTAATTGCATATGCAGTAGGAGATTCATTATCTTCTTTTTGAGGTTGCTCCCTCCTTAACTCGTCTCTTTCAAGCCTTCTTCTGGCCTCTTCAATCAATCTGCCAGTTATATCAGTTAAAGTTAGGCTTTCCTTTGGCAATATTTCAAGTGAAGTTACGTAGTTATCATAGCTTTCGTCGAGTGAAGATAGAATTATGTAAACTTGATGTAGTTCAGAGAAAATAAGCTCTTTCTCGTGCAGTTCTTGAAAAATGCTTTGCATAGTTTTCAAATGACTCAGCATATCACCATTCTTATGGAGATGTGTACTGAAAAGTTTCCGTGTTAGATTTATGTGAGCACCAACATTATCTCGAACATAAATCCTCTTCAGCTTCTGCCAACACCCAACAGCTGTCTTCTCTCCATGGATATAAACAAGTTGCATATCAGTTAAGGTTAAAGCAATAATGCAAATAGCTTGTTGATTTTTATGCATAAATCCTTCTATCTTTAATTTATCTTCCTTATCCTCTGGATCCCATTCTTCTACGTTTGGTGGATTTTCAATTATGTTCCACAAACCTTCTCTTCGTAGAAGCAGACTACATTTCATAGACCATGATACATAGTTTGTTCCATCCAACTTGGATATAAGGGACAAACTTTGTTGATTGACTTGTGCCATGTTTTTCTTATATGGATATAAAACTATAATTAATAAAACACAGCTGTCTGTTTACTGTAATGTATAACAACACAAACTCTCACTTTTACATAAATCTGTTTTATCCTAGTTAAACTGACTTTGCAGCCTCTGGGCCCATAACCAGTGTTAAGCCTGGTTTCCCCAACCAGGGTTAGGGAGACAAGCTAAACAGAATGTGCAGCTTAGTCAGATAGGCACACAGATAAATGAGTGAGCTAAGCTTGTATGTTTATTAACATACAGTAAAAATGACAGATACGCTTGTGCTATCAAATACATAGTTTATTCCATTATGAGTTCATAGCATAGTCAAAATAACAGTCCAATAGTCATGTATCATTTAGTCAGTCCATTCAGGGATATTCAGTTAGCAAAGTCCGTGTAGAAATATCCTATGTCAATTCACTTACAAGTCTGTCCTTTGTTTTCTCTCCCATTCGAGGAATGCAGTCTTGTGTCCTTTCAGTAATCAGGGATCATCAAAGCCAGAGAGATAGCAAGCTGCCGTCTTGCTTCTTTTAAAGTGCTTTCACAACCACTCCCTTAATTACTGTCCCACAGTTAAAGTTGCAGACACTTTAACATACAAACTATGATTACATATTATTATTTACCTAAACCAGTTAGGGTAAAACAATGTTATCCCTAACAGTACTCTTGGTAAAATATTCATTTTGATTGTCATTTCTGACAGTTTCTTCTGATACCATATCGAAAAGCATGGGCATGCTCCAGGCATTTTACTAAACATCATTTTCTCCAGAGCACCTATCATGGTTGACTTGCTACTCAGCTCTGCTTACAAAGAGACAACAGTAACAAGTGGGGAAGAAGGCATTGGAATGTAAAGGAGATTTGGAAGGAAACTCTGGATTACAAGTATGCTGCCTGAAAGCATGAAACAGATTCAAACCTCAAGGAATGTCTGAGGCAGGAGAAGGCGGAGCTTCGTTTCGGCGATACAGCTGCGATCTGTGGACCTAAACTGTCCTGTAGAGATAGTGATCGTGAAGGGCATAGTCCCAGGATCCCAGGGATATCGCAAAACCCCTGGTTTGATCCGGGAGAAGTCCTTTTGCTGGCGACAGAGAGGCAGCCTCCATGGCTGCTGAAGTCGGGACAGCTCCGGAAAGAAAGTGGCTGGAAGTGAAAGTGTGTTGGCTGGGTGAGAAACTTCTTTTTAGTTGTAAATTCGCTGAGATTTGAAAGGGCACCCTGAATAGAGAAGAAACCTGTGAGACTTTTTTTTTTTGACAAAAACTGTATGAGCGGCGTTTTTTAAAGTGATGTCAAATTGAGGCTTGGATTTTTTTTTTTTTTACTTTTTTTTCTTGGGACTTTAGTGTGACTTTGTAGGTAACCGGACTGAATTTTCTCTTACATATATTTTTATGCTCCTTTTGATTTTTTAATTTTCTTTTGGGATAGAGGCTCCCTTTGGCTATATTTTCTTTTTATAAATTTTTTTTTCTGGCTGGGTGGGGGGAAAGAGTATTAAGAAACTTTGTAACACTGCCAACTAGAGGCTTGAAAATATTTTATTTGAATTGGAGAGAATTGTAAGAAGACTCCTTCTCAAGGACATTTCAATGTGATAAGATAGAGGGAGAGCACAGCAAAATATTATTACAGGTGTTCCCCTGTATTCTTATCAATATTTTAACACTTGAGGCTTGGCTTTGAAGCTAGTTGAGGAGAGAGTCATAATAAGAGCCTTGGATAACTAAATAAAGTGCAGTGTGCTTTCTTATTTTTTTTTTCTTTTACTTGTGATACTCCTACTCACCAGCCTCTTTGTAAATTTAAATTCTAGTAATATTCTTATTTTTGCCTTTTATTTCAAATGGAGCCTCAGAGCTTTTCTTTATTTTTCTTTTTTTCTCCTTTTCTTTACTGGGATCTTTTTGCTTTTTCTATGCATGTTTTTGGACCACTGTGTTTTTTTCTTTTTGATTATTGAGACTACCCAATTGGATTAAGGTATGAAGAACCTGAAGGAATTTCTTCTTCTTTTCTTTATTTTTGTTCTTTTTCTTCTTAATCAATATTATTATTTTTGGGGTTTTTTCTTTCTTTCTATTTTTCATTTTTTATGGTGGACTACTTCGTAATTGGATTAGGGTCTAGTAGAACCTGAAGATTTTTCTTCTTCTTTTTCTCCTTTTTCTTCTTTGATTTTCAGCTTTTTACTATTGGATTTTTCCATTTTGGATTATAATTAGCTATTTTACCAGTTGGATTAAAAGCTAAAAAGAACTTGAAGCTTTTGAAGCATTAAAATGAGCAGGAAACCAAAATCATCTGGCGTTTCTACTTCTACCTCTGCCTCCCCACCAGCTGGAGGACAATGTTTAATTCAGACAATGTTGAAGCAAGATAAAGAACAAGAAAAAGTGACATTACAGATGATTATGCAAGGAATTCAAGATCTCAAGATAAAAACAGATACTATTGAACAAAGAATAGAGAACACTGATGAAAAAGTGGTAAATATTAAACAAATGATGGTGAAGTATGAGAAGAGATTCCAAAAAATTGAGGAAGAAGGTAAACAAAGAGAGGAGAAGATTGGAAATATTGACAATAGATTAACAGTGGTTGAACAAGATAAAAATGGGATGTTGAGGTGGAAGATGGAAAGGTCAGAATTTTATCTCAGATTTCAAAATATAGAAGAAGAAAAAGGACAAAATTTGGCTGCAATAATGATAGAAATTTTGGCGGATGCTTTGGAAATTACAGAGGAAAAGATGATGGATGGAGTAGATGAGGTATATCGAGTTTATACAAGATACGCGATGAGAAATAACTTACCAAGGGAAGTCCATATCAGATTTACCAAAAAATCCATTAAAACACAAATATTACAAGTTGTAAGAGAGAAGATGTTGAAATACAAAGGCAAAGAGATTGTGGTTTTAAAACAAATACCCAGAAGAGTGAGAGAGATGAGAAGAGAATATCGATTTCTGACCAAAACGTAATTGGAAAACGAAGTGAATTATAGATGGCTGATTCCAGAAGGATTAATGTTTTACGTGGCAAGAGCGGAGATATAGAATTGATTCAATTGAGAAAGCAGAACTTTTCCATGCAGAATTTTTTGGAAGGAGAGAAAGAGGTCTCATTAATTGAGTTTCAAGAGGAACAACCGGAGTCTGAAAAAGAGAAAGGTGCAGTAGGTGGACAGGTGGATAGTAAAGAACAGCGTGAAGTGAGATCCACGAGAGCTGTTAGACCTAAATATAAAGCATAATCATGGAAGAAAAAAAACTGATTACAATGAATATAAATGGACTCAATTCAGCTGTTAAAAGGAAAATCTTTCATAAATTAGAGAAATTAAAATTTGATATAATTTGTCTACAAGAAGTTCATATTAAAAAACAACATGAACAATTGTTAATACAGCCACAATTAGGGAAAATATTTACTTCTTTGACTCAATGTAAGAAAAGAGGAGTGGTTCTATACATTAAAGAGGCTATCCCAGCAAAACTGATCTACACGGATGAAGATGGAAGAGTATTAATGGTGGAAATAATGGACAATAATATAAAAATACTCTTGATTGCAATTTATGCTCCGAATGAAAAACAAGAAGAGTTTTATAAAAAACTACACATGAAAATAATTGGACTGGACTATGTTAATATAATTATGCTGGGAGACTTTAATTGAATTGTGGGCAATAAATTGGACTATATAGCAACAACAACAAAGCAAAATAGAAAGACTCTCCCTAAATCTTTTTTTTTGAAATGACAGATGAATTAACCTTAAAAGACATTTGGAGAGAAAGAAATGTTAAAACGAAACAATACGCTTTCTATTCAAATAGATATTTATCATGGTCCAGATTAGATATGATTTGGATCTCAACAGAATTAATATCTAATATTCAAGAAACAAATATTGAAACAAGTACTTGGGCAGATCACAGCCCAATGACAATTAAATGGAAGGGACGAAAAAAAAAGATTGAGATGGACATTAAACAATACTATCTTAAAGGAAAAAGATTTTATACAATGGATGGAGAAGGAACTGGCTTTTTTCTTCAGAGAAAATAAAAAAGAAGATACTTCAGCGCAGAATGTTTGGGAAACAATGAAAGCATATGCTAGAAGTTTGATAATAGATTATACAAGAAAAAAGAATATTAGGAAAAGGCAAACTTCTAAGGCCTTGGAAGATGATAAAAAAGACTTGAAAAAGAATTACAGAAAATGCAATAGAAAAAAGATATTAAATTGAAGCTGGATGTAATTAAACATAAAATGGAATTAATAGAGAAAGAAGAATTGGCACAGAAAATTAGAAATTCTAAACAGAACTACTTTGAAGATGCAAATAAACCAGGTAGATGGCTAGCATATAAATTGAGAAAGGAGAAGGGATCAAGAAAAATATTGAAGCTAACAGATGATCAAGGCCAAGTTTGTTATGGCAATAAGGAGAAAAAGGAAATTATTCGAGATTTATATGGGCAATTATATAAACAAGGGAATATTGATGAGGAAAAAGTCAAACAGTATCTACAGAATGCTAACTTACCGATGATACCTAAAGAGACTGAAGAAATGCTAGAAAGCAATATAACAATGATGGAATTAAATGAAGCACTTAAGAAACAAAATAATGGGAAAACACCAGGTCCAGATGGGCTTCGGGCAGAATTCTATAAAACATTTCAAGAATCATTGAGCATCCCATTGTTAGAAGTTATGAATGAAGTTATGTCAAAGAAGATGATACCCAAAACATGGTCAGAGGCTTATATTACACTTATTCCAAAAGAAGAGGCTGACCCACTGCAGATTAAGAACTATAGACCTATTTCTTTATTGAATGCAGACTATAAAATTTTTGCTTCAATTTTAGCAGAAAAACTTAAAAAATATTTAAATAATTTTATCTACCCAGATCAAAATGGATTTCTGCCAAAGAGACAAATCAGAGACAACATGAGAGTAATCTTGGATACTTTGGAATACTATGAGGCTCATCCTGAAAAGCAAATGGCTTTGATATTCCTAGATGCTCAAAAGGCATTTGATAACGTGAACTGGAGATTTATGTTATTACTATTGGAACAGATGGGTTTTGCCAGAAAATTTATTCAAGCAATAGAAGCCATATACAATAAACAGACAGCAAAGGTAATGATGGAGGGAGAACTTACAGACTTTATTAATATAAGAAAAGGCACAAGACAAAGATGTCCCTATCTCCTTTGCTATTTGTGTTGACTTTGGAAGCGTTGAATAGAAATATTAGGGATGATAAAAGCATAAAAGGAATGAAAATTAAAAAGGAAGAATTCAAACTACAAGCTTTTGCTGATGACTTAGCTTTTATTCTGGAAGATCTGCTAGAAACAGCTCCAAAGCTATTGGAAAAGATAGAGACATATGGTGAGGTGACTGGTTTGAAAATAAATAAAGATAAAACAAAGATTTTGACAAAGAACATGCTACTGAGACAAAGAGAAGAACTGGCAGACCTGTTGAAAATCCAAGTTACGAATAAAGTTAAGTATCTGGGGATATATTTGACAGCAAGATGTAGCACATTAAAAGAGAATAATTATATTAAACTTAAACAACAGATAACTACAGACTTGAAGAAATGGGAAAACTTGCAATTGTCATTAATAGGGAGAATTTTAACAATTAAGATGAATATTTTACCCAGAATTCTATTTCTGTTTCAAACAATACCAATTAGGCTTGGAAAAGACTATTTTGAAGATTTAAATAAAATTACCGTATGTACTCGAGTATAAGTCGACCCGAATATAAGCCGAGGCACCTAATTTAACCACAAAAAACTGGGAAAACTTACTGACTCGAGTATAAGCCGAGGGTGGGAAATGCAGCAGCTACTGGTAAATTTCAAAAATAAAAATAGATACCAATAAAAACTTTCACTAGGACAGTTGAGAATAAATTTGATGTTCACAATTTCCTCTTTGAAATAGGGAACAAGAAGATGAAGAAAAAGAAGTGTGTTTTTTCACACTTTTCACACTGCAGTGAACATAAATGGCATCATAGGTGTTAGGGATAACATTGTTTACCCTAACTGGTTTAGGTAAAATAATAAATATGTAATCATAGTTTATAAGTTAAAGTGTCTGCAACTTTAAATATGGGAAAGTAATTAAGGGAGTGGTTGTGAAAGCACATTAAAAGAAGAAAGACGACAGCTTGCTCTCTCTCTGGCTTTGATGATCCCTAATTATCGCTTGGAATCAAGACTGCATTGCTCGAACGGGAGAGATAAACAAAGGACTGATTTGTAAGTGAACTGACATAGGATATTCTACACGGACTTTGCTAACTGAATATCCTTGAATGGACTGACTAAATGATACATGACTAATGGACTGTTATTTTGACTATGCTATGAACTCATAATGGAATAAACTATATTTTTGATAGCAGAAGCGTATCTGTTATTTTTACTGTATGTTAATAAACATACAAGCTTAGCTCACTCATTTATCTGTATGCCTATCTGACTAACGCTGCACATTCTGTTTAGCTTGTCTCCTTAACCCTGGTTGGGGAACACAGGCTTAACACTGGTTATGGGCCCAGAGGCTGCAAAGTCAGTTTAACTAGGATAAAACAGATTTATGTAAAAGTGAGAGTTTGTGTTGTTATACATTACAGTAAACAGACAGCTGTGTTTTATTAATTATAGTTTTATATCCATATAAGAAAACATGGCACAAGTCAATCTACAAAGTTTGCCCCTTATATCCAAGCTGGATGGAACAAATTATGTATCATGGTCTATGAAATGTAGTCTACTTCTACAAAGAGAAGGTTTGTGGAACATAATTGAAAATCCACCAAACGAAGAGGAATGGGATCCAGAGGATGATGAAGATAGACTAAAAATAGAAGAATTTATGCATAAAAATGAACACGCTATTTGCATAATTGGGTTAACCTTAACTGACCAACAACTTGTTCATATCCATGGAGAACAAACGGCTGTTGGGTGTTGGCAGAAGCTGAAGAGGATTTATGTTCGAGATAATGTTGGTGCTCACATAAATCTTACACGAAAGCTTTTCAGTACGCATCTCCAGACGAATGGTGATATGCTGAGTCATTTGAAAACTATGCAAAGCATTTTTCAAGAACTGCACGAGAAAGAGCTTATTTTCTCTGAACTACACCAAGTCTACATAATTCTTTCTTCACTAAATGAAAGTTATGATAACTACATAACTTCCCTTGAAATATTGCCAAAGGAAAGCCTAACTTTAACTGATATAACTGGCAGATTGATTGAAGAGGCAAGAAGAAGGCTTGAAAGAAATGAGTTAAGGAGGGAACAACCTCAAAAAGAAGATAATGAATCTCCTACTGCATATACAATTAAAAAGTGTTTTAATTGTGGAGGAAGAGGACATTTGGCAAGATTTTGTAAAAAAGCAAAGTACCAGAATGCTGGCCAGAATACTAAAAGTCATCAAAAGATAAATAAAAATTTAGAGTTAGCCATGTATACTAACGGAGCTGTAAAAAATAATTTATGGGTGGTTGACAGTGGAGCATCCCACTGTATAACAAATGATAACAAAAATTTTATTAAAATGTCCAAGAGTACACAGCAGATATCGTTAGCCAATGGCTGGAAACTGAAAGCTAAAGGTCAAGGTATAGCATATTGTTCTTTTATAAAAGAGAATGTAAAAATTTATATGTACCACAACTTAAGTTTAATTTACTTTCAGTTAGAATTTTGGTTAAACTAGGATATATAGTTACCTTTAAAGGAGATAACTGCAAAATTGAGAAAGAAAATAAGAAAATTACTGCATCTTTAAGAGGTGAATTATATGTGTTAAATGATGATGGTTTAAAGGTGGCTAACATGGTTTATGAAAATAAGAAACCTCATGATGAATGTATTCACTTGTTACATCAAAGGCTAGGGCATTTAAATTTTAAAATGCTTAAGAAAACTGTTGAATTATCTAAGGGAATAAGTTTGAAACCTTGTAATAAGTATTTGCAATGTAATGCCTGTAATCAAAGTAAGAGCAGGGTCACACCGGCTAATAGAGTTGATGGATTTACTAGCAAAGAGCCTTTAGAAATAGTATTTGCAGATTTAATAGGTCCGAAAAAACCAAGTGTAGGAGGAGCTCGTTACATATTAAGTATAATGGACCATTATTCTAGATATGGGTTTTGCTATTTAATGAAGAGCAAAACTGAAACGTATCAAAATCTCTTTAATTGGATAAAATTTGCTGAAAGGAAAACTAAAAAGAAATTAGTAACTCTTATAACAGATAATGGTACGGAATTTACAAATAATAAATTCCAGAACAGACTAAGAATGTTAGGTATACAACATAAAAAGTCTGCACCATATAGGCCACAACATAATGCCTTTATAGAGAGACGAGGCCAAACATTACAATCAATGATACGAACTATGATGTCTGATTCAGGATTACCTGACAATTTGTGGGGAGAAGCAATAATGTGTGGTAATCATATATTAAATAATGTTGTTAATTCAACAACAGGTGAATTACCATTCACATTGTGGCATGGTACAAAACCTGATTTAAGTTACATGCACACATTTGGAGCACCAGCATGGGTGCATATCCCTTCACAACTTAGACACAAAGGACAGCATAGAGCTAAAAGATTATTTTTTGTAGGATATAAATCTAATCATAGATCTTATAGATTCTGGGAACCAGGTACATCTAGAGTTTACACCAGTGCTAGTGCTAAATTCCTAGAACATGTAGGACGGAATAGATTAGAGCAAGATTTAAATAATGAAGTAATTATTGAACCCTACAAAAGGCAGAAAGAACAGATTAGTTATAAGAAGAGTCCAATTAAAGAAGAAGTCCATGAAGAGCAAATAGGACCAGAACAAGAGGAAACAGTTGATCAGGAAGAGTTAGATAATCAAGAAGAGTTAATAAATGAAAGTCCACCTGTAAGTCCTGTAATACCTAGACGTACTACACGAATAACTAGACCACCTGATAGGTATCAAGCAAGTATAGTTTGCCAAGTAACTAAAGTTCCAACTAGTGTAGATGAACTTAGGATGTATCCTGCTAAGGATCAGGAGAATTGGCAAAAGGCAATGGAAAAAGAACTAAATTCATTAAAGGTAATGGAAGTATATGAAGATGCTAAATTACCTCCAGGAGAAAAATCCATTGGGTGCAAATGGATATTTAAAGTAAAAACTGGAAATGATGGGACTGTTACCCATAAGGCTAGGTTAGTAGCTCAAGGATTTAATCAAACTGCATCTGATTACGATGAAGTTTTTGCACCAAGTCTTAAAGCAACATCTTTAAGAGCAGCATTAGTGTGGGCAGCTAAGAAAAACTATGTCATTAACCATTTAGATGTAGAAACTGCTTATCTGCATGCACCATTGCAGCACACTATATATTTAAGAAAACCAGTAGGTATAAAAGACAATAAAGTAAATAGCAATGATTGTTGGAAACTCAAAAAGAATCTTTACGGGTTGAAACAATCTGGGTTTGAGTGGAACCAATATATTGTGAAGGAATTAAACAATATAGGTTTTAAATCTGGTTTAGCAGATTCATGTGTGTTTAAAAGAGAAAATAATGGAACGGTGTCATTATTGTTATTATTTACAGATGATATTGCTTTGATAACTAAGACTAATAATGAAGCTAATGAAATTATATCATTATTAGCCAAAAAGATAAAATTAAAGCATTTAGGTGAAATTAAAAAGTATCTAGGATTGACAATTAACAAAACAAATAATGGTTTTAAGATATCTCAAGAAGATAAAATTTGCCAATTAATTAAAACGTTTAAAATGGAACTTTGTAAACCGGCAAAGACTCCAATGAGTCAGGAAGTTTGCCAAACTGATGATCAAAGTCCCAAATTTGATAAGTCTATATATCAATCTTTGATTGGCAGCTTATCATATATAAGCAATTGGTCAAGGTCTGATATAGCTTATAGTGTAAATCAGCTGGCACTTTTTAATTCAGATCCACATCAATGTCATTGGCAATCATTAAAGAGAATTTTGAGATATCTTAAAGGAACAATGAACCATGCATTGTATATAGAATCAAAGGGTGATTTGAGTCTTAGTGCCTATGCAGATGCAAGTTTTGCAACTGACATAAACACTAGAAAATCAACATCTGGGATGGCTATATTATTTGGTAAGACACTAATAGGATGGAGGTCAATCAGAGAACAGCATATCAGCTTGTCCACGATGGAAGCAGAATTTTCATGTCTGTCATTACTATGCACTGACTTAATTTTGTACAAACAGTTATTATTAGACATGGGTATAACTGTTAAAGATTCCATTATTGTGTACGAGGACAACCAGGCATCTATAAAGTTAGCTACTAGTATTGCTGTAAAAACTAGATCAAAGCATACTGATTTAAGATACTTAAATATTAGAGAATCTGTAAAGAATGGGCTAATTAAATTGGAATACTGCATGACGGAAGAAAACATTGCAGACCAATTTACAAAAGCTCAAGGAGTAATTAAGTTTAAAGAAAGTTGTAACTACTATGATTTAAAAATGTAAATAGTTATTATTATTATTTATTATTATTTCCTAAAAGGGGAGAATGTTAGGGATAACATTGTTTACCCTAACTGGTTTAGGTAAAATAATAAATATGTAATCATAGTTTACAATTTAAAGTGTCTGCAACTTTAAATATGGGAAAGTAATTAAGGGAGTGGTTGTGAAAGCACATTAAAAGAAGCAAGATGACAGCTTGCTCTCTCTCTGGCTTTGATGATCCCTAATTACTGCTTGGAATCAACACTGCATGAACGGGAGAGATAAACAAAGGACTGATTTGTAAGTGAACTGACATAGGATATTCTACACGGACTTTGCTAACTGAATATCCTTGAATGGACTGACTAAATGATACATGACTAATGGACTGTTATTTTGACTATGCTATGAACTCATAATGGAATAAACTATATTTTTGATAGCACAAGCGTATCTGTTATTTTTACTGTATGTTAATAAACATACAAGCTTAGCTCACTCATTTATCTGTATGCCTATCTGACTAACGCTGCACATTCTGTTTAGCTTGTCTCCTTAACCCTGGTTGGGGAACCCAGGCTTAACAATAGGATCAGGCTTATTCTCAGTCCAAATGTTTGTTTCTGATTTCTTCCCTGATTTAAGGAAAATTTGGGAAACGATCTTACAATCATGAAAGGTTTAATTGATTCACTAACCCAAAAGATGATGATGATGACAGTGGGAGGCAGGAATCACTCTCTCCCTTGCAAGAAAAAAGCAAGAGCCGTTCTTTTGATCTCTCCCTCTCTCTCTCTCTCCCCGTAATACAGTCAAGCCCTTTCCAGCACGCGCGATCTACCTTCACCACTTTGCACCTTGCAAATGCAAAATCCTGGGGTTTTTGCATTTGCAAGGTGCAAAGCGGCGGGGGTGGATCCCACATGCTGGAAAAGGCTTGACTGTATTACGGGGAGAGAGAGAGAGAGGGAGAGATCATAAGAACGGCTCTTGCTTTTTTCTTGCAAGGGAGAGAGTGACTCCTGCCTCCCACTGTCATCAACATCTTCTTTTGGGTTAGTGAATCAATTAATTTGGGAAATGATCTCACTATCAGAAAACAACGCAAGCCGCCACCACCACCTCCTCCTCCCCCTCCTCCCGAGTGGACTGAAAGCAGCTGGAGCTGAGGAAATGAAGCTGAGTGGAGCCGAAGCAACCTCGGCTCGCGTTGTTTTCTCAGCCTAGAGAAAGGGGAAGGGGGCTCATCTGGACCAAGGGTGAGTCTCCCCCTCAGTTTCCTCTGAAGGATCTTCCGTCGCTTTTGCCTTCTCCCTACATCTTCCCTGTTAAAATCCCCCCACACTCACACTTATTTTCGGTCGGATAGATTTCGTGTCTGAGCATTCTCACATGGTGGTGGGTCTTCCCCCCCCTAAAAACAGTTAAAAAAGAAAAAACAATATATCCTCAAGCAAGAACTTTTCTGCTTCCGATTACCCACATGCTTAAAAGTTGTAAAGGAAACACGGAAGCAGGGAAGTGGCTGCCCAGCTTCGGAGTTCCACACCATTTTTTTTTTCAGAGGGGAATCTGACTCGAGTATAAGCCAAGGGGTTTTTTTTCAGCACAAAAAATGTGCTGAAAAACTCAGCTTATACTCGAGTATATACAGTATGTTGAAGTTTGTATGGCAAGGTAAGAAAGCGAGAATAAAGCTAAAGCTTTTGCAAGATGCTAGAATTAGAGGAGATTTTGGCTTGCCAATTGGGAATTGTACCATCAAGCTGCAAGTTTGATGTGGGTCAAGGAATGGATAGCATAAAGAAAGACTAGATTGTTGACACTAGAAGGTCATGATTTGCTGTTGGGTTGGCATGCTTTTTTATGGTATAAGGGAACTAAAATACAGGGTTATTTTAGAAGACATTATATACGGGAGTCTTTGTGGTTAAACTGGAAGATCAAAAGACAATGTTATTTGAAAATTCCAGTTTGGTTATTGACTATTGAAGCATTTTCCAATCCGATAATTTATAAGAAGGAACAAACAGTTAGATATGGGGAACGATTGGATGAAAAGGGTGAACTGAAATCGATTCAAAATTTAGAGGAACAAGGTATAAAGATAAATTGGTTTTCATATGCGCAAATACATTCAAGGTATGATGAAGATTCTAAAACGGAGGGATTTTATGATAAACAGACTGATCTAGATAAGATCTTGATGGGTACTGATGAGAAGGTGATTAAAAAATTATATGGTTATTTACTGGGAATTAAATTAGAGGAAGAACAAGTTAAAGAAACTATGATTGTTTGGGGGAAGAATTTTGGATATGGGATTGATTTAGAGAAATGGCAGAAATTGTGGTCTCAAAATTATAAAATGACAATGTCAACAGCATATAAAGAAAATTTGTATAAGATGTTTTACAGGTGGCACTTTCCCCCGACAAGAATAGCAAGAATGTTTAAGAACAAATCTGAAAAATGCTGGAAATGTCATCAGATACCTGGCTCATATTACCATATGTGGTGGACCTGTGAGGATGCTAAAAAATATTGGACTAAAATTCACATGTGGCTGGAAAAAATGACAAAGAAACATATAGATTTGAAACCGGAGTTCTTTTTATTGGGAATCTTACCAGATACATACAGTAAAGACTTGAAATATCTGATTGTAAATGTATTAACAGTGGCTAGGATTGTATTTGCTAAAAATTGGAAGAGTGAGAAAATACCATCAGAGGAAGAAATTATTAAGAAAATATTGGAATGTGCTGAGATGAGTAGATTGACATTTGAAATTAGACAGCAAGAGGATAAACAATTTTATGAAATTTGGGGTCTTCTTTATCAATGGCTAGATGACAAAATACAATAATAGAATATTTAGAATGTTAGACAGCAAGGAATATCTTTATTTTTTTCTTTCGCCTTTGTTATTTGACATTATATTTATAAAGTGTTTTTAAGATAGATTTGGTATGATTATATATTTGTTATAGAATAAACTATTTAAAGTATTGTTATCTCAAAAAGCATGAATGATTAAAAGTATAGTCAAATGATTTTTTTAATTGCAATATTAGGATATATAAGTTTGGATTGACAATATGAGTTGTTATGTAACATAATTGTAATTGAGACTACAAAATGAATGCACAAAACTGATGAACCAACCGACACACTGTATGTACATAAGAGAGTTGATGTTTTAATGTTTTGTTTGTCTTGTTTGTTTGTAAAAAATCAATAAAATTCTTTAAAAAAAAAAAAAAAAGGAATGTCTGAGGCAGACAGGCTGTTTCCAAAATAAAGCAAGTACAACTGATTGGTGGAAAATGGACAGTGGAAGGCATGGGTGGGTGGGGAGGGAGAGTTTTCCAATGCTGTTTGCACTCAAAAAATGGCATTTCTACTTTGTCAACTTTACTTGGAGAAAAAAAGTTTATTTTGCTGTTTAATGCATTGGGACAGTTGACAATAAGCCAGTGTAATACCCTATTTGGGACTACATAAGGAAGTCAACCTCGATGTCAGCTATGGCCAAAGACACAGAAGAGAAAAAGAAGCTGGGTGAAATCCCAGCTTGGGAAGAGTGCTTCAGAGTGGCCAGTGTCACTGCATGATGAGGGCATCCCTGAGCTAGTTGACCTCAATGCTTTTATGCAAGCCCTATGAGAATGATTTGAGGTCCCCATGGCAGCCCAATGTATGAAAGTTCATATCCATGCTCTAAAGCAAAAGAAATGACCACTGATGGAGTACAAGACTTTCACTGCCTAGCCAGCCACCTGCCGCCGCAATCGCCCAGGAGTACTGCACAACTTGAGAGAGTGGTACTGTGAGTGGTACAAAGGTAGAGATCGATCTGATGAAATTCCACTAACATACCAGGCAGGAGAGTCGGTCCCACCAGCCAGCAGAGAAGCAAATGGCTCCTATGGGAGTAAGAATGGGCATGCTGCCAGCCAGAGAAGGCAAATCCTACCAAAGCCTGGGTAGCTGCTTTTGTTGTATAAAGGAGGGACATGATGCTGCTGAATACTTCATAACACAGCCAATGACCGCTTTCCCCCTTGTGAGCCAACAGAAAAAAATGGCTCTGCCAAGCCAAAAGAGAAAATGGATGTGGAGCAACAGGTGGTATAGTTATCTCCTCTGTCCAGTGAAGAGGAGGGAACCCTGGCTCTGTCAAGACAGAATCAGTCTTCTGTAAGAGTGATAGTGAAGGAAAATAGTAAAGCAATACCATCTCTGGATAACTGTTAGGGTGGAGATTTCAGTGTCTTTCTCAGAAACAAAGGGGGACCATACAGTACAGCCATACTGGGTGTATAAGATGCCTGTCAGCCCCAAGTGGTAGAGAAACTTGGAATAAGGCTAAGGAAGCTAAAGAAGTCCGTAGCATTTTCCCACCTAGACAACTCAATAACAGGTGGAATGCCAGCAACTTGCCTAATTGAGCCTGTGAAAGTAAAAGCTGGACCCACACAGAAATGATGTAATTAATTGTGGCCATGGGGATTTCAGAGGCCATTATCCTCAGCCTGGAATGGTGGAAAAATAGAACCCATCTGTCATTTGGGATAGAAACAAGTGGCAGATGCAAAGGAAATATCCAAGTAGCAAGAGTTAGGGAAAGTGCTAAGAAGCTGCCATGCACCTGTGGCTAAGAAATTGAACACAGAACCTGCCAATAAACTAGAGGGAAGTGGTAGCTTAGAACCACTGATTCCCAAGGAATATCGCAATCTGGCTAAGCTGTTGGTGAGGATTCCAACACACTTCCACCCCACCCCACAGACTGTGTGATTAAGATTGTGCCTGGGGCTAAATTGCCGAAGCCAAAATTATATTTGAAGACAGCTAGGAAGTTGGAGAAGCTCCACCCATTCATAGACAAAAATGTAATGGGGCTTCATTGAACTGGCTAAGTTGAGGTTGGCAACCTTGTGTTTTTCAAAGAAAAGAAAGATAGGTCCCTTAGGCTGTGCATTGATTATAGCCATGATGGCGAACCTATAGCACGCGTGCCAGAGGGAGCATGCAGAGCCCTCTCAGTGGGCATGCACACTGCCAGCTGATTTTTTGGTTTCAGGCGTGCTGGCCAGCTGGTTTTTGTGGGCACCAGAGCACTGGAAAATGGCCTGAAAAACGCCCCCAAAATAGGATTTTTGCATGATTTGGGGGGGCTTTTTCAAGCCATTTTCAGGTTATTTTGGAGGCATTTTTGGTGCAAAAAACAGCATGTAAATGGCTCAAAAGTGGCCTGAAAATGGCCCCGAAAACATCCTGAAAATGCCCCCCAAACAGGCTGTTTTCGATTGTTTTTGGCACATTTCCAGGCAGTTTTTCATACCAAAAACAGACTGAAAATGGCCCCAAAACAGCCCAGAAAATGCCCCAAAACAGGCTGCTTCTAGGCCATTTTTCATGCCAAAAATGGCTCCAAAAATGGCCTGAAAAATGGCTAAAAAACAGTCATGCATGCATCAGCCAGCTGGTCTTCAGTTTTCCAGCCCTCTGGCATGTGCTCATGCATACACATGCATGCACACAGGTTTGGGCATTTGGTGCCAAAAAGGTTTGCCATCCCTGGACTATAGTTGATTTATTTACTTAGATTGGACCAAAGACGGCGTAGTTCTAGGTTTTCTGGGTCTAGAATTTCGAGTCTGGTGGCATAAGGTATTCTGCAGAGTTCTTGTGAAATATTTCTGGACTTTCTCAACTGTGTTAATATCAGATACGTAATGTGGGTTCCAGACTGATGAGCTGTATTCAAGTATTTGCTTGGCAAATGTTTTGTATGCCCTAGTTAGTAGTGTGATATTACCAAAGAAAAAGGTATGTAGGATTAGGTTAACAACTCTTAATGCCTTTTGGGGTATTTAGTTACAGAGGGCTCTAGCACTTAGGTCATTAGAGAGGAGTATTCCAAGGTCCTTTACAGAGTTTGGATCATCAACAAGGTCTTGGCTATTCAGCTTGTATTTTATTTTCTGATATATATTTTTTGCCAATATGTAAGACAGAGCATTTATTTGTTGAGATTTGAAGTTGTCATTTGTTTGACCATTTTGATACATAGTCGAGGTCTTTTTGAAGGGTAGCAGTATTGTCTGTGGTGTTGAATAGCTTTACATCATCAGCAAAGAGAACGCAGTTGCTCTTAATATGATCACAGAGGTCATTTTGGCAGAGTATGAAGAGAGTTTGTCCTAGAACACTGCCTTGGGGCACTGTTGACAATTTTGACCATTTGTTGTCTGTTTGACAGGAATGCTTCTATCCAGTTATGCAGTTGTCCAGAGATACCATAAGATTTTAGTTTTAGTAGTAGTTTGTCATGTACCACTGAATTAAAGGCTTTACAGAAGTCTATGTAAATTGCGTTTATTGCTTTGACCTGATCGAGTTGTGTAGTCCATATGTTTTTGTGGTGTAAGAGTTGCAGATTACAGGATAGTTTTTTTCTGAAACCAAATTGTTTGTTAGAGAGTAAGTTGTTTGTGTCTAAGTGGAGGATAATGGGTTGGTTAATAATTGATTCCATGACTTTACAGGTGACGCAGCAATTTTCAACTAGACTGGAGTCTCCCTTTTTGAAGATGGGGATGACCATGGCTTGTGACCATAGTTTGGCAAAGAGCTGGTTCTAAAAGATTTTCCAAAGATTATGCTTAGAGGTTCAGCTGGGGCAGTGGATAGCTTTTTTAAGAAGTAGGCACCTATTTCATCTGGTCCAGTAGATAGAGATGGTTTTAGATTGCATAGTACTTTTTCAACATTGTCTTCTGTAAAATCGATATGTATTAGATCATTGTAAATGTCTATGGTTCGACTAGGAAATAATGGGCATGATCCATTGCTGTTTACAATACTGAGCCAAAGAATGTGTTAAAGAGGGTTGACTTTAATGGTGTCATCATTGCAGTCTTTACCATTAGGTCCTTTTAGGGGTGGGATGGATCTTGAGTCTTTTAGTATGTTGTTTACAAAGTTGTAGAAAGCAAGGATGGAATTGGTACGTGGAAGGTTTTCCTCTTGTTTAATGTGATAATTGGTGCATTCAGTCTTTATCGGGTGGTATAATTTTTTGTATCGGTTTTTGAAGTTAGCAACATGACCAGATTTGTTTTTCCACCAAAGTGATTTTTTTGGGATTGAAGTTTCCTTATTGTTACGGGTAATCTGTTTTTTCTGGTTTTCGGAGTTGTTATTGGTACATATAGTTTGATGACTCTTTGGACTTCAAGTAAAAATATGTTGTAATGGTCTTCAACAGTATTGCACCCAGTGAATAGAGATTGCCAATCAAGGGATGAGAGATCGTTTTCTATAAGATCATAGTTGCCTTTTTTTTTTTTTGGAAACAAATTTTATTGATTTTAAAGACAAACAAACCATCATTAATCATTAAATACATAAAACCTCTTTCCTTTATTAATTTTACAAGTCAAGTAGAATATTATTTTATGCAACATAATTCTGTTTTACACCATTTCAATATAAACATATAAATATCTCTTAACAAATTTCTCATTATTTCTCTTTTCGTATTCAATTTCATTGTTACTATTATTATTTTCTATATTTATCCAATTTATAGTCATCATCTTTGTTCCTCTCTGACTTGATTACCATTATTCTCATCCAACATTCCTCCGAGGTTTTATCAATTCTCAAACAAAACATAGATACACAAAACACAAAAATATAAAACTTTTTTTAAGAAAGTAGTTTGGCCCCAGATTACGTCTCTTTGTATGGACTTCAATTAAATTTGTGCTCATCTTATATACCATTACCTATCTTATTTACCATTCTATATCTTCTATATAACTTCTCCCCGCTTTTCATTCTTCTTATTTCTATTTTATTTAATTCATTTTAATTTAAATCATTGTATTTATATTTTTTGTCCATTCTTTCCAAATTATCCATTTATCTCATTCCCTATAGTAAGAAAAATAAAAGAATTTCTCCTGAAATCACTGATCAGAGTATGATGCCTTTCTATCCTCCCCCTAAATTAATATTTAAAATAACGCCTGATACCCAATCTGATTCTGCTTAGTACATTCTACCTACTAACCTTTAAAGAGAAAAAATGATAAATTCATAATAATTAATATAATTAGATAGTAAATCTAAATATTAAATCTTATAACATTCTGATTGTCTATTTCAAAAAACAAGTGCTACAATTTTATTAAATTTTAAAATCTGTCATTACTAAACATTTCAATATTTTAATCTTTCATTCTTATAACATTCTAGTTTTCTATTTCTAATACATAGTACCATCTTATGTACCTTGCAGAATTTTCTTTTTTTAAAAAATTATACCTTACCCTTCATCCCTAAAAAAAAATCCTTTTTTCCCATCTTGTTTCATACCTTTGTGGCTTTTCCCTCCCTCTTCCCTGCCTTTCTTATCCCCCCTGAACTTTTTACCCCCCCCTACTAACCTTTTTAGCTTTCCCTCTCTGTTGTAATCCTTTCTCCTTTTGCTCAGTAACATTAAGTTGGTTTTGCATCTTATTTTTCCCTTTCTTAAGTGTTTTTTTAGGTCTTAAGTCCTTCATTTTCCTTCCTTTCTTTCTCCTTTCTCTCTTAATTAATTTTTTAGATTCATTGAAGATGGCATCCTCTTCTTCTTTTTCTTCTTCTCCTTCTATTTCCTCCATCTGTTGTTGTGTTTGCTGATAAATAGCAAGTGCCATTTCTAAAGAAAGGAAAGCTTCTTTCACAGCGTCCTTACTTTCCTGATATTCCTTTCTAAGTTCATCATCAGATAAAGCCATTCTTTGTTCTTCTTAGAGCAACCAAAATGTTTCAAAAGTTAAAACAATTCCTCAAAGTCCCAGAGACATCAATCAGTCCAAACAACGCACAACGTTCTCGCTTTCTCTTTCTGGGGTGGTATCAGTAAAAGGGAAAAGAAAAAAAAGCCCAATCTGTATTTTACAGCCTTGTTACAATCAATTTCTAGTCTCAAGATCTTCAAGGCATCTCCTCCAACAAGATCTTAATATTTTTTTTTTGTCCTCTCCCTTCCCACTTATAACAAGAAGCCAAGTTTTTACCTTTTATAAAAAACAACAGGTTTCTCAATAGCCATTTGTTGATTCCATAGGGAAGTAGAGTAAACTTTCCTTTCAGCACCTCAATTTTGCCGCTTGAAATCGTCCTCTGAAAATAAAGTATTTTTCAAAAAGTCATTGTTCTCAGGATTAAATGCCTCTTAAAGTCCTGGATCAGCCCAAAAAACTTTCTCTTGTAAACTTTCTCCCCTCTTCCTCCTGCTCAGTCTTACCCAGCTGCCGGCTTCTTTGTGGCGGCCATTACAGACCGCTGCTCGACCGCCTTGAGAAAAGGGGGTTTTGCCGGCTGGGGAGGGGGTCTGCAACACCCCCAAACCCCTCACCAGCTCCCCCCTATCTTCAGCTGCCTCTGCAAGGCAGCCTTAGCCTCCAAACCTGTCCGGATCGGAGGCACCAAAATGACTAGCACGGCAGGGATCGCGCAGGATCGTGAAACCCTGCCGCTGGCGAAGCTGACAAACTGGAAGTTCCGAAGCCGACAAACCGGAAGTTCAAGATCATAGTTGCCTTTTTTGAAGTTATAATTGGGGATTCTGTCATTCTGATGATTTTTGTGTGGACATATGTTGAGGCAAAAGTCAATCATGTTGTGGTCGCTGTTGGAAAAGGATTCTTTAATTTGTATTCTGTAAATTGAGTTCAAACTATTGTAGAAGATGTGATCGAGGCAGTTGTTAAGTCTAATATTGTTGGTTACTAGTTGTTCCAGCCCTAGATTTGTTATAGCATTGTAGAAGATTGCATGTATGGGTTCAGTTGTACATTCATTTAGGGTCCAGTTAATATGAGGTAGATTGAAGTCAGCAAGAAAGATAAAAACGTGTGGGCAGGATGATGCCCATGTTAGTAGTGAATTTATCTTGTTTACATGTTCTATGTCATAATCAGGGGCTCTGTAACATAGTAAGAACTGAAATATGATATTTAAGGACAGTTCACAGGAAGAGCAAGCTCTTGGGTAACTTGGATGTTTTTTAGATGTAAGGACTTTTTATAGAAGATAGCAACATCACCTCCACTAAGGATTTCACGATCTGATCGGTAAACATGATAGTTTCTTAATGTGATAATGGAGTTAGGGAGAAATGCGTTGAGCTACGTTTCACAGACAAATATGATGTCAAATTTAGCCATATTTAGCAAGAGGAGGAATTCAGGTATTTTATTCACAAGGCTTCTTGCATTGAGTTGCTTGCAGTTAAGGCCAGCTGTAGTTGTAATCGAGGTAGTTAGGAGCGTGCGTGCCTAGTCTTGGTGTATCCCCTCTACTTGGGTCCTTGCTAAGCTCTTGGTACAGCACATTTACATATTACATGGCATTCCAAAACCATGGACAGGGGGTGCAATTCACCTCAAAATCTTGGTGCAAATTCCTGAGGTTGTTAGGCTTCTCACAAAGTCTTAGTTCTTCCCATAATCTTCAGATGAATGGAAACTGAATATATAAATGCAATCTTGGAACAGTATCTTCGATGCTATGTGAATTACCAGCAAAACAATTGGACTGAGTGTTGCCCTTTGTTGAGGTAGCCTAAATAACTCTGTGCACAGTAGCATCAAATTTACCTCTTTTTGAGTGGCCACTGCTGCAGAATTTGTCCCTATGCCAGAGCTTCCTCAAGAGTGTCCATCAACTTGGTTGAGTACTCTGAAAGCTATCTGATCCATAGTGTGAAAAGCATTAGAAGTAGCAAGAGAAGTGTAAAAGAGGCAGACTGATGAGAGTACCTTAGATGGAGTTTAGAATAGGTGATGAGGTATGCCTGTCCATGAAGTTCTTACAGTTGGACCAAACTTGCAAGAAATTGGGCCCCAGGTAAATAGGGCCCTTCACTATCTGGATGATAAATTTGAGGCCAGCCATTAAGCTGCCTACCAAAGAGAAGCACTTCGAGGTAAAGATCCTTGTCTCTCAATACCACAAGGGGAAGTTGCAATAGTTAGTCTTATGGAAGGGGTTTCCTATGGCAGAGGCAGAGTGGATGACAGCGAGGAATGCCCCTGCCACTAGGCTTATTCAAAGGTTCCACACCCACGTAGCCAGACCTATCCCTATAAGGCAGGGATGTCAAACTTAATTTAATTGAGAGCTGCATCAGGGTTGTATTTAATCTTGGGGGGGGGCATGAGGCATGGCTAGGGGGTTGTGGCCAGCTCAATGTCACGAGGCTGTTCTCAACTGCAACTGCCTCCTGCAGTCCTCTGCCAGCAAAAATGGAACATCTGGCCTCCCCAGGCCTCCATTTTTGCTGGCAGAGGCATCTAAGCACCCCGGCTCCCAGGCCTTAAGTTTGACATCCCTAGGGTATTTGTGTGAAAAAAACATAGTGTAGAAATAATGTGTTTCTTTGTCAGATTAATCTTCTTTCTGGAGGATCAGCATGTCATGATTGACACAGCCCTGCTTGCAATCAAACAATAATGGGAAGTGGGAGGGAAGGCATTGGAATGTAAGGTGTGGGAGGGAACTCTGGGATGTAAGTGTGCCACTTGGAAGTGTGAGGCAAACCCAAATCCCAATGTCATTGCCTGGGAATGTTTGAGGCAGACAGGCTGTTGCCAAAATAAAGCAATTGCAACTGATTTGTGGACAATGTCCACCGTCCCCTTGGTGCTACAAACTCATCCTCAGTGACCTCCACCCAGGGGTGGGATTCAATTTTCTTAACAACTGGTTCTGTGGGTGTGGCCTAATTTGTGGGTGTGGCTTGGTGGTCATGTGACTGGATGGGCGTGGCCATGTGACCATATGACCGGCAAACAAAATACACGCTGTCCTCGCTTAGTGGCCAGTTGCTTAGTAAGTGTTCTAATTTATAACTGACCTCTCCAGAGCTACTTGACCTGTTTTTGGAGTTTTGACAGCCATGCACACACACACACACACACACCCTTCTAACCCTGCTGGAGCAGGTGGTTGGACTTGGTATCTTATTCACTTTTTCCTCCCTCCCTTTCTTTTTTCTTTCTGTCCCTTCCTTCCATCCCCCTTTCTTTGTCTATCCTTTTCCTTTTTCTTCCTCTCCCTTTTTCTTTGTGTCTCTTCCTTCTCTCCCTCCCTCCCTCCATATACCCCATTCACTTTCTCCTCCCTCCCTCCTTCTCTTTCTTTCTGTCCCTTCCTTCCATCCCTTTGTCTATCCCTTTTCTTCCTTTCTCTTCCTTTCTATCTTTTTCTTTCTTTCCCTTCTTTCTTTACTTTCTTGTTTCTGCCTTTTTCTTTCTTTCCCCCCTCCCTTCCTCCTTCGCCCTCTCCTCCTAAGCTAGAAAACCCACCTGAAACACACACACACACACACACTCCCTCTCTCTCCCTCACTCTTCCAACAAAGTAGTCACCCAGCAGCGTCGCTCATGATGAGTCTTCCAGAGTCCCAGGGACTGGGCGCGATTATCCGTTCATGCCCGGTCCTGCATTGCCCGGAAAAACCAGCAGGCAAGCTTCCGGGTCCAACAAAGGGGCTGAGGATGGGGCTTCACCCCTCCTCTTTTGGGGAAAGGGCTGGGAACTTCAAGCGAGGCTGTAGCCGCAGGAACTGAGGGAGAAGTGAGCTACAGGAAAGGTGAACCAGCCCACCCTGACTGGTTCACCAGTCAGGGCAGATCCGTCGCTACTCGGCTCCCTGCCAGCCTGCAACTTGTCAGCTGCTGGGACTCGTGGGTCGTGGCTGCTGAGTGGGAGTGCAGGAGGCAACCAGGAAGCACGAGGCTTACGCCGCCTGCATTGACCCGATGCCTGCTGCCCCTCAGAGCGTTTTAGCTGAGTGCGGGCCACCACTATGCAAGTTCCATGAGTGGAAGATCCTCTCTCTTGAGGCTTGACGTGCATCATTCTCAGAGCGGTGGCCCACATTCAGTCAAAGCACGCAGGCTGGCAGGCGGCAGAGGGAAGGGGTGGCAGACAAGGAGCGATGCGGGAGGCACTCTCATATATTAAAACATGCACAGATAATGTAACAGTGGATAAGCGCATCAGAGCAGGGGTGGGATTCTACCAGTTTGGACCTCTTTGGGCAACCCATTGCTCCGAAGATCAGCTGGCAGCGAACTGGTTTGCTACAACAAGAACATGGGCTCACTCGCCCACCCCTGCTCTTTCCTGTGCTTTATTCCTTTTTGTGAGAGCATGGCTGATTTGCATGGCAGAGCAGTTTGCCACGCCTCAGCTGTTTTAGTCACAGGGACTGCAGAAAAAGGTAATTATAACATGTTTTTGAAATGTGGAGTGTGCACGCAAAGTGCGCAATCACCGAAGCAGTTGTTATACTGGTGGAATCTGACTCCTGCATTAGAGTCTACGGGAATTGTAAACCCTGGATGTCAGCAGAGGTACAAATACTTCTGAGAGCTCTGAATTCCCCCTTCAAGGAAGCTAAACAGAAATATAAACAAAAGGTGAACCATCTAGCAGACAACCTGAGGCAGATGTGGCAGGCACTGCATCACCCAACCAACTACAAGGGCAACACAATGAAGAGTCAACACCGATGCCTCATTGGTGGAGTTGAACATCATCTTCACCCACTATGAGGTCAAAAGACCTGACCCTATGTCGCCAGCCCACCAACTTCCAGCCACTCACCCTGCATGAACACCGAGAGCTGTATTGAAGGCTGTGAATCCTAATAAAGCTGCAGGTCCAAATGGGGTGCTAGGCAAAGTGGTAAAAACCTGCGCAGACCAATTATCAGAGGTCCTAACAAGGATTTTTAATATCTCCCTGCAAATGGTCTCTGTTCCATCATGTCTGAAAGCAGCTACCATACTAGTCCCGAAGAAAACAGCCATAAATAGCCCGAATGACTACAGACCTGTTGCATGATGTCTGTAGTGAAGTGTTTTGAGAGACTGGTTCTTCAACATTTCAGGTCATGCCTTCCATCAAACTTTGATCAAGATCAGTTTGCCTAGAGGAAACAGTTCAAAAGGCGATGCCATTACCACTGCCCTACATAATATTTTGAGACACCTAGAGAAACCTGGGAACTAGCTCTTCATAAGACTATAGCTCGTCTTTTATCACCATTTTGCCAGGCATTCTTATTGAAAAGTTGACTAAATTGAATTTCCCTCTCATTTGTAATTGGATTAGACTTTTTGACAGACTGTCCATAAAAGTGAAGGCTGGATCCTTTACACCCTTCTCCCTCTGAAGCTCAGCACTGGCTTTCCTCAGGACTGTGTGCTAAGTCCCTAACTGTACTTGCTGTTCACACGACTGTATATCTTCTGATCCATCTAATATGATAATAAAGTTTGAAGATGATATCACTGTGCTGGGTCTTATTACAGAAGGGAGTTAGCATACAGGGAAGAAGTCCAGAAGTTATCTACATGGTACGAAGAAAACAACTTGCATCTCAACACAAAGACAAAGGAGATGGCGTTGGACTTTCGGAAGCAGAGAAATGACCCTGCCCCACTTTGCATCAAGGGGGGCTGTGTGGAAAGGATCTCTTCTTTCAAATTCCTGGGAGTGCACTTAGCTAAGATCTCACCTGGAAAAATAACATGTCCCAGGTTGTTAGAAACACCCAGCAGACACTGCATTCCCTGAGGGTCTTGCAGAAAAATCAGGTCGAACAACCGCTGATGACTTCCTTCTACCAGTCCATTATAGAAAGCACCTTCACATAATCATGATATGATACACTAGCTAACAGTTGCTGACAGGAAGGCACTACAGAGGGTGATGAGCACAGCACAAAAAATCATGGGCTGCCCCCTAACCCTACTGTCCCACTGTCTCAGCAGAGTGAGGAAAATCCTAAGGGGCAACTCGCATCCTAGACAGCATTTCTTTATTCTCCTACCATCAGGCAGGAGACATAGAAGCATAGCCAGCTGGACAAATAGGATGAAAAATAGCTTTTATCCATGGGCCATCAGACTACTAACGTAACACCACCACAATCAGGCTTAATATGATAGACTTACAATCCTAGTTATGTAATATTATATATATTATAATATAATATAATTAATGTATAGGGAAATGTATGCTAATTTATTAATTATTTGGGGTTACGGATTTTTTTTATTTATTGGTTTATTGACATGTATTCTGTGCTCATGGGTGGGCTGTACCAAGGGAGGCTAATTCAATTTCATTTCATGTTTCAATTTCATGTTGTGCATTGACAATAAAGGTTTGAACTTGTATGAAACTCCAACAATATTAAGTGGTGAAGACAGAATTCATAAGATCTGGAAGGAAGTGAATACTTTTGGACAGAACTGAGACTGTATGGCCTATCCCAGCACATTTATAGTGCTGCTGGCACATCTTGAAATAAAAATAATCATGTACCTTTCTCATCAGAAAAAAATCAGCAGAAGCAAGATTTGTGACTAATCAAAAAAAGTTAGAAATAAAATGCAACTGAACAAGAATAGCTGGAAGAATAGTGGTCCCATTATGTTTTACCTATGATGTTGACTTGCTCATCTTCTAATTAAAATCCTAACAGATAAAGGTAGCAGAAAAAAAGGGAAAAACAAACATGAAAGGTTGTAGAATGTTTCAGCAAAATTAGAATATCAATTTGTTTCACCCACTTTTTAGTATACTCCTGTACTTCTTTTAATAGATGAATGAGTAAAATATTAAAATCAGTAATTTAGTCTGAATATTTCTCAATGAATTCTGAACTGAGATTAAACACCTAAATAATACCACGAGGGAGCTTGAGACATATTATACTGAGTTGGTAACCAGAATTCTTCATTAGCTTTTAAATACAATACAAATAAGAGAGAAGAAGTGTATGTCAGTGTATCCTTTACAGGATAAATTTCATTAGCATTAAAAGCAGAGTGTAAATAATATAAAACATTTTCCAGTTTGTTCCAAATTTTTCAATTTGTATCTAATTATAATGTAGCATAAGCACACTAAATTAGCTTATGTTTATGGAAGAAATTATAGCAAGAGAAAATGTATAAGTCATAATCAAATTGATAATTCTCAACATAGAAAGGACAATACTTTCAGAATTAGTTTTGAATAAATAGTGATTGAGGTCCTTAACACAGCATTTTTTGAAGCCATAAGATAATAAATAAAAAATAGCAGCCAGCCATTTAACAACAAAAACTTGATTTAACTTTATTTATCCCTATAGTTAACAACGGGTTTGCATTGAGTTGTAAAGCAACAAAATAATATAATCTCAGTGACAAAGGGTCAGAAATCCAGATTTTGTGAAAATGTTGCTACTGCATTGTTGATTTATAACCTATTTAATCCAAAAGGAAGAAAAATACAAATAAAAATTATACATCTGTAATGTCAGCAGTAACTTTCTCACTAATCAAATGATATTTTTTGGGAAGGTACATACTATTCTGCTTTACACCAACAAAGATGGCATAAGCTGTTTTTTTAAATCAAAATTATATCCTGTGGCCGTCAATGAATCCTATCCCATATACATGTTTAATAAAATAACAAATAATGTTCAAGTTTGTATAGTTGGAAATTGAACATATTCAGTCTCCATTTATGATTTAGTGCACTTGATAAAATCTTTTTCAGAAACTATAGAAGAGAGCTCATATGCAAAGCAGAAGTTTCATAAACTGAAGCACTAAATAAAAATATGGAGAAACTCAACCCCATGAAAGACAGGAAAGCAGGCAGACTTATAAACCTTCTGCCTGTAAATAGATGCAGGAAACAAGTTTGGATACTTGTCAATTTTTCCCCCAACAGGCCAAAATATTGTATAATATAAACTTCTGATTAAACAAGGAGGTTTTGAGAACACCAAGTGCTATGGTGCTCAATAGCATTCATTACTGTCATGTCAGATATAAGGTTCAAATGTAGCCCTTGTATTTATCTCTTCTATGAAAGATCTATCACCTTGAAGGGCAGCAAGATCACTTCTTCTCAAAATAAATGGCCTCATCTAAGCACCCAATCTGTGCCATGATTAGTGAAATTGCAGCTAGATATATAGTCCTGAACACAACATACAGCAACAATGAGTATTGTTTCATAAAATAAATATATCAAAGCTGTTCTACTATCTGAAATTCAAAATACGCACATTATTGCAAGCATCACAATTAGGATAGCTAAATCCCAATTGAGATATTGCTGTTCAACAGAAGATTAAAAAACTGACAAGTATGCATGTGCCAAGGACCGAATTAAAGGGTTCTTTGGTGTAATCAGTTCAAATTCAATTAATATGAAGGATAATATGTACCCATTTTTAAAAATCTGCTGCTAAGACCTGGACAACAGCCCTGTCTTGCTCTACAATACAAATCTAAAACAGCTGTTCTTAATAAGCCAAAATTTAAGTCAGACATTGCCTGAAATTTTGTACAATAATCTGGACCAAAGATGGTTCTGTACCCTCATGTTGCTGTGAAACATGACTTGAGCTAAAGGCAAAGACTGGTTATCTCAAGGACAACTGCTTCAATATTAGCAATCAGTACAGTGTTTTTAAACTGTCTTCCTGTTGGGTCTCTTGCCTTTCTTTAAAATTAGTTTATTCTTAATGTAGCCACGCTTCCTTTTGGCAGTCTAAAAAGAAAAACAGAATAGTGTATTAGTTATTTGTAATGCTCTAGCGGCAATGCTTATGTTTTTGTATTGCTCCAGAATCCTTAATTATTATGCTTTAAGTCAAGGTTAGAAAGATAGGAAGTAGCATATGCAGGTACTTTTGGATGTGATCTTTCCAGTTCTGACATGCAGCATGTTCCCCAAATCTCTCACCACAAATTTGTGTTATTCTATGTGTGTTCTTCTTTAGTTATTGTCGCTGTTTTCAATTAAACCTAAGCTTTTAGGTTTCAGACTACACTTATTTGCAGCAAATACTGCCAATTAATTTAAATAACAGCTATTTAGTATATTGTCCTGTAACAAGGAAGAATATTTCTTGATACTGTTTGCTTTCTGCTAATGCCACTGTAACTTTTCGCATTCAATACAAGAAGTATTATTCCAAAAACTGCAGTCATAAACCTCTAATTTCTTTAAAAATTTCTTTAAAAATTCTGTTATCGTGGTTATAATGTAAAAATAATACTGTAAGGTTTACATTTTAATTTCTATGGACTATAGAAAAAAACAGTTCTTCCATCCTGCAGTTATTTCTAAAATACAATGTGATGCAATGTTCATTTTTACAACTTTAATTATTTCACACATTAACTATTTAAAGTTGATTTTATATATACACACACACACACTTTATATGTACTTTATATATATATATATGCTTTATATATAAATAATTGTTGCTTGAATGTTTACAACAGACTACTTTCGTATTAAAAAAAAATATCAGGTAAAACTTTTCTGTTTGAAGAGAATTTTATTTTCATTCCTGAAGACTTGATTATCCAATAGACTAGATGACCACACAATGATGGGGGAAAATTTATTCAAATGAGATGATTTTAAAACAGGAAAAAGCCAGACACTTGAGCTGTCAACAACAAGTTCAGGTTTAATTATTTTACAAAATAAGTCATTCTGAAATGTCTTAAACATCATTTTTCAGAAAGACATTTTCACATTTACTAAGTGAACCAACATAATAACTGGAATACTATTAATATACTTTAGATAATCAATCTTATTACACTTAGCTGGGATTTTATGAGCACAGTCTGCTAATGAGCACAAATAATAAATATAATCCCACATGCTTTATTAATCAAATGTTAACAATTATTATTTTGGCTGTTCTTTTATTGGAAACAAAAGTGTCCATTTATGTGGCTGATAGAAAGACCCAATAGCATATCTGGTAAAACTAGCATAGTATTAAAAATTTCCTTTGAAAATTTCACTAAGAACCCACCTTTTTTGACAAATACTTCTGTTTTGGTAAAATGTTGGTTAGTCTAGGCTTATGGTCCAACGTTTCTCTGTTATCTAACTTTTTTACTTTATATATTCTAACAAGCCAGTGCTCTGAAGTAAAGGCTTCTTCCAAATGTTTAAACTTAATGTCCTTGTTGCCAATTTCAGCATTGCGGGTTCGATCAAATCCTGGAGGAGTCCGAAAATCCAGCTACAAAATTAAGGCAACCCATTAGTTTGCAGGTATATTAAATTCTAGACAAACTACAAAAGTTATATTGAAAACATTGGTAATGGATTTGAAAATGTTATTTTTAATCTGAAACAAATCATGATTAAAGAGGCCTTACTTTTACTCCACACAGTGAAGAAGTCCAGCATTGTACTATATAAATTAAACGTGAGATAAGTAACCAGTTCAGTACAAAAAAGGAGAAAATATCAAGAATTTCAACAAAATCCCTCCCCTTGTAGAGAGATCTTGATTTTCTATTTCAAATTGTGGCTAAATAAACCACATAAACTAACAATTGTAATATATAAATGCAGATCATGCATTGCCACTAAGAATGCTTTTGAAATAAAATTAAATGCTGCTCCTTTAAAAGATTCCAGTGAGAGTAAAATCCCAATATGACCTTTTAACTAGTTTCTATTTGCTAAACCTTAGTTGACAAGGAAATATAAAGGCACAGTGGAATTTTGAAACAAATCTAACCTCAAATTTTGAGAGGTAAAAACCAAACATATGAATTGAGCTCAGTAACAAAATGGTAACTAATATAATTAGTAAAGGATTGATACAAAAAATATTTTGTGGCCCTGCATGCTTATCCATCATTACAAGAATTTCCTTTCTTTTCCTTTTCAGGATTACTTGACAAGGATTACACCTTATTTTTATTATATTATAATAAGAAAGGCCTAATAGTGATAATTTTATGTAATCATATAACTGTGAAATGTATTGTCAGGGATACACATAGAAAGGTAAAGAAACATTACTATTAAGGTGCATCTAAACAATGTTGGACTATTATCAAAGGCTTTTTGCACATCCAAGAAGATCAACATTGTTTTTCACAATGGGCTTTGTAATATTCCAATGCATTCACAATAATCCTCATATTATTTTTCAGTTGTCTTTTAGGCAGAAAACCATTCTGATCAATGGGAATTTATGATACTACAATTAAAATGTATGGACTTTGATGAAAACTTTGTAAATATGATCCAAGCAATATATTCCAAACAAATGGCAAAAGTGATAATAAACGGGGATATAACAGAAAGTTTTAACATAGGCAAGGACGCAAGACAAGAATGTCCACTATCTCCTTTATTATTCATACTAACTTTGGAAGTCTTGCTTAGAAAGATCAGACAAGATCGAGAAATAAAAAGGTTTGGAAATAAATTTTTTTTTTTACAAAGTACAAGGTTTGCAGACGACTTAGTATTTATTCTGGAGGAATCCCTAGAAATGGGACCCAAACTAATAAAAAGAATAGAACAGTTTGGTGAGGTGGTAGGACTAAAAATAAACAAGGAAAAGACAAAGAATCTCAAAAACAAACAAACAAAAGATAAAATCTCACAAACAAACAGAAAAATGAACTGACGGAAAAGATGGACATGCAGATAACTAAATAAGTTAAATATTTGGCAATCTGGTTAACAATAAGATATACAACCATTAAAGAAGACAACTACATTAAATTAATACAATAAATAAAGACAGACTTGGAAAAATTCAGAATTCTACAGTTGTTGTTGGTCGGAAGGATTGCCACAACAAAAATGAATATCCTACTGAAATTGCTATTTTTATTTCAAGCAATCTGATAAAATTAGGAAAAAAGCTTTTTAAGGATTTAAACAAATAGATTTTAAAGTTTGTCTGGCAGGGTAAAAAAGCAAGAATCAAACTGAAAATGTTATAAGACATCAAAAATAAGGGTGTATGTATGTTTGGACTACAGGATTGGCAGCTGTATTATGAGGCGTCAGCACTCACATAGGTAAAAGAGTGGATAAATTTGAAGAACAAAAGAATATTGACTTTATAATTGGAGTGACATGCATTTATATGGTATGGGAAAAGTAAAATACAGAGATATTTTCAAAGGCACTATATCAAGAATGCTCTGCTTTCAGTAAGGGAAAGAATCAAACAGAAATATTACATGAAAATACCGGTCTCGCTATCCATGACGGAAGCACTAAAACATCCAAATGCTCTTGAACTGGAAAAAATTGTAAGGTATAAAGATATCCTAAACGAACAAGGGGATTTAAAATCAAAACAGGAACTAAAAACCAAGGAATAGATTTGGCCTGGTGGCCACATATTCAAATACAAACAAGACACAAAAAATATATGGATTCTATAAAGAACCTCTAGAATTAGATCAGATATTTCTAGGGACAGATAATAAATTAATAAAGAAAATATATAACTACTTATTGAACTTTCAAATGGAAGCACATGTAAAAGAAACTATGATAGAATGGTCCAAAATTTTGGATATATTATAGAATTAGACAATTGGCAAAAACTTTGGGAAAGGAACTACAAACTAATGAGGTCAACAACATATAAAGAAAACCTTTACAAAATGTTCTACTGATGGCATTTATTACCAGCAAGAATGGCAAAGATGTTCCCAAACATATGTCAGAATGCTGGAAATGTAAACAGATTCTGGGTTCCTATTACCATATGTGGTGGACTTTGTCCAATGGCAAAAAAATAAAGGTGGTTAGAAAGACAATACAATGAATAGATTTAAAACAGAATTGTTCTTACTAGGTACACCACCGGGAAAATATAACAAAAGAATTACATATTTAATATTACATGTAATAACTGCAGTGAGAATTATGTACACACAAAATTGGAAAAATGAAAATATACCTATAGCTGAAAATGTAATAAGGAAAATACTAGACTGTGCCAAAATGGACAGGTTAATGATGAAAATTAAGGATAAAGAGGAAACAGGGTACTATTTAACCTATTTTATAAATGGTTAGAAAATAGAAGCAGAAGTTAATAAATTTATAATTAAGGATGATCAATTACACACACACACACACACACAATAATACCATAAGCAATATTATAACTGGATTATATATGATTATAGATTAAATTGTATAGGGCGATTAGAAGTGAAGAATAATGGTTATAATTATGGTGTGTATAATAATATGTGTATTCAAAAGATATTTGATACAGGCAGTACACTGCCATTGCAGAAATGGAAACATTATGCATAACAAAGGAAAATGTATAATAATAATAATAATAATAAACAACATAGGACTAACCTGCATTTCTCCAAATCTGTAATATGACATTTTATACATAAGACAGTTCAGCAAGGTTGGAGATCCTGCTTTATCAACTCTAAACTCTCCTTGTGGAGTGAAATAGTCACTTTCCTTTAAGAAAAAGAAGGAATTGAAGAAGTCAGATTAGAAAAATAGGATAAAACAGAATAAAAATTACAATAATCAGTTATTGTAAACAAGTAATTGCTAAAAAACCCAGAGTGATTCAGAGTAGTTCTAATTTTTTCATAGAGATTGTATTCTTATTCTATGAAGCATACAATGATGAGGAATGTACAAGTAGTTTTCCACAAGACCATAATGCAGCTGTTCACCACGGTTCTAAGTCATGGCAATCATAAATCAAATCACTTATGTGGCCAATCTGATTTTATGACTTTTTCCCCAGTGATAATTGGAAAAGTGATCAAGTGAATGCAGTGATTGTTAAAAGAACCAATAGGTCGTTATGAGCCAAAACCCAGAAATAAATACCAGTTTTTGGTACAGATTTCGTAAGATATGGTCATATGATCCTTGGACGCTGCAAAGAGCCATAAATATGGCTGCTTGCCAAGCACCCACATGTTGTCACAAACTGGATCATATTTTGCCCCAGAGGTTTGTTGCAACTTTGAAAATTTGCTAATTAATTAATTGTCAATCAAGGATGATTTCTATATTGTTTCTATATAGTGCTCTATAAAGCAGACAGAATTGCAAAAACATCTGCTAAAAAGAAAGGAGGAGGCTTATGTTTTTATATATAACTATACTGAAGAAATTCTGTGATGTGGCTCACCCCATTGACTTGGTGCACCGCTCCGCTCAACTTGTTTGGGCAGGTCCCTCCAGTGCAGTTGGCTCAATGGGGTGGACCTGCGGGGCTGGCACCTAGAACACGGTAGTGGCAGCATGTTTGAAAAGTAGAGCAAAGCCAGACTGGCTTTGCTCTACTTTCCCGACGTGCCTGCAGGGCCGGCGCCTCCTTTCTCCCACACTTCTCCCCTTTCCTTCCCTTTCTCATTTCCTCACTTGCTCTATTTTTTTCTACTTTACACCATGATAAAATAATAATAAAGAAATAATGAAGAAAACCATTAGAAAAATGACCCGTGTTTTAGCAGTGCTTCATATTCCACAGCCGAGATACACAAATTTCTGAGGGAAAATCATCACGAAAATCATATTCATCACGACTCCACTTCTATGTCCACATTTTTATATTGGCAATTTCTCCCCAAAAATGTTGCTTTGTATATTTTTTTCTGATGAAAGTATCGATTGTTGAGCTTTGAAATGATGGGCAGATGTTGAAATTGTCTGAGAAAAGGAGTGGAAAATGGAGGAGAAACAGCCAAACTTTGTTCTGGGATCTTCATCAGGGGCTGTTTTGCAAGGAAAATTGGGATCCCAAGGCACAGAGAGGGGGAGATGCCTTCCCATTGGGGGCTGAGGGGGGGATCGGAAGGGGTTCTTCAAGCGAGAGGGAAGCGGGTTTCAAGGATGGAAAATACCATTTTCTCTTGTAAAGCAGAGAGATCCCTATGGAAATCCCCCCTCAAGAGGACGGGGCCTGGGGAGAGGACCCAGCCAGATTATGGGGGATCCCTGCAGATCCTCTCCGTCTCTTCCTGCATGGACTGTTAGCTGAGGGTTTTCCTGGCTTCCCTTTGGATTGGGGTGAGTGTGGGGGCCCCAAGTCCTGGCTGGCAGTGGGGCTGTGCCTCCCCCCTTGTCCTCTGGTGCAGCTTCTGGGGGCTCCCTCCCTCCAGATTGAGCAGGGGGGAAGAATGGAAGGACCACTTGAGCTCTGGCTCCACTTTGCCCTTCTGGAGTCTCAGCAGCTCCAGCCTGGGTGCCCTCTGGGCATTATGGGAATTCAAAGGGTATCTAGTCTGCCCCTCCAGGTGCACAGAGAAAGGGAGATTGGATGAGAATCGGGGGGGCATAAAAGGAAGTCCAGCCTCCCCTCTGGAGCTGGTATGAAAGACCCCCCCCAGAATGCAGCACCCCAAGACTGAAAAGATCCCCTTCCCACTTTCTCTGCTTCTCTCTCTGCTCAGAACTCTCTCCTCCATCAGGTGAAGTCAAGGGAGACTCTGCCCAGAGACTGATGACACTGGAGCAGGGACAATTCCCATTGGTGCTTCAGCTCGTTCTGGCCCCTCCTAGCTCAAAACTCCGAGAAAAATATTTCCTCCCCCTCGACACACATTCCTCCTCTGACACACACAAACAAACATACATGTTCATTTCATGGATAGATTCTGCCGTGGGAAGAGCTGCTGCACTGGACGAGAAGGTGGGAGAGAGAGGTAGCCATCTGCGTGCCACCTGTTTCTCCCCCCTTGGAGGCTTCCGGACAGAGTGCCAATGATCCCCTGCTGCCTCTTAGGCCCCCCTGCTGTCCCACTTGCCTCTTAGCGCCTCCCTAAGGCATTCCACCGGCCTGCACGGGGCGGTACCATCACTTTGGGAACCAGTACTTTAGACCATTGCTACACATTAAAAGATGCTTATCGGTCTTTTCCACAAGCAACTGTGGGACACTCTGATCATTGTATGATTCACCTTGTACCTGCTTACAGACGAGACCATGAAACCAACTATTAAAACAATGAAGACTTGGACTGAGGAGGCAAAGCTAAAGTTACAGGCTTGTCTTGAATGCACTGATTGGAATGTGTTCGAAGATACCTCTGCAGACTTGGATGAACTCACAGATATTGTAACATCATGTCAATTTTTGTTAAGACCTAGATGTGCCGACTAGAAACTTGACAATATACAGTAACAATAAACCTTGGTTCACAGCTAAACTTAAGCAGCTACATTGTATCAAAAAGGAAACCTACAGAAAAAGCAATAGAATACAGTACAATAAGGCCAGGGAGATTAGTGCAGCGAAAATAAGCTACTCTGAAAAGCTAAGGAATCAGTTCTCAACAAATGAGCCAGCAAACATGTGAAAACTCTAAAAAATATCACTGGTTACAGCAAACCTTCTTCCCATGCTGAAGGAAATCAACAAATGGCAGATGACCTGAATGTGTTTTACTGTAGGGTTGAGAGAAAATTACTCCACAAACCCCATCTCAGACACACCAATAACAATAAAGCCTCCTGCAACCTACCCCATTCCACTGGGCCCACCACCTCTGGTGATTACAGAGAATGAGGTGCAAGGTCTATTTCACAGACAAAAGTCAGGAAAATCACTGGGCCCAAACAAGATAACTCCTTCTTGCTTAAAAGCTTGTGCTGATCAATTGGCCCCCATCTTCACCCAAATCTTTAATAAATCACTAGAGATGTGCTATGTTCCTTCTTGCTTCAAATGCTCTACTATCATCCCAGTGCCCAAGTAACCTTCCATCAAGGAACTGAATGACTTCAGACTGGTTGCTCTAACATCTGTAGTTATGAAAACCATTAAAAGGCTAGTACTGTCCCACCTAAAAGCCATCATGGATCTGCTGCTAGACCCCCTGCAATTTACCTACCAAGCAAATAGATCGACAGATGATGCTGTTAATATGATTCTGCACTACATCCTACAACATCTTGAATCTCCAATGACCTATGCAAGGGTCCTCTTTGTAGACTTCAGCTCAGCATTCAATACCATCATTCCAGATATTTTTCTGACTAAACTAAACAAGCTGCTATACTTGACCACACTTGTAAATGGACAGGAAGCAGCAGGTGAAGCTAGGCAAAATCACATCAGATGCTTGTACAATTAGCACAGGAGCTCCCCCAGGGCTGTGTGCTCTCTCCACTTCTCACTATATACCAATGATTGAATCTCAAAACATCCTTCTGTTAAAGCATTGAAGTTTGCAGATGACATAACAGTGATTGGTCTCATTCGAGACAACGATGAATCTACAAACAGATGGGAAGTTGAACAACTAGCCTTGTGGTGTAACCAGAACAATATTGAACTAAATACACTCAAAACCATAGAAAGGGTGGTAGATTTTAGGAGAAACCATATTATACTACAACCTCTTACAATACTAGACAATACAGTATCAACAGTAGAGACGTTTAAGTTTTTAGGTTCTATCATATCTCAGGACTTAAAATGGACACCTAATATCACAATCTTCATCAAAAAAGCACAGCAAAGAATGTTCTTTCTGCACCAACTCAGAAAGCTCAAACTGCCCAAAGGGCTGCTGATTCAATTCTATAGAAGAATTATTGAGTCTGTCATCTGCACTTCTATAACTGTCTGGTTTGGCTCAGCAGCCAAACAAGACAGACAGACTTCAACAGATAATTAGAACTGAAGAAAAAACAGTTGCTACCACCCTGCCTTCCATTGAGGACCTGTATACTGCCTGAGTCAAAAAGAGGGCTGTGAAAATATCTACAGGGCCCTCACATCTTGGACATAAATTGTTTCAACTTCTACCATGAAAACGACGTAATAGAGCACTGCACACCAGAACAACTAGACATAAGGACAGTTTTTTTTTCAGAATGCCATCACTCTGTTAAATAACCAACTCCCACAACACTGTCAACTTACTTAATAGGATTGTATTATTATTATTATTCTTGTCATCCTTCCTATTACCTATCTCTTCCCACTTATATCTTTATAATTTATATTGTTTTATTTTCTTAGTATGTTTTGATTGGTATTAGTAACTTATGTATGATTTTATTGCTTATAGTAATCTATGTCTATTACGAAGTGTTGTATCTTACAATTCTTGATGAATGTATTTTATTTTTTCTTATGTACACTGAGAACATATGCACCAAAGACAAATTCCTTGTGTCTCCAATCACACTTGGCCAATAAAGAATTCCATTCCATTCTATCCTACTCTATTCAAGAATTCTTACAAAAGTGGGCAATTCAAGTGTAAAAAATGATTTGATTACTAATTTATTTTTAAATATTTATTTTGCAATTCCTTGTTTTACTTTTTGTCTTGTTGCCTTAAAACTATATGACAGTATGTTTTCATTTCATTTTCACTTTTGGCTATATTGGCTATATTGCATTAAAACATCAAATGTGACAAATACACAGTAAATACTAATAAATATGCTAGTTATTTAGAACACTATGTAATTATAAACAATGTAAGTTTCCTTAGAAATATCAAACAAATTTGGGATAATTTCTTTTAAAGAAAGATGAAAGCATTCCACACAAGATCTTGTCAGATTAAACAAAAAGACTAAGGCAGGAAAACAATGTATCCTAAGTACCTAGTTTAAAAACTGTCCTGACTTACCCTAATATCTTTAGGATGTTCTCCTTCTGCTATTCTTACCATCCACAAAAATTTGTTGATGTCATCACCAGAATAGCCAATTACACCTCCAAATATTATTAAGACATAATCCACATCTAGGCTTTTCATAATCTCGTAGGCTGCTGTCTCATTTGATGACATAGCTTTTCCTACCTAGAATAAAAAATATTTTAAAATAAATATATTCTCCTTAAATTTACCTTTATTCTAGGTATTGGTTAAGACTTCCAGCACCATCAGAGGCAATGACAGCAAACTCTGCCCCAAGCTTTCCCATCAGAGAGCTCCAAAAGGAGCCACAGCCACTCTGGAGGGATGGTGAAGTAAGGGGGGGGTGCCTTGCAGGTTGAGGAGAGCTGCCTCTCTGCTCCCTGACTTGGAAATTCTCCCTCATCCGAAGATGTGAAATAGTGGCAGTCATTCAACATGGCTGCCATGAAGCTAGGCACAGCCAGAATACCCAAGACAGTGCACAAGCAAAGGGAACAGTGACTAGAAACTGCATTGCTGGGTCAGATGATCTTACTTCTTTACAAATTACCCTAAGGATTAAAAAAAATCCTAGAGAATTTAATTATAATTATCCAAGTGGTGGAAAAAAACATTTTTAAAGAGGATTATGCTGAAAAGTAAGTTGAAATCACCATCTACTGACGAAAGGAAAAGTGACTCCTAGTCTCCTGGAAACTTATAGCCTTATGCTCACCAGAGGTGGAAGTAAGGGAAACATTCTATGAAAGAGTTTCTTGAAAGTTAGAATAAAACACTAAAATCACAGAGCAGATTTAAAGAACTTGGAAAATATATTGGACTATCAAAGTACTGAGTAAATGTCGGAATTGCTCATTTAAACAATTTACTGTGTTTTGAAAGAAATAGAGACTGAATGAAACAAATACCTACTGGCGATTGAGGTGTGATTGTTTGTTCTACTTTTGTCACTATTATGGCTGCAGTTGAAGGAACAACTGTGGGAATGAGAGGATTTCTTGATTAGATGGCCTTGGTGTTCCAAAATGTTATTAATTTAGTTGATGGTTTGGACCAGAAAGTAGAAAACAGTTTGCAAAAGACATTGAATAAAGATCAAACTGCCCATGAATTGGTGGAAGCAACAGAAAGATTGGACAAAAAGGACCATTTAATTCAACAAATGGAATATGAATGGGGGAAAATATGGAACAGAAAAACCAGCAAATAAAGCAACAGCATGATGAAGAAGACCAGACAAAAGATAAGAAAAAGGAGCAGAAAGACCAGATAGACTGGTCACATCAGCAAAGAAACTAAGGACTGGAACAAAAAATAGGATTGACAAATCAGCTGACAAAGAGAGGACTGAAGAAAATAAAACAGGCAAATCAACAACTGGAAAGACAAGAAGTTACCTTTGATAAGGAGACTGGGATATGGGCAGATATATATATTTCCTTAAGTTTTCACGGATATTTATAAGTATGGTATTCAGCTTTGTTCGGGTATTTTCCCACGTCATTATAGCTGTGCTTTTAAAGTTGTAGCAACATTTCGGCAGAATCTCATCTGCCATCATCAGGCTTGTGTATTGGGTTTGTCTGTATGTCAGGCTTTCCCAGCCATTTCTGTTTTAAATTTGGTGCTAGCCTTGTGCTTTGTTAGAATGGTTTTTTGTTCATCCTGATTGGTTGGGAGTCTTGGTCTGTGTTTATTGGTCTTGGAGTTTGTTGTGTTTTGCTTGAATGGTGTTTCTGATATCTTTTGTCTGTTTTGTAGCATTTTTTTGTCTTGATTAGCTGGCAACTGTGTTTTGTGTATTGGGGGCTTTTAGCACAGCTTAGCTTCGGGCGAATGGCTGGCTATCATTTATTAGGAAGCTGGGTTTCATCTAGGTGGTTGGCTGGGATGTGTTTGGGCTGGAGATATCAGGGGGGGGGGTGTCTGTTTGTGCCCAGGTGTTTGTTTGGCTTGTGGTGTGGAGATTTTTTTGTTTGAGTGCAGGCTTCCAGATAATTGACAGTCTGGTGGAGTCATCCCTTCTATTCATGCTTTCAGGTCATTTTTCAATCTCTATGGCTTTTCTGATAATTCTGTAGCTGGGGTTTTCTAGGTCTCTATTATGTGTCAGTGTGTTTTTATGGATCAGGCCTGTGATTTTGCTTTTGTGGAAGCCGTTGGCTACTTTGGTCAGGGTGCATAATTCAGTTTTTATGTACCTATGCAAGCCAAGCCCGCTAAATGCCCCCAATACACGAAACACAATGTTGCCAGCCAATCAAGACAAAAAATGCTACAAAACAGACAGAAGATATTAGAAACACCAATCAAGCAGAACACAGCAAACTCCAAGACCAATAAACACAGACTAAGACTCTCAACCAATCAGGATGAAGAAAAAAACATTCTAACAAAGCACGAGGCTAGCACCAAATTTAAAACAGAAATGGCTGGGAAAGCCTGACACACAGACGAACCCAATACACGAGCTTGATGATGGCAGATGAGATTCTGCCGAATATATATACACACATACATAAATACATACACACACATACACACACACAAGAATATGGTTAAGTCTGCATGTTTTTTAAATAAACCAACTCTAGCTCCTTCAAGTTTAATAGACACATTTTCCAGCTGTGAAGTTGAAATTTGACAACTTGGGTTTCAATTCCAAAGTTGCATACAAATATGTACATCAGAAAAAGTTAATGTATAGGTAGTGTTAGGAATCTGTGCACCAATTAGCTGGGTTGGCAATATATAAACCAACAATGTATATTTGTAGCTTTAAGACAAAGTCACTCTGTTGATTTGTACTATATTCCGATTGGTTGATTGTGTTGTGAATTGCCATAAGAGAGCTAGAGATCATGGCTTGTTCTCTCTGATATGTTTCTCTCTCTGGCATTCTGTTTCTCTGCATTCTGTTGCTATCTCAGTTTGACTCGGAGACTCTGTTGTGTTTATGCTGTGCTTATACTTTGATATCTTTGTTTACTGTAAATGACACAGGCAACCAGTAAGAAGACTTTGTAATTGGATATTATTTGGACTGCAAAATATATATGACCTGGACTGTTTATTGGACTGTGCTATTTCTTAAAGTAAACTTTAACCCAATTTAGTGTATCTGTGTGTGGCTGGATAATTATTCATAACTATTCTCATAAACGTTTCCATGTGCATATCCTTGTTACTCAAGGTTTATTCTATACATATCATAACATTGGTTATGGACCCAGAGAGATATTGAGAACCAGTGTGAATATGCAGTTTCATATTCAGCCAGCTGATTGTGGTTTATTTTTAAACTAACAATGGCACAAGAACGATCAACCAGTATATCCCCGATAACCCAGTTAGATGGAACAAACTATGTTTCCAGGTCTATGAAGTGCAGCCTACTTTTGCGTAAAGACGGATTATGTACTGTAGTTAATAGTCCACCGGATGTAACAGCTTGGGACCCATTGAATGATGAAGATAAAAAGAAAATAGCTGACTTTAACCAAGATAATGAAAAGGCTCTTAGTATAATTGGACTGACACTGAGTGATCAACAGTTAGTCCATATTCGTGGTGAAGAATCTGCTGCTAGGTGTTTGGACATTTTGAAGAGGATTTATGTTCGAGATAGTTTGAGTGCACAAATACACCTTACACGTAAACTGTTTAGAGTCTGTCTTATAAAAGGTAGTGATATGTTAGCTTATTTGGAGTTTATGAAAAGGACTTTACAAGAGCTATATGAAAAGGAGCTGATTTTCTCAGAGTTGCATCAAGTTTACATCATTCTTTCTTCTTTAGATAAAACTTATGATGACTTTGTGTCTTCACTGGAAGTTTTAAAGAGAGATGAATTTACATTGACTGGCATAACTGGAAGACTGTTAGAAGAGTCAAGAAGAAGGCAAGTATAAATGAACTGAAAGAAAAATAACCACAGGAAGAAAAACTGTCTTCAGCTGCCTATATTGTTAGGAAATGTTTTTCTTGTGGGGCTAAAGGTCATATAGCCAGATACTGTAAAAAGGGTAAGAAACAGAATGCTATTAATATACAGACAGCTTATAAAGATGTTAGTTTAGCATATCATGTACAACTACAACTGTAAACCATGATATATGGGTAGTTGACAGTGGAGCATCGCAGGGTATAACTAAAAGTAAAGAGATTTGTTAATATGAAAAAGAGTAAACAGCAAGCATCATTAGCTAATGAATGGAAATTGAGAGCATCTGGAGAAGGTACTGCATATTGTTCATGTATTAATGAACATTTACCGATGTTATATGTACCTAGAATATTTAACTTGCTATCTGTAAGAGAAATGGTAAAAGCAGGATTTGTTGTAACTTTTCAGGGAGATAAATGTTTAATTGAAAAACAGGGTAAAAGTGTTACTGCAACATTGGATAATGGTTTATTTATCATACATTATAATCCATTAATTAATGCTAACTCAGTTTATGAAAATAAAAAGCCTCATGATGAATGTATTCATCTGCTCCATAGACATATGGGACATATAAATTTCAAAATGCTGAAGAAAATTGTTGAGTTATCTAATGGTATAAAATTAAAACCTTGTACAAAGTATTTAAATTGCAATGTTTGCAATCAAACAAAAAGCAAGGTAACTCCTGCAAATAGGGTAAATGGATTCAAAACCCGTGAACCATTAGAGGTTGTTTTTGCTGATATTATTGGACCTATGAAACCTAGTTTAGGTGGAGCCTGTTACATATTAAGTATAATTGATCATTTTTCCAGATATGGTTTCTGTTATGAAAATGAAGAAAGAAACTTATCAGCATTTTGTAAACTGGCTAAAATTTGCTGAAAGGAAAAAGAAACAGAAAGTTATTAGCTTAGTAACAGATAATGGTACTGAATTTACCATCGAAAATTTGAAGCCATGTTACAGAAAGCTGGCATTGAACATAAACATTCTGCTCCTTATAGAACACAACATAACTCATATATTGAACATAGAGGACAAACATTACAGGCTATAGCTAGGACTATGATTTTGGATTCTGGTTTATCAGAGAAACTTTGGGGTGAAGCAATAATGTGTGCTAACCATGTTTTGAATAACATAGTGAATTCAATGACTAGTGAATTACCATTTACTAGTTGGAATGGAAAAAAGCCAGATCTCAGTTATTTACATACATTTGGAACCCCAGCATGGGTTCATATTTTCATGCAAATAAGGTGAAAGGGACAACATAGAGCGAGACAATTATATTTTGTAGGTTATAAAGCTAATCATAGATCATTTAGATTTTGGGAGCCAGGTAATACTAATGTATATTGCAGTGCAAGTGCTAAATTTATGGAGCATGTTGGCTGGAGAAAGCTTGAACAGGAATATAATAAGGTACAGGATAGTGTTGTTGTTGAGACTCCATTGTTTACCGATAATCCCGATGATAATAATATTGTTGATAAGATAGTGGAGGAATCCTCAATGGAGGAATCATTAATAGAAGAACCCTCTATGACTGTAGAAGACGAGGATTTGATAGGGGAGGTAAAGGAAGAGGACATGCCAACAACATGTACTGAGTTGCCTAGGAGGTCAACTAGGGAGAGACGTCCACCTGACAGATTTCAAGCAAGTATTGTATGTCACGTTAATACAAAACCTTCTAACTTCAATGAAATAAAACTGTATCCTACAACGGATCAGGTAGCGTGGCAGGAAGTTATGAATAGGGAGTTAAAATCGTTAAAGGATTTAGAGGTGTATGAGGATGTAAAGTTACCACCAGGTGAGCATGCAATAGGTTGCAAATGGGTGTATAAGATAAAGACTGGTGCGGATGGGACTATTACCCATAAAGCAAGATTAGTTGCTCAAGGATTTGCTCAGTCAGATAAAGACTATGATGAAGTGTTTTCACTTTGTCTGAGAGCAAATACATTGAGAGCAGCATTAGTTTGGGTAGCTAAGAATAAATGTAAAATAAATCATGTAGATGTTGAAACTGCACATCTACATGCACCTTTACAACATACCATCTTTATGAAAAAGCCATTAGGTTTAAAGGATGATGGAAAAACTGATTATTGGAAATTAAAGAAAAGTCTTCATGGTCTAAAGCAATCAGGTTATGAATGGAATAAATGTATTATAAAAGAATTAGTTTCAATAGGTTTTGAAGCTGGTATAGCTGATCCTTGTTTGTTCCGAAGAGAAAAAAGATGGTTTAATTTCTCTATTACTGTTATTTATGAATGACATAACAATTGTAATTAAAACTGAACAAGAAGCAAATGATATGGTTTATAGATTACAGAAACAGTTCAGGATTAGAAATTTAGGGGAAATTAAGCATTATTTGGATCTTGATATAGTAAAAACGAATAAAGGTTTTAAAATTTGGCAAGCCAAGAAGATTAACCAATTATTAAAATGCTATAACATGGAGCATTGTAAATCTGCTATGACACTAATGAGTAAGGAATTTACACATAGTGATATCAAAAGTCCTATAAGTCTGATAAGGCAATGTATCAATCCTTAATTGGTAGTCTATCATATCTGAGTAATTGATCTAGACCAGATATATCTTACAGTGTAAACCAATTGGCTAGGTATAATGCTGAACCAAATGAAAGGCATTGGCAAGCAGCTAAGTGAATAATTAGGTATTTAAAACACACAATCAATTATTCATTATATTTGGAACCTAGTAATGAATTAGTGTTAACTGCATATGCTGATGCAAGTTTTACTACTGATATAATGACTCATAAGTCAACATCAGGTAAAGTGGTAATGTTTGGTAATGCTTTAAGAGGATGGAAGTCTATTAGGCAACAACATATTAGTTTATCCACTATGGAAGCGGAATTCTCATGTTTATCTTTACTGTGTACAGAACTGATATACTTATAAACAATTGTTGAAGGATATTGGAATTACTGTACGTGATCCGTTTATTGTTTATGAAGACAATCAATCTGCAATTATATGCTACTAATTTAGCTATTAAAACAAGGTCTAAACATACTGATTTGAGATATTTGAACATTAGACAGTGTGTTCAAAATAAATTAATTCAGTTAGAATACTGCATGACTGAACATAATATTGCAGATTTCATGAAAGCTCAAGGTATAATTAAGCATAAAGAGTGTTGTGAGAATTATGGTTTAAAAATGCAATGTATTATATATTGACCAACCCAAAGAGAAGAATTTTGGAATCTGTCCACCAATTAATTGGGTTGGCAATATATAAACCAACAATGTATGTTTGTAATTTTAAGACAAAGTCACTGTGTTGATTTGTACTATATTCCGATTGGTTGATTGTGTTGTGAATTGCCATAAGACGGAGCTAGAGATCATGGCTTGCTCTCTCTGATATGTTTCTCTCTCTGACATTCTGTTTCTCTGACATTCTGTTGCTATCTCAGTTTGACTCGGAGACTGTTGTGTATATGCTGAGCTTATACTTTGATATGTTTGTTTACTGTAAATGATAAGAAGACTTTGTAATTGGATATTATTTGGACTGTAAAACATATTTGATCTGGACCATTTATTAGACTGTGCTATTTCTTAAAGTAAACTTTAACCCAATTTAGTGTATCTGTGTGTGGCTGGATAATTATTCATAACTATTCTCATAAACGTTTCCATGTGCATATCCTTGTTACTCAAGGGTTATTCTGTACATATCATAACAGGTAGTTTTGGAGTTAAGGCCAGGATTGTCATTGCTAAGTGATGCTTTCATATTGTGCAATGTCACATGACTGCATCGCCTTGCAATGGCAATCCAGTAATGGTTGTCACTGTAATTTAAGGTGCGCAGTTTAAGCAAGACTGGTGAGAATTCTAAGTAAGGAGTGCAAGAGTGCCATGTGGAGATGGGGGAGAACTGATGCAGAAGTTGGAGATGGCAGTGTTGTGGTACAAGTGCAGGAAGTCAGGGAAGGTATGGTGCAAATAGCATTGAGAAGAAGACATGGCTAGCAGTTGTCTAGCAAATATTCAGGCAGCACATGCCTTGTCGGCACTGGGAGGAAGATAGTGAAGGTCAGCTGGAAGTAGCAGGATTAAAGATGCACAGGAAGGTGCTCAGAACTAGAGTTTTGCACTGCAGCACTTAGCCATTGTATTGTGGTACTTGAGGCATCACTTCTTGGCTGAGATTGTCTTGTGGCTGAAGTAAAGGATAGCCCAAACGCTGCCAACTTAGTGATGAAGCACATAGGTGACAAAATGGGAAGGGGAGAGATATGTGGGAGCAGAGAAACTGATTTGCCCCATGGTCATACTAGTAAATGCAGACAGGTTGCTAAACAGCTCAATTTTTATCACATGACCACATTTTTATCACATGACCACAAGGGAACTGTAATAGTCACGATTTTAGGGATCAACCATTTGTTGAGGGCTACCATAATTGTGAACTATTGTTGAACATATGTGACCTAAGGACTACATGTAAATTGAATATATGTGAAACCAATTTGAACAAGAAAGAGTTTTATTTACTTCTGCTGAAAAAAAAATTATTATCAAATCACAAGCTTAGTCCAACACACCCAAAGAAGTTATTAATCTCTTATGAAATAAACCCAATCCAATTTAGAATTTTGTCTAAGTAAAAAATAAATTAATTTAGTAATCTTCTAGATCACACAACAACAAAAAAGGTATCCAAATTCAAGCTTTCTATCAATCCCATCCTTGCAAAAATACTATTTTCTACCCAATCCTTTATGTTACCTGCCTTGTCCAATCTAAAATTCAACTTTAATATTGCAATGTGTTATTTTACTGGGAGAAAAATAAACCCAGCTGAGATTTGAGGCAAAAACATTACTATTCAGATAAATAACCAGCTTCATTTGGTGCGCCTTGTAAAGTTCACATGCAAGAAAACATGCAGTTTAAAATAGCAATAACATTTTTAAAAATTCCAATTTTGGGAAAAATAAGATGCAGTAATGAAATCAGTCTACATATATCTATATATCTTTTTCATAAAAATTATATTAAGTGTGAACTGAATCCTATAAAGATCCCACTATAATCTTAGTACATTCCTGTCTCATAATCTTTTTAGAATTAAGCTTTGATTAGCGTAATTGAATATAATGTTCAATATGTTACAATATAACCAATACGTACAGTGACAGCTGTGATCAATAATCACTACATACCAGAGCTATGTGGCTGTTATTCCAAGTGTTATTATCAACTAGAGTAGTTCGATTTGCCATTCCAGCTATCTGATAGCCATAATCCCACCAAGACATTACTCTGGCATGTTCATCTGTATTTTGTCTTAGCCAATAATATGCTTCCCTAAAGTCATCCAAAATGTTCCTTGTGCTATTTAGAAAAATAAAAGTTAAGATTATGACAAAATAATTATCACTACATATTAGCAATGCTTTGTGTAATTACAATGTACCATAAATAATGGATACATAAAAATAGCAAATCTTACCCATCGTGATTGTAAGAGGCTAAGACAACACTTGGACTGGAATAGGCATTGCTGGTTACCCATGTACAGTGAACAGCGAACATCATCAATAACATTAGCATTAACATTGTGACAATACTCTTTATATTGGGCCCAAGACCTTCTTCAGTTTTTTCCTGCTCAGAAATATGTTTCCTCACTTTACCTGCCTGAATAAAGAAAACAAATTAACCCTTTCCATTTAATTTATCAGATTTCAGAGTAAATATCCTGTTTTCAGATAAGGAAGTCTCACCATTTCTGATTTTAAAAAGCACTTTAAAAATTGAAGTATTTCAAGTGAAAAGAGTTTTTCAAAATGGAATGTATGAAGGAATACTAACAGTCTAAATCTGCCTTCATTTAATATATTCAACCATGTTTTGGACGTTAAAATGGTATAATCATAATGAAAGAAGAAAAAAATGAACAGTTTAATGAAGAGATCATAAACAATAGGGAGTTCCTCAACCTACTGGACTGCAGCCTGTTTAAAACCGTGGAACTTCATGTGTGAGCAGAAAGGCCCTCCACTCGCGTGTGAGCACAAGGGCCTGCTGCTCATGTGTGAAACTGCCTTTGCATGAGAGGAAGGCAAGTGTGCCCACTGCTCGCATCAAAAGAGCTGTGCATGTGTGCCTGCTACTCACAGGCCCCCCCCTGCAGCAGGCTACCAAGGTGGAAAAGTTGGGGACTGCTGACAAACATTATTTCCACATATGATTTTCACCTATATTGAACATTTCTGTTTAAATTAATTTAGACAGATATCAAACTTTTCAAGGCTCACCTTATCATAAAGGTTTCCTGGATTTCTTTTATCGTCTTCATCACTACTATCTTCTACTGGAGGATTTTCTCTTTTCATATCATCACCCAAATAATGTTCAAAAACATTTGAGAAAGCAATGGCTGACAACATACAAACCACTGGAGTCAAAGTTAGCATCAGGCGAACCATCACTCCAGCAAAATAAACAGCACTGATTGCATACAAAGCCACTGCAAAGACACACAGACATTCAGTTTTAATATTAGATTCCTCACAGATGCAATGTTTCAAGTACACTGTAAGCTTGGAATTAAAGCTTCAATGTTTATTTCCTGGAAGTTCATATGAATAAAACTTTATTATCATTTGAATTATATCATCTTTAAAAAGGACTATTTAATGATTGCTAATTTCTTGCCACAACTCATGCCCACCTCGAAAGTATGAAAATGCAACTGAATTAATAGGAACTACTTCAGTGAGAAAGTAATAGCATTCTTTGTGCCTTTGCCATATAGCCATGCTGGCCACATGACTACAAAAATGGTCTTTGGACAATGCTGGCTCCCTCAGCCAAGAAATAGAAGAGCACTGTGCCCTAGAATCGGACACAACTGACAGGGAAACCTTTACCTTTTTAGTAAGTAGCTATTGTTCTAGTGGTCTTTTATCATCATATCAGCTTCAACATTTTCAGTCTCTTCTTATGTTTTGACGAGAGTATTTTTTGCTGAATCCAGCATTACATACAGTGAATTCAGAAAGAATTCAGACCCTCTTCACTTTGTCAATTTTGAAGAGTGAGCCTCCTTCCTCCCTAGAGGAAGGCTAGGGAGATGAGAATGAATTTTTTCTCATGGTCCATAACTCTTTCCCCTCCTAACAAAGTGGCAGGGAATTCTGCGGGTCATCCAAGAAGAAGGAGATGAAATAGTAAGGAGGCAGCTTCATAGGGGCTTTACTGAAGAAAGTGAGGGAAGGATAAACAGCACAAGCCTATATGACTCAGCAGGCCATGGGTTGCCTATTATAAAAATAAATGTATAAAATGCCTTTGATTGTAAAGAAAGTTAATGAACCTAAATAAAAAATGCATTAAGTATAACTTTTAATTCCTGAGAAATATGTTCTAATAAATACAAGAATGCTAGCAATTCAGTTTAGGTTCATTTTGAAAAGTTATTTCTTCTTACCAAAAACTCTTTCATCATTGATATTTTTGATGCAGAACCACAGGCCTGCTGGAAAAGTACAGACGAGAATATGTAGATCAAAAAAGAAGGAAACCCAAGTTGTAGGCTGATGCTCCGACACTGAGGCAATGATTGGGATGTGAATTTTTGCATACCTTTTTTAAAAGAGTCAAATTCAAATTATTTTAGTGATGAAACTCTATAAATGTTAATAAAAATACAGCTGATTACTGAAAAATTTCAAATCAAACACATTATGTCTTTAAATACTAGTCATAGTACTATCTTTTAAAGGTTTGTAATAGAAAGCTTTTTTTTGGAATGGGTATATGTCCTATATGTTCAATTAAATTTCAGAAATTGAGAAAAAGTGGTTCTTAAGCTGGATCCTTGCTAAAAACTGAATGGTATCATTAAATGGTATGATCAAATGGTATGATTGTTGTGAATGAATAAATGTGTTAATAAAGTTATCAAGAGCTTGAAGTCAAGTGCAAGGTTTTGGCCCTGCACTTCTGATTGGCCATTAATGGCGACATCAGATTGGTCCGTTCAGGTGAATCTGATTGGCCATTAACGAGCCTCTCTCATTGGCTCCCAGGTTTTCATTGGTTGAATAGTTAATAAGTTGCCTATATAAGGAGGGCTGTTACAGCCATTGAGCTGAGCTGTCACACCATGTTAATAAAGAGTTTTGAAGTTCACTATTTCACCGGCTCATCTCCATTCTTCGCGCCCACACTCAGTACGTAACACTGGCGACAAGGGTGGGATGTGGAGACATCGGAGCTGACTGAACAAGAAGAACAATAACTGAGCACGTGGCTGAACGCACAACAGCGGAACCATGTCCGGCGGCGTCATACCACCCGCTCCATTCGACCCAGTGCAAGAAGACTGGGACTCTTATATGGATCGTTTCCAAATGTTCTTGGAAACCAACAATTTGAAGGATGCCACTACTGGAAAGAAACAGGCGGTATTCCTAACGCATTGCGGACCGATCGTATTCAAGATGGCCAAGGCACTAGCGAAATCGGCAGAAGTGAAGTCTATGGACTGGGACGTCCTTGAACCTCTACTGAGAGCCCACTACGCGCCAGTCGTTCCAACGCTCGTCAGAAGGCATGAATTTTATCAAAGAAGTCAACAGAAGGGCGAAAGTGTTGCCAATTTCATAGCGGATCTCTGGAATCTGGGAGGCCTATGTGGGTTTGCTGATCTCAAAGAAGCCTTAAGAGACAGAATAGTTATGGGATTGGATGCACCACACAGCCAAAGCAAGTTGATGGCGAAAGGCGACATCAGCCTTACCGATGCCATCGCTGAGGCTACTGCAGCAGAAGCAACCAGGAAGTCGGCTGCTCGAATGTGCTGCAACCGCGCCCCGGTTCACCAACCAACCTGCGAAATTTCACCTAAGTCAGAAGGGCAGCTTATAACGGCCCACCACGAGGACCTCTCTTCGTCATCAGACAGCGACGAAGAAGAGGTCCATCGACTGAGGTCCAAATGGGACCAACGCCAAAAATCTCAATATCAATGCGCTGGTTGTGGGGCAAGCCACCCCCGATCAGAATGCAAATTCCTCGACGCGCTCTGCCATGTGTGTGGGAAACGAGGCCATATCGGACGGGTCTGTAGAAGCCAAATAGGACCCAGCCAGCCCTCGAGGGGGGCTAACTATCGCCAACCGACAGGAAGCCGTCCTGTAAGGTGAGAACGAGTGAACCACCAATGGAACAACCACTCCTACAGAAACAAAACCATAAACTGCCCCACGAAGCGAGAAGAGACTCACCAAACTATCACGATCGGTCACGCCTCCTCTTTGGATGCCAAGAAGATCCGAGTGAAAGTGGCTATCGAAAACCAACCCTGCCTGATGGAAGTCGACTCAGGATCATCTCTCTAGATGGTTTCTTGGAAAACCCTCAAGCAACTCATCCCTACTGTCAGGCGACAAGATCTCCAATTCCAAAGACTCATACTCAAAGACTATCAAGGGAATCGGATTCCAGTCGTAGGATCCAGTCGAGTTCGGGTATCGTTCAAGAACCGTACAGCATTCCTACCCCTGACTGTGATCGACAAGGACCGGCCTAGTCTGCTAGGTCTCCAATGGTTCGCTCCGCTTGGAATTGAGGTGGCAGGCATTCACCGAATCGGTAGCTGTAACTGGGAAGAGGACTTCGTCTAAGAAATCAAGGCCGTCTTTGCAGCAAAACTAGGCGAGTACAAGGGGACCCCGATATCATTTAACCTCAATCCCAAAATAGCTCCCATCCGCCTTAAGCCTCGTCAAGTGCCATTTGCCCTTAAACCAAAGATCGACGAGCAGCTTGATAAATTGATAGCCCAGGGTGTGTTAGAACCAACCGATCACTCTCCCTGGGAGATCCCAATTGTTACACCTATTAAGCCAGATGGTTCAATAAGAATTTGTGGGGACTACCGAGCCACCCTGAACCACGCCCTTCAACAAAACGCATATCCGGTACCGGTGGTGCAGCACCTCCTCCATTCCCTGGGGGGTGGAAAAGTCTTCGCTAAACTAGACTTAGCCCAGGCATACCAACAACTGCCGGTAGACAAGAAAACGGCAGAGGCACAGACAATCATTACGCACCGAGGTGCCTTGAAATGTACCCAACTCCAATTCGGAGTGAGCGTAGCCCCGGGAATCTTTCAAAGTTTGATGGAAAGACTATTACAAGGAATAAAAGGCGTTGTTCCATACTTTGATGATGTGTTAATCGCTGCACCTACCCCGAAAATTTTACGAGAACACCTGAGGTTGGTTCTCCGGAGATTCAAAGACGCAGAGCTTAAGGTTAAGAAAAACAAGTGTAAACTATGCACTGATTGTGTTGAATTTTTAGGATATTTGATTGACAGTAATGGCATTCACCCTACCGATAGCAAATTGAGGGCAATCAAGAACGCCCCAAAACCCCGAAATAAAGCCGACCTCCAGGCGTTTTTAGGTCTAATCAATTTTTATAACGTTTTCTTGCCACACAAAGCAACCGTAGCCGAACCCCTACATCGTTTATTGGACAAAAAAGCAATCTGGGTATGGGGAGATAGAGAAGAGCAGGCCTTTCGAAATGTAAAAAAATTATTGACTTCTGACACTGTACTAATGCAGTACAATGAGACTTGCCATTAACGATCACGTGTGATGCATCGCCTTTCGGAGTAGGCGCCATTTTGAGCCACATTTTGCCAAACGGTAGCGAAGCCCCTGTTGCCTATTTCTCGAAGACACTTTCAAAAGCAGAACGCAATTACAGTCAGATTGATAAAGAAGCCCTTGCCATTGTGTCTGCTGTCAAGAGATTTCATGAGCATGTGTACGGCCGAGCCTTTACTATAGTGACTGACCACAAACCTTTGCTGGGAATAATAGCGGGAGATAAGCCAACCCCCTATATATTACCTCCCAGAATGACTCGCTGGTCAGAATTCTTGGCTGCCTATAATTATTGACTGCAACACCGCTCGGGGAAGGCCATTCCCCACGCCGACGCATTGAGCCGAGCACCGCTTCCAGAGACCATTGATGACCCCGCGCCTACAGTGACAACGTTGCAGATCAAGACACTTCGAACACCGCCATTAACAGTCCGAGATATTGCGATGGAAACGAAATGCGACCCCACCTTAGCACGAGTTCTCAGTTGGGTCGAGCGTGGATGGCCATTGGACTAGATACCTGATGACTACGCCCCATTCAAGAGTCGACAAACAGAATTGTTTTTACAGAAGGGCTGCATTATCTGGGGAGATAGAGTCGTTGTCCCAGTACAACGAGCGGTACTAAGAACCTTGCACGATGGCCACCCCGGCATTGTGCGCAAGAAAGCCCTTGCACGTAGCTAGGCATGGTGGCCAGGCATCGACAAGCAAATCGAGATGTGGGTCAAAGCTTGTCACAAATGCCAGGAAGTAAGCAACGCTCCACCGAAAGCGACCCCAACCGAATGGAAAACACCGCAGGGACCCTGGTCCCATATTCATCTGGACTTTGCAGGACCTACCAAAGGCCACACATTCTTCTTAATAGTAGATACCTACTCGAACTGGCTCGAAATCTATGAAATGAGGAATACAACAACCGAAGCGATCATCAAGAAACTAGACAGACTATTTACAACACATGGATTACCAGACGTTCTGGTATCTGATAACGGACCCCAATTTACCGCGTTGTCCTTTGAGCAGTACCTGGCGGACCGCAGTATTCGCCATGCCCTGACTTCGCCGGCGCATCCTGCGGCCAACGGAAGGGCCAAGCGCATGGTACAATTCGTCAAGAAAACACTACACAAAATGGACTATGACAATATCGAAGAAAAAATAAACTGGATACTCCTTTTGCAGCATATCACTCCGCACAGCGTTACCAACAAAACTCCCGCCGAATTGCTAATGGGGCGGAAGCTCCGTTCTCACCTCGACCGACTACACCCAGCGTACGAAACTGAGAAACCACACGGATCCAACGGGCAATGCCGTACCTTCCAGGTCGGCGACTTAGTATTCACTAAGAACTTGTCGGGCGATCCATTGTGGGTCGAGGCGACTGTGGTCCGAGTAATCGGCCCCAGATCGTACCTCATGGAGTGTCGCAATAATAGACTATGGAAGCGCCACATTGATCAGCTACGATCAAGGCTACAGTCAGGAATCTCCGAGTCCCCTGATATCCAAACTGAGGGGGGAGGAGATACGGAGGAAGATGAACTTGGAATAGCAGAAAGTCTTAACGATAGAAACGACGGCGAAACGGAAACATGGGAAGAAGAATCGGGGATGGGAGTGAGCTTTCCTCATGGTGATACCGAAGATGTTGGTGACAACGAGAATTCAAACTCAGAGTTAGAGACACCCCTTTCGCCAGATAACGACCTACCTCAACAAGATTGCAGCCAAATACGGGTACAATACGAAAATCAAATAGACTAACAAAACAACCGGCCTACCTCAAGGACTACGTAACCGCACCCCGTAAACAGAACCCGGGGGGAAGGGGTGTTGTGAATGAATAAATGTGTTAATAAAGTTATCAAGAGCTTGAAGTCAAGTGCAGGGTTCTGGCCCTGCACTTCTGATTGGCCGTTAATGGTGACATCAGATTGGTCCGTTCAAGTGAATCTGATTGGCCATTAACGAGCCTCTCTCATTGGTTAACGGAGCTAGCGCTCCCAGGTTTTCATTGGTTGAATAGTTAATAAGTTGCTTATATAAGGAGGACTGTTGCAGCCATTGAGGAGCTGTCACACCATGTTAATAAAGAGTTTTGAAGTTCACTATTTCACCGGCTCATCTCCATTCTTCGCGCCCATGCTCAGTACTTAACAATGATCAAATAGTATGATCAAATTCTTATTCAAAGAATGAAAAAAATGGCATGTCATAAATATCAAAGTATTCTTTTGCATCTTATAAATCACACTATTTATTGTTATATAACAAGGTAAGGCATAATTATATTCTATTCAATGAAGTAATGTTACCTTTTCCTTTAAAGTGTGTTTTTTAATACAAAGAATTATAAAAAGCAGACAACATAAAATATTAAGTATAAATTCAATATTAATCATGAATACATTATAGAAAATGAATCCAGGGATGAAATATAAAAAAACTAAAATAAAAATCATTTTTTAAAAAGTAAATGTTCTTGTACTATAAATAAAAACAATTCTATTGACACAAATGGAAATTTTAAAGTATTTTAATGTAGACAGCAAAAGCTGTTATTTATGTTTGACTTTTTTTCCTTGCTAGGATAGAGATAGCGTGGTGGTTGGTGGCTAACTGTTTTCCTTTAACAGGTCAAAGATTATGTCGTTTTACCTTATATTTATACTTACCCAGTATCCCACAATGAGTAGAATCTGCCACTCCATGGTGCAATGTAACCTGAAAATACATATTACAGTAATTGAGCAGCAACTGTGCATATATACATTCACTTTCAAACCTTCAAAAGAAATTGTTCTATCAATCCATATTAAAAAATATTTGTCTCCAACTTCACTTTTAAACTAATTCCCTTAGTCCCAGCTCTAAAGTAAATTGTTCCTTCTTCATGTATTGATACTTATTTTTACTGACTGCCTGAACCATCTTAATAGCACAACAAACCACAGACATCTCTAACAATGAAAGATAGAATTTCCCTTTAGTTGCACATTCTTTAATGATCTCAGAGATTTTAAAAAAACCCAGATCAGAATGGAAAAGGACATTACAGACGCTGTAGCAGGAAATAGTGGCAGGAAATAAGAACAAAATTTAAAAGATAGCAAAAACGGAGGCAGAAAGGACTCTAGCTTTATATGCAGGGTTTTGATGGGGCAAAGTTATCATATTAAAACGCACACTTTAAAATGTGAATTTCTGTTCTACTTGAACCTTTGTTTCCAGTTTTTAAAAACATTTTAACAATCAATTTCTATACAATAAAATGTATGTTTCTTATGGAACATCCACTCATAATTCCAAGGATTATCTGAAATGATTATTTTATGAACAGAGGCAGACCTAAAATACAGTTTTGATTCCAGAAGCATATTCCATTATATTCCTGATATTTTGCTTGTTTCAGGCTAGACATAGTTTGGCAGAAATGAAACATTTAACATTTATAATTGTTTTGGACAGAATAAAGTTTAGGCTCATTCACATCATTCCTATCTCTCCCCACATTAAGTTCCCTGTATAGCATATCCACTGGCCCAACTGCTCCCCACATTCCCAGCATCTTTTTTTTCACTCTTCACCAACATCATAGGCCTGACTTCTCCCCCCTCCCACTTTCCCACCACCTTCGTTTCCTCCCCATGGCTGAAGCATGGCATAGACTAGTGGCCTACCCAAGGAGCCATTCCTTCAAGCTGTTGATGTCCTTGCCTGCTCCTCATAAAAAAGCTCCATGTTATTCCATGCATAGAAACAAAAATTATCTGAAACAAGCATATTGTGTCTGGCACAGACTCGCAAACTAGCTGTTCTAGGCATGGAAATTTCATATAAGGAACATTTTGCACATCTCTATCCAATAATTTTGAGCTGTCAGAAAGCTTTATCTGATAACAGGAAATATTTATTGGATACTACTTACCTGTATATGTTAAATAGATAACGCTCAGGAATACAATTCCAGCAGCCAAAGATATACCTAGGAAGAATAATGTCTGAAATTCTTGCTTTGTTAGTCTGTCTCTCATATACTGCAGGAAAGCATAGGCTTGCAGAAGAGCAAATACACCTGTTAAAATGCAAAGAAACAGTTTAACAAACACTCCTTATTCTAAACAAAGACTAATTTTAAGTAATTTTGTTCACACTATGCATGTTTCTTTTATTTCTTTTATGTATTTACATGGATTTCTATATATGCTGCCATATATGATCGTTGTATTTTAAGATGTTCTTATTTTCCTAATGTACATATATTCATGATCTGTAATATCCTTTTTTTTCCTGCAGCTATCTTATCCCCCGCCCCCCAATGGATGTTCATTTTTCTTTTTTATTACTCAATGAAATGAAATATTTACCATTTTAATTCATTTTAATTTTTATTCTTATTTTTATTTTTTTCCCAATTACTTATTTCTATGAAACAAGTTGAACTGAATCTGAATTTTTTTTCATTAAAATGCTCTGGGACAAAATACAGTTCTGAATTACAACAATGATAAAACATCAAATTCTGACATATTTCTACCACATTAGAACACAGATGTCAAATTTGTGGTTGCCGTCATGTGACTTCCCCCCCCCCTTGCGAAGCTGGGATAGTTGTGGCCTGCTCCTGATGTATCCGGCCTGTTGGCTGCTCCTGTATTAGAACCTGTAATCTTTCCTCGTAAAAACCAGCTCTAATATGATTGTTTTTGATATTACCTGATTTTTTAAATCTTTTCCTATTTTTTCAATATCTTATTCAGATATGATTATCAGAGCAGTACAGAATGGGCGTTGGTGCTTACCTGATACGCCCTTTCTTGTCGAGCTGCATAGAGCATCCAGAGCGGGAGGTGCTCCAGTCTCCACTCTTACAGGCTGAACTATAATTGAGGAACGCTCCTCCTCCTCCACGTGACTCCTCCGTAGCGTTCCCCAGTTTTACAAAGACGAGAAGACAAACAACTATCATCTCCTCTGAACTATTGTAGCAACTCACAACTACTTAACTGTTTGAATTGTTGGCCGAAACAGGATACCCCACCAGACAATTTAGGGTGGGGCTGGATGCTTTACGCAGCTCGATGAGAAAGGGCGTATCAGGTAAGCACCAATGCCCATTCTCCATAGAGTTGCTGCGAACATCCAGAGTGGGACATACCAAAGCATGGCCTGTCCTACGGGGGGAACTCCGTCTGGTTCAGAATATCCTCTGGATCTTTTGTCACTTGTGGAGGACTCGTCTGCCAAAGGACGCTTCTGCTGAAGCAAACACATCGATTTTTATAATGACGAATAAAGGTGACAGATACGCCCAGGTGGCCGCTCGAGAGATATCATGTATCGATGCCTGGGTAACCCAGGCTGCCGAGGCAGCTGCACTCCTTGTAGAGTGTGCGGTTTTTCCACTGAGAACAGGAAGCGCCTGAATTAGATAGGCCTTGGAGCCTACAGTAGACGGGGATACTTTGAAACCCAGCGTCTTTGTTTGGAATGACAGGAACAATGATTCTGACTTCCAGAAAGGATGAGTGCGATTGATATAAATACGTTACGCACATTTGACATCGAGGGAATGCCACTGCCTTTCCCTCTCTGGAAAAGGCCTGGGGCAAAAGTTAGGAAGAATGAGTTCCTGTGATCTGCGAAAGGCTGAATTAACCTTGGGCAGGAAGGGAGGGTCTGGTCGCAGGACCACCCGATCAGTGTGGAAAATGCAGAGATCCTTTCAAACGGACAGAGCTGCTATTCCAGATATCCGCCATACAGATGTAACTGCTACGAGAAACACTTACCTTGAACGTAAGGAATTAAAGTGATGCCTCTCTTAGGGGTTCGAGAGAAGGTTTAGTCAGTGCCGTGAGAACCCTGTTAAAGTCCTAGGTTGGATATCTGTGAATTACTGGAGGATGCAAATTGGTGGCTCCTCCAAGGAATGCCCGGATACAAGGGTGGTGTGGAGGTGGGTCATGGGAGTCACCAGAAATGACAGTTGATAAGGCTGCCACCTGCCTTCGCAAAGTATTGAGGGAGAGGCCCCTGTCTAGTCCTTCTTGCAAGAAGGCCAAAATTGGAGCAACCGCTGGGGAAAGCGGATTAATGCGTGATTTATGGCACCATTTACAGAAAGTGCTCCAGGTAGCATTAAATAAGCGGGTAATCGAAGGCAATCTCGCTACCAAGATGGTCCCAATGACCTGATTGGAAACACCCTCCTTTCTTAGACGGTCCCTCCAGAGGGTTAACTGAAACCACTGAGGATTCGGATGCTGAAGGGGTCCCTGGGATAGCGAGATCCTGTCCAGTGGGATCCTCCAGGGAGGGGGCCACTGACAGGTTGCGAGGTCTGCAAAACCATGGTCTCCTGGGACGGTACGGGGTAACCAGGAGGAGTTCCGCCTTCTCGTGGATCAGCTTTTGGATCACTTTAGGAATTAACAGTAGTGGGAGAAATGCGTATATGAGCCTGGTGGGCCAGGGACAACGTAGGGCATTGTGATTCTCCACCCCTTTGGTGGGGTACCACGAGAAGAATCTCGGAATCTGGTCGTTGATCGGAGACGCGAATAGGTCCACTGGGGGGGGTGGCTTAATATCACTGAGGCCTCCTTGAACAGGGAGGGATGTAGGCACCATTCTGTCTGGTCTAATGTGGCCCTGCTCAACCAGTCTGCCCGGACGTTTGAGACCTCCGAGATGTGATCTGCCCTGATGGACAATAGGGTGGTTTCCACCCAGCGACAGAGACGCTCGGCCTCCCTCATGAGATGGATGGAATGTATGTCCCCCTGTCGGTTGATATGAGCCTTAGTCGTAATATTGTCTCTCAGGACCAGTACATGGCGCCCGCGTACTTGAGAAAGGAAGTGCATAGGGCCAGGTATACTGTGTGAAGCTCCCGCCAGTTTATACTGCACCGTTGCTCGGTTGCTGACCAGGTGCTCTGAGCTGAGCGGGAATGGGTATGGGCCCCCCATCCGGATAGGCTGGCGTCTGTTGTGAGGGTGACCCTTTGGGCTCCTGAAGAGATGTCCCTTGTTGATCACGAGACTGGTCCACTAAGGAAGCGATGCGAGCACCCTTGGGGGAACCTTAGCCACGGCTCTTGAATTGCTCCTTCCGGAACGCTGATATGGCAGCAGGAACCACTGCAGAGATTTGGTATGCAAACAGGTCCGGGGAACAATGGATATGCATGAGACTAATTGCCAAGTAATTTTGATAGATCCAGTAATGATGCCTTTCTCGTTCATCTGATCCCCCTGACCGATTTTGAATGAGGACTCTTACAGGGGAAAAGCAGACCTTTTCTTTAACTGGGTCAATCATTGCCTCTAGGTGTGCTATTCGGGTAGAGGGAGAAAGTTGACTCTTCCCCAATTTACTAGGAGGCCATGGAACTGAAAAGCCGAGAGGGTAGTTCTGGTATCCCTTACGGCTTAGCATTTGGAAGGAGAGAGGATGAGAATATCATCCAGGTAACAATGAGTACGTATAGGGAAAGTTCTAAGGTGAGCCGCTAGGGCTGCCAGGGCCTTGGTAAAGGTCCTCGGAGCCGAGACTAGCCCAAAGGAAAGGGCAACGTACTGAAAGTGTTGACCGTTGTAGCAAAAAAAAAACCCAAAAAAACCAGAATGTTGACAAAGGAGGGGGAATGGGGATGTGTAGGTATGTTTCTGAGAGATCAAAGGAAGTGAGCCAGTCTCCCTTTCTAATGCCCTGAAGAGTATGCATCTTAACTTATGCCGAACAATGTAACAATTAGGCCTTTTCAAATCTAGAGTGGGTTTCCAACCTCTGGAGTGATTAGGAACTATGAAGAGGTGGGAGTAAAAACCCCTTCCCCGCTGCAAGGGCGGGACGGACTGTATGGCCTTGATTTCGGTAGGGTGTTTGATAGCGGCTTCTATCAGGGCATGCTTGGTGCGGTCCCTGGAAAGGGGGGAAACCATGAATGCTCCGGAGGGGGGGATTGAAACTCCAGGGAGAGGCCGAATTAGATAGTGTCCCTAACCCAGACATCAGAAGTGGATGATTCCCATTGGTTGGCAAAATATTTGAGGCACCCACCAATGGAATAGGGAGTTAGGGGTTTATCTGGGGCACCAGGATGGTCCACTTCCTGTGCCCCAAAAAGGTGTCCTGTAGATGGACCCTCTCCTTTCCCTGTCTCCCTTGTCGGATCGGTCCTGGTAAGCCAGCTGAAAGGACGGGGTTCTCTGAAACCTGGGAGAGAAGGGAATCTGGTAGGGGTTGCGCAAGGAGCCCCTCGAAAGGGCTGGGTCACTCTGAGCTCCGGTCACGAAAAAAAAAATAGAAGATATTTCTTTTTGTTCCGGCTTCCCATTAACAAGGGTTCCAGGGTCTGACCAAATAGTTTGCCTTCCGAATGGGAGCCGAAGCCAATTTAGTTTTGTTTTTGACGTCTGCTTGCCAGTGTTTAGGCCAGAGCAGACGACGGGCTGTGATGTGTGAAGTGATACCCCGGGAGGAAAATCTAACGGGGTGGAAGGTAGCGTCAGACGCAAATTACGCTGCGGCCGTAAGCTTGGCCATATCCTGGTGCGCCCTGGTGTTAGATGGGGGGACATGCTGTTTCAACTGACAAAACTATCTAATGGAGGATCAAGGAAAAAAGGGAGATGCGGCCGTGGCTGCTCGAATGGCCCTAGCATCAGATTGATGTGCACGGCGTAGCGCCATCTTGGCTCGTTTGTCCTCTGGCTTTAGCGCTTCCAGGGCATCGGTTGGAGTAGAGGATGACGCTAACCCCACTATGGGATTGTCAACTTCAGGAATACTTAATACGGAGGAAAACTCCGCATCGGGATGAAAAAATCTCCTGTCCTGATTAGAGGGGGCGGGGGGGCGGATCCTGATGAACCCAACTGCTTGCTACTAAATTGGAGAAAATGGGTGGTGTGGGATAACCTCAGCCTCCACCACCGGTTGCGTGAAAATAGAATCTCCAGAGGCTGCTGGGGAAGTATCAGAGGGTGACTGAGACATCAGGCCCGATAATATTTTTCGCCTTGAACAACAAGGACTTGAACAGATGAGGTTTGAACAGACCTACAAAGGCGGGCTGGTCAGGCGAAATACCCTCGTCCTCTGACACTTCTCCTTCCATTGGTTCCACTTCTACGAGAGGTTCAGAGTAGTGTAGGGACCCCCTAACCGATTCTTCCACTTCCCTGAAGGGTTCTAGACCCACTTCCTCTTCTGCCTGCCCCTCCTCCCCTTCTGGAAAGGGAATCTCCCTCTGGGGAAATACCTAACCATGGTGAGGTTCCGGTCTGAGAAGGGATCTGCCAGAAACGGATTCGACCTCGGGAACCGTCGTTTGAAGGCCTGGTCTGGTCATCTGTTGGAGACCTTCAGCGATCCCCTGACGGATGGCCAGCTGCATCCATTCTCTAATCCTGTCTGGATTAGGGTCTGCAGATGGTTCCTCTGGCCGCAGGTCAGCAGCGGTCGGTGTGAATGTAGCCTCAGGTGTCCAAGGCTTGGAAGCTCCGAGCAAGCGAGCTGCGCCTGGAAAGGAAGGTTGTTCTGGCAGAGGGGAGGGTTGTGCGGAAACAGAAGGGATGGGAAGGTTAGGTACTGAGGTTACAGATTGAGAGTCCCTTGAGTGTTTATCAAATTCCTTCTCCAAGGCTTTATGGCGCCTTAGGACGTCCCTTTGAGAAGCCTTGGAGGACTCCTTGGGCCTGCCTGCGCAAAAGGTGCGTCTTTGATTTGGCCTTCAAAGAAGGACCTCTGGGATTGTCCTCTGCCATAATAAAAGATAAGGAATACAGAAAAAGATATTCAATGAGGCGGCTGGCACGCCTAGGAGTTCGACCTACAACAAAGGCCGGATGTCCTGTAGTTGAACTGCGTCCCCCTTTTGTAAAAAAAATTTTTTTTAAAAAAATCATTATTTATTCTTATTCTTATTATTTTGTTTGTAAGAGGAGAGACCGATTAAAGTCTAAGAGAACTGTATTAATGAAAGAGATATGCCAGATTGAGATAGAAAAAAATGAATCAAAAAAGGCCAATGAGCCAAATGAACGCTGAGGCCAAAAAGTAAAATAGCAAGAAAATAAGGGAAAGACCTCCTGAAACAGCCTCCCAACAACATGGGAAGTACTCCTTAAGCCTCGATCCTCGCCTCTGAGCAAGGCTGTGGGAATAGCCAACAATATCATACACAGGCAGTAGGGCTAGAAGCCACGATACCAGAGAAGTAGGCACTAAACAGGCCTTTTGGTCCTGCTGTGGGCTTCTACAGTCACCACAGCGCTAATCAAACAACAGGCAAAATGGCGGCCGGCCATGAGGTGCACCCAAAATGGCAGCCGGGACCGTCGCGAGCTTCTTAGAGACAGAAACAACCACATCGACTGAAATCAGCTTCAAAAACAAGCAATCGCGAGGGGCAGAAGGGAGGCAAGCTCACCTTCTAGCTAGGCGTTCTTGGGGGGAAGGAACAACCAAACACTAAAAATAGCGTAAAGTCAAGCCGCTGTTTAAACACAGAGCCGGCTTCAGGCGACGGCAGGGAGCGGGGGGGGGGGGGGGGCTAGCGCGAAGGCTGTTAATACCCCTTCCTCTTCCCCCTGAGGGGTGAAAACGCTCCTTTAAGACAATATCAAGCAAGCCAAATGTGCAGGGACCAAAGGGAAGGAATAAGAAATCAAACCTGAAATAATTAGAATAATCCTGAAACGGCCAAGGAAGAGCTGCTAAAGTCTGCCTGTCTCTGCACGAGGCTGAGATAAAACTGGGGAACGCGTGGAGGAGGAGGAGCATTCCTCAATTATAGCTCAGCCTGTAAGAGCGGAGACTGGAGCACCTCCCACTCTGGATGCTCGTAGCAGCTCTATGGAGAATATTTCAAAGAAAGCCTCATCACAGATTTAAATAAACCCACTGTACATTGACAAAGTTATTTTCAATCTCCTTAATGATCCTAAGGAGCACAAGGTATGCTTATTAATAGTCCTCACATAAGAGTTTATATTTTCATTCAGTTAAAACGTGTCAACATTCTTTCCTGATCAATCTTGTCAGCTCAGAATCCATTAATATAAATGTGAAGGTTGGGGTTGGTTGTTTTTTTTTTTTGCACTATTGCACATCATTATATACTTCTGCTGAAGTGCATTTTGCCATTCTAACAGCCATTCACCAATTTGTAGATATTCTTGTAATATTCTCCTTCATAGTTCCTTTCTGATCAGGAAATGTAATAGCTACCTGGAACACCTCTCCAAACAAAAAATTACTAATTTATTACTACTACTGCTCTTTATCCATTACTAAATAGTAGAATATCTGCATGGTACCATAGTAGTTAGAATGCAGTATTACAGGCTATCTCTGCCCACTCCTAGGAGTTCATTTCCTTCTATCCTGACCAGTTCAAAGTTAACTCAGTCTTCCATCTTTCCAAGGTCAATAAAATGAGGATCCAGATTGTTGGGAGCAATATGCTGATTCTGTAAACTGCTTAGAGAGTGCTATAAAGCACTATGGGATGGTGCATAAGTCTTAGTGCTGCTAAGTTTGTTAGCAATCTTTAGACAGTGCCTTTGCATATTTTGCCTTTCAAAATAACTACTGATAATCTTATTTATAATTTTGTCATCAACAAGGTTAGTGAATGATGGCACACAATCAGCATAGGATTATTACTGGGAAAATTTCTGCAACATTTAAGCTCAAAGTCCTTATTGTCATTGTATGTACACTATGTATACAACCAAATTGGTTTAGCCTTTACTGGTGCAGTCATGCAAGAATATAAGACAACATGAATAATATAAAGAATAATCTTAATACAAGTAGAGAAAAAAACTAGTCATATGTTTCCATATGTACATCATATTCTGGGCAACATGATCTTATATCATGGCACCAGTGAAATTCATCATATTAATCTTTTTGTGGTGCTATATCTTGTTTAGGAGTTGTTTTTAAACCTGTTTGTCTGGCTGGCTATATTTCTGTGTCTTCTGCCCGATGGTAAAAGTAAAAAGAGATGCTGGCTAGGGAGGAATAAGAGTAAAATGAATCTGACTACAAATAAGCCTGACCATTTCTTCAGCAACTATTTAAAGCTTCAGTTGTTCTGAACTAATGGAGTTACAGGCAGTTCTCAACCTATGACCACAATTGAGCCAAACATTTCTATTGCTAAGTGACACAATTGTTAAATGAGTTTCTCCCTTTTTATGATCTTTCTTGCCACAATTGTTGAATCACTGAAGTTGTTAAGTTAGTAACATAGTTGTTAAGTGAATCTATTTTTCTCACTGATTTTACTTATAAGAACGTTACAAGAGGTGATCCAGAACATTGCAACCATCATAAATATGAACCAGTTAAGCACCAAAATTTGATCATGTGACCATGGGGATGCTGTAATGGTCATAATTATGAAAAACATTACATTTTCAATGCCATTGTAACTTCAGTTATTAAACGAATGGTTGAAAGTCGAGAATTACCTGTACTTGAAGTTCTGGCCCCAGCAATCACATGAATAAAATCTGGGTGTTTGGTAACCAGCTTTAATTATGACCAATTTCAAGTGCCTGCTGTTATGTGATCACAATTTGTAACATTCCCTACTGGCTTCTACAAGCAAAATCAATGGAGATGCTGTCAAGGAAGATTTTGAGTCATTTAGAAGAGTCTTTCTCCCATCTTCTCTCCACCTGCATGCACAGCACTGTTTTCCCCCTCTTCTCACACACACCTTGTGCCCTCTTTTCCTGAGGTTCCTGTGACCCCCCCCCATCTTACATCCACCTTTCATGGGCTCCCTGAGATGGATGCACCCCACACCCTCTTTCTAAGCCTCTCTGCAATCGCACACATACATTCTACATCCTCTTTCCATGGTCTCTCTGTGACTGTACGCAAGCAAGCATCACACAATCTCCTTTCTTGGCATTCTTAAGCTTGCGTTCCATCACAGCACTCTCCCCAGCTCAGTGTGACATCTCCATGCTCTTTACCTTGGACTCCCTCCAAACTATTTAACAAGTCTAGGGTTAGGACAATGGCCTGCATTGTGGTGGCTAAGCGAAGCAATCAGCTGATGTTTTAATTATAGTTGTAGCTGAGGACTACCTGTAAGTAATAGTTAGGCAAAATTGTTCAAAATTATTCTTATGCTATATAGGAACTTCCATTTTACAATGCTTATTTTATTTTTGTTTATTTGATTTACATTCTACCTTTCTTTTAGAATATTAAGGCAGCCTATAAACCAACACAAATAGAGATTTCTGGATATCATGTTAGAAATTTTTTTTCCCTAATCTGTAATAATAGAATAAGAAATAAAAGTACATAAGTACTATAAATAAAATCAGATGTTATTTCTTTCTTCCTTTTCTACACCTTTGGCTTTTACTTTCTTCTTTTCTATATTCTAAATATCATTTTCATTAGTTTATTTTTTATTAAAATCTAATTGTATATATATTTCAATATATGAAATTCTTTCTTACCTGCAGCTGCCATGTGCTCACTTGTCCTAATTGGCTGAAATCCAACAAAAGGTATCTGCATGGATAATATTAACCCAACAATGTAGAAAGTGCTATATGCTGTGAATAAAAAAAATTGTCAGATTATAAAAGAAAAAAGTTGGTATACTCATATCTTTAGGATTTGTCAAAAATTTGAAGGCCATTTCAGTAATATACATTTATGTCATCAAATATTGACTGGTACATTGACATTTTTGTTCCTTAATTAATTCTAGTACAGAAAAGGGATTTCTAAAAGTCTAGGGCAGCCTGAATATCACTGTAGCGACACATAGAGTGAGATATGATGGAAGACAAAGAGTTGGCAACTCTCAGGGAATGTGTCCTCAGTAGACTGTTTCTCTGATGTGTTCCAGTCCCCTAATCTCAGCCCAAAGATCCCAATTAGCAAATCTCTAAGGAGCCAGGCTTTTGCCTCCTAGTAGTGAATACCTGGTCTATCTGTAATAAGGTTGTTCTCTGCCATGATTTGATCACAGATGAGGAGTAACCAGGCAATCTGAGACTTGGGTTTGGACTGAGGTAGCAATGATGCTTCTCTTGGAGATTTGCCCATTAAGATTTGGATATTTATCAGCGAAGACCCCAGCAAGTGGCAATGGTATTCAGGACATTAATATACGTATCAATTATAACTATTTCTAGACTGGGAAGTTTTGCTCATATGGGAAGTTTTGCTCATAGTCACTCATGCTTACAGGTAAGTCTTGAAGTTGATCATTATTACATTCAAGTTGTGCATTATCATATTCCAAAAAATCTAGTCACTAAAATATACAGCAAATTTAAAATATTTATTACAGTCAAAGCCAATACAATTAAAAATACTATAATAATGACAAATAGCAAATAATATCTGTTAAAGTCATAATTTCTTCCTCTAATTTCATTCCCAGTAAATAACCATATAATTTTTTAATCACCTTCTCATCAGTACCCATCAAGATCTTATCTAAATCAGTCTGCTTATCATAGAATCCCTCCGTTTTAGAATCTTCATCATACCTTGAATGTATTTGCGCATATGAAAACCAATTCATCCTTATACCTTGTTCCTCTAAGTTTTGGATCGTTTTAAGTTCACCCTTTTCATCCAAGAGTTCCCCATATCTAACTGTTTGTTCCTTCTTATAAATTATAGGATAGGAAAATGCTTCAATAATCGATAACCAAACTGGAATTTTCAAATAACATTGTCTTTTTATCTTCTCCCAGTTTAACCACAAAGACTCCCGCATATAATTCTTCTAAAATAACCCTGTGTTTTAGTTCCCTTATACCATAAAAAAGCATGCCAGCCCAACAGCAACTCATGCCCTTCTAATGTCAACAACCTATACTTTCTTAATGTTATCCATTCTTTGACCCACATCAAGTTTGCAGCTTGATAATACAATTCCCAATTAGGCAGGCCAAACCTCCTCTAATTCTAGCGTCTTGCAAAAGCTTTAGCTTTATTCTCGCTTTTTTACCTTGCCATATAAACTTCAACATGATTTTATTTAAATCTTCAAAATAGTCTTTTCCAAGCCTAATTGGTATTGTTTGAAACAAAAATAAAATTCTAGGTAAAATATTCATCTTGATTGTTGAAATTCTCCCTATTAATGACAATTGCAAGTTTTCCCACTTCTTCAAATCTGTAGCTATCTGTTGTTTGAGTTTAATATAATTATTCTCTTTTAATATGCTACATCTTGCTGTCAAATATATTCCCAGATACTTAACCTTATTTGTAATTTGGATTTTCAAAAAATCTGCCAGTTCTTCTCTTTGTCTCAATAGCATGTTCTTTGTCAAAATCTTTGTTTTATCTTTATTTATTTTCAAACCAGCCATCTCACCATATGTCTCTATCTTTTCCAATAACCTTGGAGCTGTTTCTAATGGGTCTTCTAGAATAAAAGCTAAATCATCAGCAAAAGCTTGTAGTTTAAATTCTTCCTTCTTAATTTTCATTCCTTTTATGTTTTTATCATCCCTAATATTTCTATTCAACACTTCCAAGGTCAACACAAATAGCAAAGGAGATAGGGGACACCCTTGTCTTGTGCCTTTTCTTATATTAACAAAATCTGTAATTCCCCCCTCCATCATTACCTTTGCTGTCTGTTTATTATATATGGCTTCGATTGCTTGAATAAATTTTTTAGCAAAACCCATCTGTTCCAATAGTAATAACATAAATCTCCAATTCACGTTGTCAAATGCCTTTTGAGCATCTAAAAATATCAAAGCCATTTGCTTTTCAGGATGAGCCTCATAGTATTTCAAAGTATCCAAGATTACTCTCATATTGTCTCTGATTTGTCTCTTTGGCAGAAATCCATTTTGATCTGGGTGAATAAAATTATTTAAATATTTTTTAAGTCTTTCTGCTAAAATTGAAGCAAAGATTTTATAGTCTGCATTCAATAAGGAAATAGGTCTATAGTTCTTAATCTGCAGTGGGTCAGCCTCTTCTTTTGGAACAAGTGTGATATAAGCCTCTGATCATGTTTTGGGTATCATCTTCTTTAACATAACTTCATTCATGACTTCTAACAATGGGATGCTCAATGATTCTTGAAATGTTTTATAGAATTCTGCTGGAAGCCCATCTGGACCCGGTGCTTTCCCATTGTTTTGCCTCTTAAATGCTTCATTTAATTCCATCATTGTTATATTGCTTTCTAACATTTCTTCAGTCTCTTTAGGTATCTTCGGTAAATTAGCATTCTGTAAATATTGTTTGACTTTTTCCTCATCAATATTCTCTTGTTTATATAGTTGCCCATAAAAATCTCGAATAATTTCCTTTTTCTCCTTATTACCATAACAAACTTGGCCTTGATCATCTATTAACTTCAATATTTTTCTTGATTCCTTCTCTTTTCTCAATTTATATGCTAGCCATCTACCTGGTTTATTCGCATCTTCAAAGTAATTCTGTTTAGAATTTCTGATTTTCTGTGCCAATTCTCTCTCTATTAATTCCATTTTATGTTTAATTACATCCAGCTTCAATTTAATATCTTTTTTCTGTGGCATTTTCTGTAATTCTTTTTCAAGTCTTTTATACTCATCTTCCAAGGCCTTAGAAGCTTGCCTTTTCCTAATATTCTTTTTTCTTGTATAATCTATTATCAGACCTCTAGCATATGCCTTCATTGTATCCCAAACATTCTGCGTTGAAGTATCTTCTTTTTTATTTTCTCTGAAAAAAAAAAACCAATTCCTTTTCCATCCATTGTATAAAATCTTTCTCCTTTAAAATAGTATTATTTAATGTCCATCTCGATCTTTTTTTTGTCCCTTCCATTTCATTGTCATTGGGCTATGATCTGCCCAAGTACTTGTTTCAATATTTGTTTCTTGAATATTGGATATTAACTCTGTGGATATCCAAATCATATCTAATCTGGACCATGATAAATGTCTATTTGAATAAAAAGTATATTGTTTAGCTTTAACATTTCTTTCTCTCCAAATATCTTTTAAAGATAGTTCGTCTGTCATTTTAAAAAAAGATTTAGGGAGAGCCTTTCTATTTTGCTTGGTTGTTGTTGCTATATAGTCCAATTTATGGTCCACAATTCCATTAAAGTCTCCCATCATAATTATATTAACATAGTCCAGTCCAGTTATTTTCATGTGTAGCTTTTTATAAAACTCTTCTTGTTTTTCATTCGGAGCATAAATTGCAATCAAGAGTATTTTTATATTATTGTCCATTATTTCCACCATTAATACTCTTCCATCTTCATCAGTGTAGATCAGTTTTGCTGGGATAGTCTCTTTAATATATAGAACCACTCCTTTTTTCTTACATTGAGTCAAAGAAGTAAATATTTTCCCCAATTTTGGCTGTACTAACAATTGTTCATGTTGTTTTTTTTATATGAACTTCTTGTAGACAAATTATATCAAATTTTAATTTCTCTAATTTATGAAAAGTTTTCCTTCTTTTAACAGCCGAATTAAGTCCATTTATATTCATTGTAATCAGTTTTCTTTCTTCCATGATTATGCTTTATATTTAGGTCTAACAGCTCTCGTGGATCTCACTTCATGCTGTTCTTTACTGTCCATCTACAGCTCCTTTCTCTTTTTCAGTCTCCAGTTGTTCCTCTTGAAACTCAATTAATGAGACCTCTTTCTCTGCCTCCTCTCTTCCTCCAAAAAATTCTGCATGGAAAAGTTCTGCTTTCTCAATTGAATCAATTCTATATCTCTGCTCTTGCCACGTAAACATTAATCCTTCTGGAATCAGCCATCTATAATTCACTTTGTTTTCCAGTAGCATTTTGGTCAGAAATCGATATTCTCTTCTCATCTCTCTCACTCTTCTGGGTATTTGTTTTAAAACCACAATCTCTTTACCTTTGTATTTCAATGTTTTCTCTCTTACCACTTGTAATATTTGTGTTTTGATGGATTTTTTGGTAAATCTAATATGGACTTCCTTTGGTAATTTATTTCTCATCGCATATCTTGTATAAACTCGATATACCTCATCTACTCCATCCATCATCTTTTCCTCTGTAATTTCCAAAGCATCTGCCAAAATTTCTATCATTATCGCAGCCAAATTTTCTCCTTTTTCCTCTTCTATATTTTGAAATCTGAGATAAAATTCTGACCTTTCTATCTCCCACCTCAACATCCCATTTTTTTTCTTGTTCAACCTCTGTTAATCTACTGTCAATATTTCCAATCTTCTCCTCTCTTTGTTTCCCTTCTTCCTCAATTTTTTGGAATCTCTCCTCATACTTCCCCATCATTTGTTTAATATTTTCCACTTTTTCATCAGTCTTCTCTATTCTTTGTTCAATGATGTCTGATTTTAGCTTGAGATCTTGGATTCCTTGCATAATCATCTGTAAAGTTACTATTTCTTGTTCTTTATTTTGCTTCAACATTGTCTGAATTAAACGTTGTCCTCCAGCTGGTGGGGAAGTAGAGGTAGAAGTAGAAATGCCAACTGGTATTGGTTTCCTGCTCATTTTAATGCCTGCAAAGCTTCAAATTCTTTTTGACTTTTAATCCAACTGGTAGAATAGTGAATTATAATCCAAAATGGAAAAATCCAATAGTAAAAGATCCAAAACCAAAGAAGAAAAAGGAAAAAAGAAAGAAGAGAAATCTTCAGGTTCTTCTTGACACTAATCCAATTACAAAGTAGTCCACCATAAAAAAGGAAAAATAGAAAGGAAAAAAACAAACAAACCCAAAAATGATATTATTGATTAAGAGCAAATAAAAAACAAAAGAAAAAAAGAAATTCCTTCAGGTTCTTCACACCTTAATCTCAATAATCAAAAAAGAAAAACAAAGTGGTCCAAAAACATGGATAGAAAAAGCAAAGAAGTCCTAATAAAAATAAAGAGAAAAAAAGAAAAATAAAGAAAAAACTCTGAGACTTTCCCTTTAAAATAAAAGGCAAAAATAAGAATATTACTAGAATTGAAATTTACAAAAAGGCTGGCGAATGGGGTATATATATACCCCATTCGCCAGCCTTTTTGTAAATTTCAATTCTAGTAATATTCTTATTTTTGCCTTTTATTTTAAAGGGAAAGTCTCAGAGTTTTTTCTATATATATATATGAGCACATTGCACTTTATTTATTTATCCAAGGCTCTTATTATGACTCTCTTCTCCAGCAGCTTCAAAGCTAAGCCTCAAGTGTTGAAATATTGATAAGAGTCCAGGAAAGCACCTGTGATAATATTTTGCTGTGCTCTCCCTCTATCTTATCACGTTGAAATGTCCTTGAGAAGGAGTCTTCTTACAACTCTTTCCAATTCAAATAAAAGTATTTTCAAGCCTCTAGTTGGCAGTGTTGCAATGTTTCTTAATGGTCTTCCCCCCCAACCAGAAAAAATGAATAATGTATACAAAAAAAGAAAAAGAAAATAGCTAAAGGGAGCCTCTATCCTAGAAAAAAATCAAAAATCAAAAGGAGCATAAAAATATATATAAGAGAAAATTCAATCCGGTTACCTACAAAGTCATACTTAAGTCCCCAGAGAAAAAGTAAGAAAAAGAAAAAAGAATCCAAGCCTCAATTTGACATCACTTTAAAAAAAACGCCGCTCAAACAGTTTTGGTTAAAAAAAAAGTCTCACAGATTTCTTCTTTGTTCAGGATGCCCTTTCAAACCTCAGCGAATTTACAACACAAAAGGAATTTCTCACCCAGCTGACACGCTTCTTTCCAGCCACTTTCTTTCCGGAGCTGTCCCGACTTCAGCAGCTATGGGGGCTGCCTCTCCGCCGCCAGCAAAAGGGTTTCTCCCGGATCAAACCAGAGATTTTGCGATATCTCTGGGATCCTGGGACAGTACCCTTCTCAATCCCTGTCTCTATGGGACGGTTTAGGTCCGTTGGGACCGACCAGGGGCGAAAATATCGGCTGCGATCTCAGAACCCTAAGATCGCAGCTGTATCGCCGAAACAAAGCTCCGCCTTCTCCTGTTAAAGTCATAATTTGACAGCCTATCAATTGAACATAAACAAAAGCATGGTCTAAGCTATAACGTAATATTAATCCTTAAATTGTAAAATCCTATATTACATACATAATGTATGTAAGGATACCTTACAATAGGAAACCTATTAATTATCAGGAAAATAAATTTGTTTGAATGTCTCTATAGAGAGAGCAGTGAAAGAGGACATGTTCAGGGGTTTCCATCGCTCCAGAATCACAGGGAAATCACTTTCAACCAATGTTATCCCTTTATATTTGCCATCCAGGATGGATGAGGGTGGAAAATGATATTGTGGAAATGAAAAAGCTTTCTGAAGATTCATTATCTCTAACAAGCTAAGATAACTGGCAAGGTAAGAGTATATCTAAGAGAATCTGGAGCCAATATACACAGCAGCTAATTTTACCTAATTCCAGTTTGAATAATGAGAATTATTTTCATCTGAAAGTTTGACAATTTATGTCACTTTTACAATTCAAAATGCAAGAAGATATAGTAACTGCAACATTGCCATCTTGTGGTGTTTAACAGATTTCTATGACTTTTTGTGTCCCATTATCTATTTTAGTAATTTTAAAAGATCAAGGAATTTGCTTGAAAAATTAAACTTTGATTTTTTATTAATATTAATGTTTGTTCATATTAAAATTCTAATAGATTTTTTGTTTCTCTAAAGAAAGTTGCAATCTAGTCCATTTTATCCATGAATACTTCAAAATTCCCATTTTCATATGATTCATTAAAAACTTCCATCATTTAAAAGAAGTGATTACTTATAAAGGATAGAGCAAAACCTAACTTTAAAATCTCGGAAGTAAAGCAAAACCATATTGCTTAATCACTGTTCCTACTTCTGTCCTCTAATTTGTACATACTGAACAATTTTTAAAACTCCTTTTTCAAATGCTTTTTTTACTTGACCAAAATATTGTTTCAGACTTATATTAGAGAGAAAAAACTGCCAACATAAAGTGAGAAACCAACCTTTTTGCAGTCTCTCTAAATTTTTCTATCAAATGATATTTTAATAAATCTGGGGCAAAATTTATTTGGTTCATATTTTAATGTGATATTTTCAAATATGCATTGCTTAGAACTGTATATGAAGAAAGCAATTTTCTTACAATAGCTGTACTTTTTTCAAAATAAATAAATACTAATGGAAAAATATATAGGTTATGTATGAATAAAAACAAAAACATAAACAGGAAATTTCTTAAAATTCACATTATGGAAAAATAGGATGTTTATCTGAAAGTATAAATATTCATGCTGAGTTTTGCTCTAAAATGTCACAAGTGGATCCCAAACTATATCAGAAAAATTAAAAACTAACCAAACAAAACAAATCTTTCTTTTTAGGCACTTAATTAGATAAATTCCCATAACTCATTTAAGAAAAATAAAAGCCTTTTTCATTAGGTCTTGATGCATTTAAAAATAATACTATTTCTTAGAATGAACAATGGATCTCAAGGTAGTTGACTAATTGCTAAATGGGCAGTGAATCTCTCTCTCAGATTTAATAATTTAAACTTTACACAATTTTAATAGGACAAAAAGCATTTCATGAGTTACAAATTTTAGTTAAAAATGAACATTCCCCAGTAGAAAGTTTGGCATAATTAATGGTATGGTTCCAAACCTTGGCTCACCAATTAGTGAAATGTAACTGACAATGCCTTTATTTCTCTATGATTTTCTACACTCTATAAGGTGGCACAGAACAAACTTCAGCTTAAAATTGTTTTGTCTGCATAACTGGCATCTCTCTTCCCAGCAAGTTGGGCAAACATGAACAAACTGTTTCCCTTAACTATGGACTATAAAGGAAGCAAGTTTTGATGAATGGTTATAGAGATAGGTTTAGCAGTACATCAAAATCTGTACAGTTTGTTTAAAGTGAACCTGGTCTAAATCTTTTTGCAATGGTATTGCTGGAGAAAATGATAGACCATGATCACTTATGTCTTTTTCTTGTGAAAGTCGCTCAAAAGGGTGTGGCAAACCAGGATATCTTTTAAGTAGTCATGGAGCCTGATCTATCTGCTTTGGAAATAGTAGTATCTTCAGCCTTCATTAACTTCACAATCTATTTCTGCAAATTTCTTATACACTTCTACAAAATCCATCAAATACAAAATCATGTTCTTTTTCTTGCAGTGTTTGTTGTGTTAATAGGTCACCATATGATCCAATAAGAAATTATATATTCTCACACTTCAATAACCAAGGTTTCCCCATTTCTGTAAGTTTTCAATTATGTAACCTGATGTGAATGTATTGGGGTGGGGGGAATATATAGAGAAGGACAAGCTAAAATCAAGTAATTGACAGTATTCACTTGAAGTACACATAAAGGAAATAAAACTCATATAATTTTAGTTTAACTACAACTATCAAAATATTTTTTTTAAATTAAATCATAAAAAAGTAAGTTATAATTCCATTACAAGGTATATTTAATAGTATCTACTGTTTGTTGGCAATACTATTTCACTGTAATTACAGCCTCCTGACTTTATCTCTTCCTCAGCCCTATCTCTATCCAAGTTTTACCACCTTCCTCTTTCTTTATAGTGTAGCTATCCCTTCCCTTCATCCTATTTTGAACCTGTTTTCTTTTTAGTTGTTTCTTCTATAAGGAGAATATCATTTTTACAAGTCTTTGCTTCCATTTGCCCATATATTTGTTGAGAGAGCACATATTCATATATACTTAAGGAATTTATGAATTGAATTTTATGGCAATTAATTTCAATCAGTAATTAATTTTTAACATGTTAATGCACATTTTGTTCTAACCTCTCTTTTTATTTTTAGTATATATCTTAGGACAGACACACAAACATATACAATATTATATGTACACATATCTATGGCCTTCTTAGATTGACAATGTATAAAAGCTGGGCATTCTACAGATACTTTGTATTAATTTTTTTCAATGGACTTTGCAGGTGAATGTTTAAATTTAAATCACCAATCACATTCCATTAGGCTAATGGAATACACCAACAATTTTTATAAGAACATATTACAAAGAATATAGAAAAATTAGTTGGTCAGTCCTTATTCTAGCAAAACAAAGGGTACATCTGGTTTCTGTAAAATAATATACAGTACATTACTGTATTATGTTACTTAATCTAATATTTAAACTTAAATCCATGAAGATAATTGTTATATTGGGAAAAACATTAGCTAAGAATAAAAACAATTGTATAATTAATCCTTTTAGTATGGAAATTCTCATGATTATATAACTAGAAAAATATATTTCGTTACTAGCTGATACGACTGAATTTAGATGATTATCTCTATGTGAGTAGCCCTGACAGACTATCTGCAGGATGGCATCTGTCTCTTTAGGAATCCATATCTTTGGTTATATAATGTAAGCACGTTTTACGTGTGTTCCTAATATAAGCCGTACTTAAGAGCCTGCACAGCCACCTGCCCACCCATTCTGTCTGATTGCTCGCAGTGCCACTGTCACAAGGCAAGGCAGGATGGTGATAGAGCTACCCCACCCGCTCCACACTGGCTTACCTCAGGGCCCCTGCAGCCAGGCCATCCACGCTCCGACACCTACCTCACAGTGGCTGCACTAGCAGCCATGTGCAGTAGAAGCTCCATGGCTGGGCCCACTTATTCTGTTTCCTCATGGTCACGACAGAACAGGAGGCCCAGTAGTGTGGTGGTGCCATGGCCGTGAGGCAGATGTTGGGGCTTGGAGGGCCTGGTAGTGGGAACCCTGATGTAAGCTGGTGGGGATCATGCAGGGCAATTCTACTCACCTCCTTGCGATAGTGGCACTGTCAAGCGACGTGGCCTCCTTCCCAGTCGTGAGCAAGAAATGGGCCTCCAGTGCATGGGGGGGGGGACATTCCTCAAAAATAAGCCCTAGTGCTTATTTGGGGATCCAAAAGAAATAAGATCTGGATTTATTTTCGGGGAAACTTAGGTATCATTAAGAAAACTTGAGCAAATTGTAGGAATAATTGTTTGTATGCAGCAGAACACTATCTGCGGTATAGATGGAATGATTTCTTATAGTATGATAAAAATAAAGCTAATGTAAATTTTAAAAATGATTATTGTAGGTATACTGTATTAAGAATATGAGACAGATAATAATTCAGACTGTGTCCCCAAATACCCTTGTTGACTCCAGCACGAGGCACTGTAAAGTTTTTCTAAACTCTCTTCATATATGTTTATGTTACTCTTTTATTTAATAAACATTTTATTTAAAAAATATATCTGTAACAAAAACTGAAAGAAATTTCAAAATTATTGTTCTGATTATTATTTCAAATGTTTTTAAATCATAGACATTTGAAAGACTAGTAAAACTGAAATGAAAAAACACTTTTCATCCAATATCATCATATTGAAATACTCACCTATATAGACCCTCCTGCTGTATCTTTGCATTAACAATAACACAAATACATGCAGTGGAATAAGGTTGATGATGAAAACATAACCACCCCATGCAGAAACCTGTGAAAAATACAGTAAGCATTAAGGTTTAGTTCATGTTTACAATGTTATCTTGATAAACATGAGTCACTGAAAGCTGAGAATTCAAGCTATATATAATAACAAGGTACTTTGACCCACAGGAAAAACTTAAAAATCGAAGAATTTCCAGCAGAAACTGATTAAGTAATATATAAAATAGGTTAGCTGAAAGTATTACATAAAATGATATATTTCAATCTTCTGACACAGTTTTTATTCCATTGTGTGTGCAGTTTACAGCACTTTATAAATTTAATTAATAATGGTTCATAAAAAATTCCTGATGTTATCATATTTTATATTTATCTTTTGTTTCAAAATATTCTGGAATAAAACTCTCCCTTTGACTACATTGCCAATTTTCTCTAAGACAGCGATGGTATTATTACAATAGGATACACAGAGAGAGGATAAGCATGATTAGTTTGAATGAAGACATATCATTTCAGACCCAGAAGTAACTCCAAGTATTTATTCCAGTTACTATAAGAACAGATTTGTAATAAAGTAATGGTGCCTATACCTGCTTGCCTTTATTTTATCTCTATTACCGTGTTTCTTTGAAAATAAGACTGGGTTTTTATTTTTTTTTTACACCCCCCCAAAATGATTAGGCTTCTTTTGGGGGTGCCTTTATTCCCCTCCATGTACCATAGGAGGCAGGGGGGCAAGTAGCCCCTCCCACCATCCATAAAGCAGCTGCTTCATGGTTGCCGCTCAGGCCACTGCCTCCAGCAAGCATGGCAAGAGGCCCAACAACGTGCCCCACACCTAACGGTATGATGGTCGCAGCAGGCCATCCCATCATCTATGAAGCTGATAGTCTGCTGAGCTTGAGAAAAGGATGGCAGGCAGAAAAATCCCCCTCCTCATTTTCCTACAGTTTGCCAAAAAGGCTCCATTTTGAGCCTTCAGAGTTGCAATCCTGGGATACGCTGAAGGCTAGGAATGGAACCTTTTTGGTGAAAAGCAGGAAAATGGGTAGGGGGTTTTTCTGCCTGCCAATTTCTCTTCAGTCTGTGTTGAGCTTGAGGAAAGGATAGCAAGCAGAAAAATCCCCCTCCCCATTTTCCAGCTATTCATCAAAAAGGCTCCATTCCAAGCCTTCAGCATTGCAATCCTGGGAGCCTTTTTGGTGAATGGCAGGAAAATGAGGAGGGGGATTTTTCTGCCTGTTATCCTTTCCTCAAACTCAGAATAGACTGACATTCCAAATAGGCTCCTTTCTGAGCCTTCAGTGCTGCAATCCTGAGGTGTGCGCCCTTTTCTCAAGTGACATTTGATTGCTTGAAATGAACAGGCTGTGTCCCGAGTGAAGGAACGAGAGACAGCTCCCAGCCCTCGCTGACTCAGCTGATCCGCGGGCTCAATTAAGGGACCGAGCAGCCAGGAGGTATACCGGGGAAGGGAAGGGCCACAGCCACCCCTTCACTAGGGCTTATTTTTTGGATAAGCATATTAGACTCCCCCCCAGTCAAGCTAGGGCTTATTTTCAGGGAAACAGAGTAACATTATTATTAAAGTTTATTATTAAAGTTTCTAAGGTTATCATTGTCTTCGACAAAACTTTTTAAATTACTTCTTAATTAGGTAGGTTCAATAATTTTATAGTATAAAAACAGTATGACTTTAATGAAATAACTATGAAATAACATGGAAAAAGAACTAAAATCCTTCTCCTTTCAATAATTCAACAAATGTAATTAACAAGTCAAAGGGCATGAAAGTGGTAAATAATACCAAGTCATTTTCAATTCCTTGTTGATCCTTGTTTAATAATTATCTGAAATTCCTGAAGAAAATCAGCTGCTGTAAGATCATCTCACTATTTGTTTCACTATTGGGCAACTCTGTCACTAATTAATTTGCAGAGACCTCTTATTAAAACTTATCAATTGACATTTCTGTTGAGAATGCTAACTCAGATATACAAGAACGGTCACAATAATATAAAAGCATACCAATTTTCTAAACTAAAGTTGTATTTCAGAACAAAAGTGTCTATTTATGCTACCATTAGTCTACTTTGTAGCTTAAATACCTCTGCACTCTATAAAGCCAAGAGGTGAAGAGGAAAGTAGTATTGCACAGAACCATCATGTTTGAAAGAATATGTTTAAAAGAATAAGAGAAAATAAATACTAATCTCTGCATTAGGTAGGTTTTTCTAACTTAAATGAAATCTGAAATTTTCAACAAGTTAAAATACTTGTGCTAAAACTTAATTTATTTATAAAAACGGTGTACTAATTAAAATGTGACCATTATAAAATTATTTTCTACTACTTACCATGTAGAAGTAGGATAAGCAGCAGCAAATAGTCCAGAAAACAGATCCAGTTTTCACTGACTTCACCTAAGAAAGTTGTGAGTTTTAATTATAATAGAAAATACAAATCATGCAAATATAAAATATTCTATTTGAATGTTTTTAGAATTCACCATTTTTTCTAGATCAGAGAAAAATCAGCTGATCTGCAACAAAAATATTTGAGCTGTATCTTAGAGACATGTACTCATTCATTTTATTTTGAAAGGAAAAACAAATGGCAGTAGAAAAACTGTGTTAGCTATATTTATTTCTAGTGACTATTAGGACAAATTGAAATTATTTTGCATATGCAAATTTTAAGAAGAGTAAGCCGAATTTATATATAATACTTACCCACAAGTAATACGTGAACTGCAGTGCAAATATAGCTATCCCTTCATTGTCAAAAGATCCTGCAACTGATCGTGATATGTAACCTGGTACAATAGCAATAAAACAGGCAGCTAGAAGCCCTGCACCCTGGTTCCACAGTTCTCTGGTAAGCAGGAAAGTAGAAATTGATGTAAGGCCGCTAAAAACTGGTGCAAGGAAGACACATACATCTCTTATATGGACAGTTATATTCAGCATATTCAAAATCCAATGTATAAGGCCAGCTGTAATCATCAGTCCTGGGTATACCTAGAAAAGGAGAGAAAAAACAATTAACTGTCCTGTTTCCCAAAAATAGCTCTATCCCGAAATTAAGCCCTAGTACGATTTTTATGTGTGCACCTAATATAAGGCCTACCCCAAAATAAGTCCTACCTAAGTGTCTGTGTAGCCAGCTGCCCACACATTCTGTCTGTTTACTGCTGACACAAGGTGAGGTGAGGTGGGATGGAGCTGCCTGCACTGACTACCTCAGGGTCCCCGCAGCTAGGCCATCCATACCCCAACACTTGTCTTGTGGCAGCAGCACCAGTACCCAAATGGGCAACTGGCCCATTTCTGCTTGCTCATGGCTGCAATGGAGCAGGAGGTCAAGTGGCCATGAGGCAAGGCAGGTGTCAGGATGTGGGTTGCTGGTGCAGGGTGCATGAAGCAGCTCCAATCCCCTGCCTCATGGTGGTAGCACGGGCTTGCCGCATGGCCCCCTGCATGCTGCGAGCAAGCAGAAGTGGGCCTGCCTTACATGAGAAAAAAGACACCTTGAAAATAACCCCCAGTGCTTATTTTGGGGCCCAAAAGAAAATAAGACTGGCTTTATTTTTGAGGAAACATGGTTATATTGTAATACACACATACTCAATTGACATTAAACAGGAAACTTCTTCAAATAGTAAGAACACACACACACACACAAAATTATATTTTAAAAACATGAAACTCCAAGTATTTTACTAACCTATATAAACTGAAATAAAACATGTTGTTTAGCACGATAGCAAAACAATGTACATATCAAAGAGTAAGACTTGATTTTTAAAAAGCTGTATTATTCTCAATATCAAGAACATAAAACATGCTAATTTTATGTCTAGATCAGTGGTTCCCAACCTTTTTTTTGCCCCGCACCCCTAAAGAAATTTCACTCGAACCTCGCACCCCCCGAAATAAATAATAAATAAAAATGCCAACATATAGCCAATATCCTATTATTTACCTGGACTTTTCTCGCACCCCCTGGAATATCGTCTCGCACCCTCAGGGAGTGCGAGCACCCCAGGTTGGGAACCCCTGGTGTAGATTAAAGAAAATTGTCTATTAAGAAAACTTCTCTCTCAGTTTTCTATAGATATATTTAGAAGTTCAAATGGGCATAAGCTAAATTCTAGATAAAAGCATACAGAAAATGTGAAACTTAGTTGATTCAACAGCAATGAAAAGATAAGGTAAGATCTATGGCAAGTTAGATGTTTCAACTGGCTGATGGAAATATCTCTGAAGGAAGGAGAGATCAGAAGATCATCCATTTATGCTCTGGATAGCTGCTCCTCATAAGCAAAGTAAATGAGTTTTTGTACTTAACTGAGAACCTTTGGAGCAATGGGGATTATCAATGTCCCCTAAACCAGTGGTCGCCAACTGGTGGGTTGCTGCCCACTTGTGGTCCATGAGAAATGTCACCACCCCCCAAGCAATTAATCCAGGCTGTACTGGAACACAAGGCTGCGCCACCACATGACCCATGGGAACACAAGAGCCCACGTGGCCCGCCCACCCTTCGGCTGAGCACAAATCTTACCTTGAGTAGAGCCATATGAGCTGGAACTGGAAGGTAAGACCAACAGCAGGGGAGGGAAATCTTCCCCAGGGTGGCTTGCTGACATTGGTGGGAAATTCGGTCCCATATTCCAGAGCTGCAATAACCACAGGACTGGGCCTTTGGTCATCCTGGAGCAGCTCTGGGATGACCAAAGGGCCAGTCTTGTGACTACTGCAGCTCTGGAACATGGGACCAGCCCGTGGTTGAGTTGGAAATCTCCTTGCCGGCGAGGACAAGACAATGGTGCTGTTGTGGCAAGAGGGGGTCATAATTAAATCACCACATTTGGAACTACTGTTCCAAGCTGAGGGTTGCAGTCAAATTCCCCACTCTTGTCAGTGTTCTGGGAAGTCGTGGCTCAGGGATACAGGGGCTTCCCTCGGCGCAAGCAGGCGCGTCAGCAAGGCACTGCCAAAATGATGCCTGGGCTCAAAGGCTCTCTTCCTCCAGCCTTGGGAGGGGCACCGCTTCCTACCTTGCCCCCCTTCAGGTAAACCCAGCCGGGCGCCACATGTTGGGTCTGGCAGCGGGCGGGAAAATGCTGTGCCCTCCTGTTAGGAATGATAGTCACCTAAAAGTTGGGTTAGCAATATATAAACCAGAATAGTTATTTAATACTGTTGTATCTTTAAGAGAATGCTGTAATTATAATTGGCTGAGGTTCCTCCGATGGCCGTAAGATGGAGCCAGAAACCTGGTTTGTTCTCTTCTTGCATTTCCCTATTGCCTTTTGCCTAATGGTCATTCTGCTTGGATTGCTGTAAGTCTTGCAACCTGTTAGCAAACTGTGTTTACTGAACTTTGTTTATGATATTGGACTTCATTTTTGGATTATCCCTGGACTGATTGTATTGAATACTACCTGCTTTAACTGTGTATGATTTGGACTGTTTGTTGGACTTTGTTTACCTGTTTACAGGAAGTAAAACCTACATTTCATTATTCAATGTATCTCTATGCTGGTTGTGTGTTATTCCTCACCACTCTCACTACGTTTCCCTGAGTGCACTCATCCTCCTCATGGGGAATATCTCAACACTGGTTATGGGCCTAGGCTCAGATAACTGAGAGTTAGTGTGAATACACAGTACCGTATACAGACAGCTGTTTACTGTTTAATTGTGGGTTACTGTCCTGGTAAAGATGGCACAAGACCAGTCAACAACTCTATCACTGATAACCCAGTTGGATGGAACAAACTATGTTTCCTGATCTATGAAGTGCAGTCTACTTCTGCGTAGGGAAGGGTTATGGGCTGCAGTTCAGGATCCACTGGATTTAAATGCTTGGAATCCAAATAATGAGGACGATGCCAAAAAGTTAGCTGACTTTAAATGGAACAACGAACGAGCTCTTTGTATAATTGGACTAACACTGAGTGACCAGCAGCTAGCCCATATTTGTGGAGAAGAGTCTGCTTCTAGGTGTTGGGAGAATTTGAAGAGGATTTATGATTGTGGCAGTGTAGGTGCACACATACATCTTACACGTAAACTGTTCAGAGCACGTCTTCTGAAAGGTGAAGATATGTTAGCTCATTTGATCTTCATGAAAAGAACTTTTCAAGAGCTACATGAAAAGGAACTGATTTTTTCAGAGCTACATCAGGTTTACATCATTCTTTCCTCATTGGATGAAAGTTATGATGATTACGTATCTTCACTCGAAGCCCTGCTCAGAGATAAACTGACATTAACTGACATAACCGGACAATTGTTAGAAGAGGCAAGAAGAAGACTGGATAGAGACCAACTGAGAGAGAAACAACTACAAGAAGAGGATTTGTTTTCAACTGCCTATACTTTTAGGAAATGTTTTTCTTGTGGGGCTAGGGGACATATAGCTAGATTCTGTAAGAAAGGCAAATGACAGAATACTGGTAATCACCAGAAGGCTAAGAAGAATGTTAATTTGGTTATGTCTAGCAATTCAATTGTAAACCATGGTTTGTGGGTAGTTGATAGTGGAGCATCGCAGTGCATTACTAGAAATAGATAGAGGCTTGTAAAGATGGCCACAAGTAAGCAACATGTATCAATGGCAAATGGATGGAAGATGAAAGCATCTGGTGAAGTTACTGCATATTGTTCATGTATAAATGAGCATTTATCTGTTATATGTACCTAAACTGAAATTTAATTTGCTATCAATAAGGGCTTTTGTTAATATTCGTTATGTAGTAACCTTTAGGGGAGATAACTGTATAATAGAGAAAGAGGGTAAAAGTGTTACTGCTACTTTAGAGAATGATTTATATGTGATACATGATGACCAATTGCAGATGGCTAACTCAGTTTATAACAATGGTAAGCCACATGATGAATGTATACATTTACTGCATGGATGTCTGGGGCACATTAATTTCAAAATGCAGAAGCAAACTGTTAAATTGTCAGAGGGAGTAAAATTAAAACCCTGTAGCATGTACTTAAACTGTAATGCGTGTAATCAGGAGAAAAGCAAGGTTACTCCTACAAACAGACTGAATGGGTTTAAGACCAAAGAACTTTTAGAGGTTGTTTTTGTTGACATAATTGGTCCTAAGAAACCCAGTTTGGGAGATGCCTGCTATGTTTTGAGTATAATGGACCATGACTCATGGTATGGTTTCTGCTTTCTAATGAAAAACAAAACAGAAATGTTCCAACATTTCTTTAACTGGCTAAGATTTGCAGAAAGGAAAATGAGACATAGGGTAATTATCTTAGTTACAGATAATGGGACTGAGTTTATTAATAATAGATTCCAAACGATGTTGAAATTGGCTAGTATCGAGCATAAGCGTTCTGCACCTTACAGACCATAACATAACTCATTTATGGAATGAAGGGGGCAAACGTTACAAGCCATGGCTCGCGCGATGTTATCTGATTCAGATTTGCCTGAAACACTGTGGGGTGAAGCCATAATGTGTACCAAAAATGTGTTAAACAATGTGGTGAACACAACTGCTGAATTGCCATTCACCCGTTGGCATAGCAGAAAAACAAATTTAAGTTATTTACACACATTTGGAACTCCAGGATGTGTGCATATTTCCTTACAAATAAGACTGAAAAGGCAACATAGAGCTAGGAAATTATTTTTCATAGGTTACGAGGCCAACCATAGATCGTTTAGATTCTGGGATCCAGACACAGCTAATATTTACTAATGCTAAATTTCTTGAGCATGTTGGGTAGCATAAACTAGAACAGGAACCAACAATGATGTTATCGACACCCAGGTAATCCCTAATGAGATAGTTAAACTATCAATAGCCATTAAAAAGGAAGAACAGGCACAGGAAGAGGTAGAAGAACAGGAGCAGGTGGAACAGGAGAGTCCACCAGTAAGCCCTGAGTTGCCTAAATGTTCAACCCGTGTAACACGACCACCAGATAGATATCAGGCTAGTGTTGTATGCCAAGTGAATATAATTCCTGGTAACTATAATGATCTGAAACTGTATACTGCAAAGGATCAGGCTGCTTGGCAGGAAGCAATAAGGAACTGAAATCAAAGTTTGGAGGTATATGAAAATGTCAGGTAGAATCACCAGGTGAGCATGCCATACAGTGTAAGTGGATTTATAAAATTAAGACAGGTGTGGGTGGGATTGTTACCCATAAAGCCAGGTTTAGTAGCACAAGGGTTCAATCAGTCAGCTAACAACTACGTAGAGGTATTTGCACCTAATCTGAAGAATACCACATTACGAGCACCATTAATGTGGGCAGCTAAGAATAAATACACAAGAAATCATTTAGATGTGGAGATGGCATATCTTCCGCTACAACATACTATATATTTAAAGAAGCCTTTGGGGATAAAAACTGATAACAAAACTGATTGCTGGATATTAAAAAAGAGTCTACATGGCTTGAAGCAATCAGGCTATGAATGGAATCAACGCATACTGAAGGATTTAACAAAGATAAGTTTTGTAGCTGGCATGGCTGATCCATGTTTATTCAAAAAGGAAAGTGATGGTGTAATTTCATTGTTGCTATTGTTTACTGATGACATAGTATTAATCACTAAGATTGATCAAGAAGCTACTGAGATTATTTCACTGTTAGAAAAGAAATTTAAAATAAAACATTTAGGTGAGATTAAACAGTATCTTGGTTTGGAAATAGATAAAAATAAGGGAGGCTACAAAATCTCACAGGCAGATAAAATTAATCAGTTACTGAAGAACTTTAAAATGGAGCTTTGTAAGCCGGCTAAGATGCCAATGACCCAGGAGTTTAGCCACAGTGATGTGCAAAGTCCTGTTTTTGATAAAGACATTTATCAATCATTGATTGGTAGCTTATCCTATCTTAGTAATTGGTCTAGACCAAACATAGCATATAGTGTCAACCTATTAGCCAAGTTTAATGCTGAGCCTACTGAAAGACACTGGCAAGCTGCTAAGCATGTGTTGAGATATCTTAAACGAACGATGCATTATGCATTATATTTGGAGCCTAAGGATGAATTTAACTGCATATGCCGATGCAAGTTTCGCTACAGACGTACCAACACATAAATCAACATCAGGTAAGGTGTTAATTGTATGGCGGTCTATTTGACAAAAACATCTAATCTTTATCAATAATGGAGGCTGAATTCTCATGTTTGTCTCTATTATGTACGGACTTAGTATGTTGTAAACAACTAATGATAGACATGGGAATTAATGTAAATGAACCTATAGTTGTATATGAAAACAACCAATCAGCAATTCAGATGGCTTCCAATCTCGCTGTAAAGACAAGGTCAAAACACCCTGATCTACAATATCTAAATGTAAGACAATGTGTTCAAAGTAAAATGATTAAACAGGAGTACTGCATATCAGAGAATAACATTGCAGTTCATTTTACAAAAGCCCAAGGCACTGTAAAACATAAGGCTTGTTGTGAGGAATATGGACTTAAACTGTAAGGTTTTATATATTGTCCTATCCAAAGGAGAGAATGTTAGGAATGATAGTCCTAACAGTTGGGTTGGCAATATATAAACCAGGATAATTATTTAATACTGTTGTATCTTTAAGAGAATGCTGTAATTGTGATTGGCTGAGTTTCCTCCGACAGCCATAAGATGGAGCCAACAAACCTGGTTTGTTCTCTTCTTGCATTTCCCTATTGCCTTTTGCCTGATGGTCGTTCTGCTTGGATTGCTGTGAGTCTTGCAACCTGTTAGCAAACTCCGTTTACTGAACTTTGTTTATGATATTGGACTTCGTTTTTGGATTATCCCTGGACTGATTGTATTGAATACTATCTGCTTTAATCATGTATGATTTGGAGTGTTTGTTGGACTTTGTTTACTCATTTACAGGAAGTAAAACCTACATTTTACTAGTCAGTGTATCTGTATGCTGGTTGTGTGTTATTCCTCACCACTCTCACTACTTTTCCCTGAGTGCACTCATTCTCCTAACAGGGAATATCTCAATACTTCCCTCACTTCCTGCAGGGCCTTCTGGCAAAGCATGGATTAATGAGACATTAATTTTGGAAAATAAAGTATTTTTAATGAAAGTATCTTTCAAAATCATAGCATTAATTAGATGAGAGACCAGGCCTTTATGTAAATGATGATTGTTTATTATTAAAGTAGATAAGTGGTGGATTTTAGAAAATAAGATGACAAGGATAATAAGAGCCAGGCTGTATGAATGTAACTACAGGGAGCTAATTGAGACACAGTATTAAAAATAGAGAAAAGCAAAACTGAAAAAAAGGAAAAGTGTTTTACTTTATTGCTGTAATTGACATATTTTCACTTTCTCATAAGGGCAAACACAAGGAAAGCTGCAAGATTAGGAGACGGAAAGCGAAGTTTGCTAGGACAACTTACAGGTAAGGGTATTTCACTAGATTTATTGCAGAGAATGGGCGTTGGTACTTACCTGATACGCCCTTTCTCGTTGAGCTGCGTAGAGCATCCAGAGTGGCAGGTGCTCCAGTCTCCGCTCTTACAGGCTGAGCTATAATTGAGGAGTGCTCCTCCTCCTCCACATGACACCTCCGTAGCGTTCCCCAGTTTTACAAAGACGAGAAAACAAACACCATTATCTCCTCAAAACTATTGTAGCAGCTCACAATTACTTAACTGATTGAATCGTTGGCTGAAACAGGACTCCCCACCAGATGGACAATTTTGGGTGGGGTTGGATGCTCTAGGCAGCTCGATGAAAAAGGGTGTATCAGGTAAGTACCAACGCCCATTCTCCATAGAGCTGCTGCGAGCATCCAGAGTGGGACATACCAAAGCATGGCCTGTCCTATGGGAGGAACTCCGTCTGGGTTGGAATATCCTCTGGCTCTCTTGCCACTTGTTGAAGGACTCGTCTGCCAGGGATGCTTCTGCTGAAGCAAAAACACATTGATTTTACAATGACAAATAAAGGGAGACTGGGACGCCTAGGTGGCCGCTTGGCGTATATCATGTATGGAAGCCTGGGTAGCCCAGGCTGCCAGGATAGCCGTACTCCCTGTAGAATGTGCGATTATTCCACTGGAAACAGGAAGCGCCTGAGTTAGATAGGCCTTGGAGATTGTCGCTCTGATCCAAGGGCCTACAGTAGCCGGGGATACTTTGAAACCCAGGGTCTTTGGTTGGAATGACAGGAACAATGCTTCTGACTTCCTGATAGGCCAAGTGCGATTGATATAAATACGTAACGCATGTTTGACATCGATGGAATGCCACTACCTTTCCCTCTCGGAGAAGGCCTGGGGCCAAAGTTAGGAAGAATGAGTTCCTGTGATCTGCGAAAGGCTGAGTTAACCTTGGACAAGAGGAAGGATCTGGTCGCAGGACCACCCGATCAGCAAGGAAAAACACAGAAACCCTTTCTAACGGATAGAGCTGCTATTTCAGATATCCATCGTGCAGATGAAACCAGTATGGGAAGCACTACCTTGAATGTAGGGAATTGAATAGATGCCTCTCTTAGGGGTTCGAAAGGCAGTTTAGACAGTGCCGTGAGAACCCTGTTAAAGTCCCCAGTTGGATATCTGCGTATCACTGGAGAATGCAAACTGGTGGCTCCTCTATGGGATGCCCGGATACAAGAGTGGTGTGAAAATGGTTCATAGAATCACCAGAAATGACCGTTGATCAGTCTGCCACTTGCCTTCGCAAGGTATTGAGAGAGAGGTCCTTGTCCAGTCGTTCTTGCCAGAAGGCCAAAACTTGAGCAGCTGCTGGGGGAGCGGATTAATGCGTGACTTGTGGCACCAGTTAGAGAAAATGATCTGGGTAGCATTATATCTCTGGGTAGCTGAGACTGTCTCGCTGCCGAGATGGTCTCAATGATCTGATTGGAAAAAAAAACCCTTCTTAGATGGTCCTCCTCGGTCTCTAGACATCTAACTGAAGCCACTGGAGATTTGGATGTTGAAGACATCTCTGGAATAGCAAGATCCTGCCCGGTGGGATCCTCCAGGGAGGGACCACTGAAAGGTTACGAAGGTCTGCAAAAAACAACGGTCTCCTGGGCCAGTACGGGGCAACCAAGAGGAGTTCCGCCCTCTCGTGGATCAGCTTTAGGATCACTTTGGGGATTAGAGGTAGTGGGTAAATTGCGTAAAAGAGCCCAGTGGGCCAGGGCCAATATAGGGTGTTGTGATTCTCTGCCCCTTGGGGGAGTACCTAGGCGTTGAGCAGAGACGTGAATAGGTCCAATAGGGGATGGCCTAATATCGCTGAGACCTCCTCTGCATTATTATTTTGAACGGGGAGGGATGAAGGCACCATCCAGCCTAGTCTAAGGTGGCCTTGCTCAACCTGTCTGCCCGAACATTGAAACTCCCGAGGTGCGATCTGCCCTGATGGACAATAGGCTGGTTTCCACCCAGCGACAGAGACGCTCAGCCTCCCTCATGAGACGGATGTCATGTCTGCCCCCCTTGTTGTTTGATATGCGCCTTGGTCGTAATGTTGTCTGTCAGGACCAGTACGAGGCGCCCGCATACTTAAGGAAAGTGCATAGGGCTGGGTATACTATGTGAAGCCTCTGCCAGTTTATACTGCACCATTGCTCGGTTGCTGACCAGGTGCCCTGAGCTGAGAGCGAGTGGATATAGCCCCCCATACAGGTAGGCTGGCGTCTGTCATGAGGGTAACCCCTGGGGGCTTCCTAAAGAGATGCCCTTATTGATCGTGGGTTGGTCCGCCAAGGAAGCGATGCGAGAACCCTTGAGGGAACCTTTGCCACGGCTCTCGAATTGCTCCTTCCGGAGCGGTGATAAGGTAGCAGGAACCACTGTACAGATCTGGAATGGGGCCGGGCTCAGGAAACAATGGATATGCATGAGACCAATTTGACCAGTAAACTTGATAAGACCAGTAATGGCGTCTTTCTGTTCGCCTAATGTTCCTGACCGATTTCTGGATACTGAGAAATCTTTCAGGGGAAATGGGCGTTGGTTCTTACCTGAAACGCCATTTCTCTTTGAGCTGCGAGGAGCATCCAGAGAGTGGGTGGTGCTTCAGTCTTCTGTTCTTGTAGGCTGAGCTAATTCTTTAGGAACACTCCTCCTTCCATCACATGACTCCATTGGAGCGTTCCCCCAGTTTATGCGAAGATGAGAGGAAACAGGAATCCGTGCCCTCATCTGACTAGACTTAAAGGTTCATTGGCCAAGACAAGACCCCACCAGACGGTGAAAGAAAAAAGAGGAGGGGCTGGATGCTCCTCGCAACTCAAAGAGAAATGGCGTCTCAGGTAAGAAACAATGCCCATTCTCCTTAGAGCTGCTCGGAGCATCCAGAGAGTGGGACATACCAAAGCTGGGCCTGTCCTACGGGAGGGGCGCCATCTGGTCTGCAGTCCCTTTGGGTTCCCTGAGAACCCTCTGAAGAACACTCCTACCAAAGGAAGCCTCAGCTGAGGCATATCTATCAATTCTGTAATGCCTAATAAAGGGTGACGGGGAGACCCACGTCGCTGCCTGGCAAATGTCGATTATTGGAGCCTGGGTAGCACAGGCAGCTGACGTAGCCACGCTCCTAGTGGAGTGAGCCATGATACCCCTGGGCACCTGGAGAGCCTGAGCGTGATATGCTTTGGTGATGGCCGCCCTTATCCAATGACCTATGGTGGTAGGAGGAGCCTTGAGCCCCTGTGACTTTGTTTGGAAAGATACGAACAGGGCCTCAGACTTGCGGAAGGTCTCAGTATGTTTAATATAAATCCGCAAGGCACGTCTGATGTCCAGAGTGTGTCAGACAGAGTCTCTCCCTTTCATGAGTTGGCCTGGGGCAAAAGTTGGGGAGGATAAGTTCTTGAGCCCTATGGAAGACTGAATTAATCTTGGGCAAGAAGGAAGGGTCAAGCCGGAGGACCACCCGGTCGGGGTGGAAGACGCAAAGGTCTTTCCTAACAGACAGAGCAGCGATCTCTGATATCCTACGGGCTGAAGTGATCGCTTCTAGGAAAACTACTTTATAGGATAGAAACTGAAGCGAAACCTCTCTTAAGGGTTCGAAAGGTGGCTTTGTGAGGGAGGTAAGGACCCTGTTGAGGTCCCAGGTCTGGTACCAGTGAAGGGCCAGGGGATGCAAATTTGTGGCCCCCTTCAGAAAGGCTCGAATGGTGACAGAGGGAACTGCCTTCTCCACCGGAGATGACTGTAGACAAGGCAGCTACTTGCCGTCTTAATGTGTTGGGGGACAGCCCTTTACTGAGACCCTCCTGAAGAATGGAGGGATTAGTTGGGTCAATAAGAAGCTTGACACACCATTTACGAAAAATGGTCCAGGTGGCGTCGTAAATCCTTGTAGTTGATGGTCACCTGGCTGCTAAAATGGTACCGATGACTGTGTTAGAGAGGTTTTCCCTCTTCAAACGTTCCCGCTCAACCTCCAGACAGCTAGTTGAAGCCACTGGGGGTTCGGGTGGAGGAGGGGACCCCGGGACAGGGACATTCTGTCTGCTGGGATCCTCCAGGGGGGCTACTGATAGGGTGCGGAGGTCCGCAAACCAAGGACGACGAGGCCAATAAGGTGCTACCAGAATCAGTTCCGCCCTCTCTTGTAGGACCTTCTGAAGGACATTGGGCACCAGCGCCAGAGGAGGGAAGGCATAAAGGAGGCCTGAGGGCTACGGACACCAAAGAGCTTTGTGATCCTCCGCTCCTGGGGATGGGAATCTTGAAATGAACCTTGGAAGAGGGGTATTGAGGGGGGAGGCAAACAGGTCTACCACTGGCCTGAAGATGGATGTCGCCTCCCTGAATAGAGCTGGGTGGAGGCGCCACTCCGACTGGCCTATGGTAGCCCTGCTCAACCAGTCTGCTCAGATGTTGGAAGTGCCTGAGATGTGGTCCACCCTGAGAGAAAGAAGGTGAGACTCCGCCCACCGACAGAGGCGCTCGGCCTCCCGCATTAGGCGGAATGATTGAGTGCCCCCCTGCTTGTTGATATGGGCTTTGGCCGTGATGTTGTCGGTGAGGATGAGAACGTGGCGGCCGCCTATCTGGGGGAGGAAACTGCGGAGGGCAGATGGACGGTGCGAAGCTCCAACCAGTTTATGTTGCAAAGTTTCTCCATCGCTGACCATCTGCCCTGTGCTGTAGGGGACTGGAGGTGAGCTCCCCATCTGGACAGACTGGTATCTGTGGTGACGATGACCCTTGGGGGCTCCCTGAGGGGGCAGCCCTTGTTGATAGACGCCTTGCTCCACCAAAGGAGGGAGGTGAGCACCTTTGGTGAAACCCTGACCTTGCACTTTGAGTTGCTTGATCCGGATCTTTGGAACGGGAGCAGGAACCACTGGAGGCATCTGGAGTGGAAACAGGCCCAGGGAATAATGGAAAAACAAGATATAATTTTACCCAGTAACTGGGATAGTTCCAGAAGGGAGACCCTCTTAAGGTGTCTGATACTTGTTACAGATTTTTGGATACTGAGAATTCTCTCCTCAGATAGAAATACCTTTCCCCTCATGGTGTCGAATCACCACCCCCAGGTGAGTTATCCTGGTGGAGGGGGATAATTAACTTTTCTTCCAATTGTTGAAGAACCCGTAATCCTGGAGAGAGGATAGGGTAGTCTGGGTATCCCTCACTGCCTGTTCCCTGGAAGTGGAAAGGATGAGAATATTGTCCAAGTAGCAGTGGAGGCGCACCGGGAGGGTTCTGAGGTGTGCAGCTAAAGCGGCCAGAACCTTGGTGAACGTTCGGGGTGCTGAGGCCAACCCGAATGGGAGGGCCACTTATTGGAAGTGGAGGTTATTGTAGCAGAAACGGAGAAATTTGTAATGGGAGGATCGAATTGGGATGTGTAGATATGCCTCGGAGAGGTCAATGGATGACAACCAGTCTCCTTGCTGACCCCCAGGAGGATGGATTGCAGCGTGTTCATCTTGAATTTGCGGTATATAAGATGACAGTTAAGCCGCTTCAAATCCAAAATCGCTCTCCATACCCCCGAGTGTTTAGGTACCACAAATAAGTGGCAATAGAATCCCTGTCCTCTTTGAGATGGAGGAACGGGTTGAATGGCCTGTATATCAAGTAGGTGCTGAATTGCTGAGTCCACGAGGCTGTGTTTGGTGTAATTCCTGGATAGGGGGCATGGCATGAAAAAATCGGGTGGGGGGGAGATTGAAATTCAAGGGCAAGGCCAAACCTGATGGTATCCCTAACCCAGGCGTCGGAGGTTGAGGAGTCCCACTGGTTGGCGAAGGTCTTGAGACGCCCGCCAATGGGAATCAAATCTGGTGGCTTATCTGGAGCGCCTGAATGGCCTATTGCTCACGCCCTGAAAGGGCCTTTTGAATCCACTGCCCCTTCTGTGCCTGTCTGAGGAGTTGGTCCTGTCTTGAGGCTGGCCCAAGCCAAAGGGAGGGGGCCTTTGGTACCTGGGAGGAAAGGGGGTTTGGAAATAGGGGCGAAAGGGCCGATCTGATTGCCCAAGCGTCTGACTGGTGGGCACGGCGTAAGGTCAGCTCCGATCATTTCTCTTCCGGTCTCAGGGCCTCTAGGGGGTCGCTGAGGGAGGAGGAAGAGGCCAGGCCCACTATGGGCTCATCAACCTCCAGAGTGCCCAATAGGTTGGAAAGCTCTGGGTCTAAGTTGAAGAATCTTTTATCATGAGCCGAAGGGGCGGGAGGGGCCGCCGAAGAGGCAAGTTGTTTGGACACCAGGTCAAAGAAGATGGGGGGGTTGGATTGACCTCGGCTTCCATGACAGGCTGTTGAAAAATGGAGTCCTCTGGCCCTTCCAGGGTTAGAGGAGGTGGGTCAGAGGGGATCTGAGTCTTTAGGCCCGAAATGTTTCCAGCTTTGAACAAGAGGGATTTGAACAGTTGGGGCTTAAAAAGCCCCACAAAGGCGGGTTGGTCAGGAGCGAGACCCTCATCCTCTGACATCTCTGCCTCTGAAGGTTCTATGTCGTAAGGGGGTTCGTTATATTGTAGGGACCCCAAATCATAGTCCTCCTCCTCCTCCCTATAAGGGTCTACTTCCCCTACCGCCTCCTCCCTTACTGAGGGGGAAACTTCACCCTGATGGGTACCTGATCCTGTGGCAGTTCCGATCTGAGTGGGAGTGATCTTACTGAATGAGACACAGATTCAGTGGCCATTGGTGGTAGGCCAGGCCTGCCCATCTGTTGGAGCCCTTCTGCAATCCGTTGGCGGATAGTCTGCTCCATCCAGGATCTCAGTTGCTCCGGAGCCACCTGGATGAGAGGTTCTTCCTGGTGTAGGCTGGCGGCTGTGGGCATGACAGTGGCCTCTGGAGTTCGTCTGGCCGGTGTTCCAGGAGCCTGGTGACCCTGAGGGCGAACTGTGCCTGGATAGGGAGGAATGAATTACAGGAGGCGGGGATTGAGAAGAGGTAGAAGGAGGAAGTATGGGAGGCACTGAGCCTGCCTGCCTGCGTTTATTGATCTCTTTTCCAGCGCCTTAAGGCGTCCCTCTGGGAGGCTTTAGAGGGCTCCTTAGCCTGCCTGCGCAGATAGTGGGTCTTTGATTCGGCCTTCAAGGAAGAGCCTGTGGAAGGATTGCCTTCTGCTATTTTTTGATAATTAGGTAAGAAAAAAGGACCAATATGTGGCGGTTGGTGCGCCTAGGGTTCGACCTACAACAAGGCCGGGTGCCCTTGGAAATCTTATACCCCCCCTCTTTATATATTTATTTGTTTATTTATATATGTATCTGACAACTGTATTCTTATTCTTATTGTTATTCTTATTGTTATTGTAATTATTATAATCTATCTATCTATCTATCTATCTATCTATCTATCTATCTATCTATCTATCTATCGGATCTTCCTCTGTCTTTTAAGTTCCTCTAGTCTTATTTTTGTTATAATGATTCTTTAGAGAACTCTCTGTCCGAAGGAGATTCGAGGAAGAAGAGGAAGCTGGTCCAGACGACCAGGGAACGCCACAGGCCCTATGGCAAAAGCTGGGCCTAACCAGACTACCTTCCCAGGCAGAACTGGGCGGGAGTGGTGGAAGTCAAACTGCGCCAGCTAAGGCAGGCTACGGAAGAAGTCAACAAGGGAGGCAGAGAGACTGGCCTCCAACGAAAGAACCAGGCAAAATGTTTATTAATCAAAATCTGAGCAGGCCTGCTGGTCCTGCTGCCTAATTCCGAGCGCACTGCAGCGATCGGAAAGATAAGAGAAATAAAATGGCGCCCAGCCATGAGGCGGCGCTCAAAATGGCATCTGCCTGCTACATGATCTTACAGGCACCAGCAGCGGCGAGAAACAGCTCTCCAGGACAAAGCCAAGGTCCCCAGGGGGAAAGCAAGCAAGGAGAGTCAGCAACCTTCAAACAGAGAAGGAAAAACGGCGTTCGGGGGGGAGAAACGGAGCGAAACGCTGTGAGCAACAAAAAAACAACAGAGAAAAACCGGCAGAAGGCAATCAGGAAAGGATGGGGGGGATAGTCTGGAAAAACTGGCTAGCCTTCCCCCTGACCCCCCCCTGGGGCTTAAGGCTCCCGGGGGGGATTTAGAAAACCAAAAAACTACTGCGCAGGGCTAAGGAATTAAAATAAATTAAGTACAACCTGAGGAGAAACAATCCAAATACTGCAGTCTTGAAACGGCCAAGAGATATGAAAAAACACTGCCTACTCTTGCGAGGCTGAGCATAAACCGGGGAAACGCTCCAATGGAGTCATGTGACAGAAGGAGGAGCGTTCCTCAAGAATTAGCTCAGCCTACAAGAGCAGAAGACTGAAGTACCACCCACTCTTGGATTCTCCGAGCAGCTCTAAGGAGAAGGAAGACCGTTCCTTCAACTGAGACAATCACTGCCCCTAAGTGAGCTATTCGAGTAGGGAGGGGGTAAGTTGACTCTGCTCCCAATGTACAAGAAGATCATGGGCTTGAAGAACTGAAAGGATGAATCTAGTGTTCCCTTCGGTGTGCATTTGGTAGGAAAGAAGATGAGGATATCATCCAGATAATAGAGACTGCAGATGGGGAAATCTCTGAGGTGAGCTGACGGGACAGCCAGAATCTTGGTAAGGATCCTCGAGGTCGAGGCTAGACCAAAAGGAAGGGCCACGTACTGAAAAAGTTGACCAGCGTAGCCAGGTCTCAGAAATTTGAAAAATGAGGGATGAATGGGAATGTGAAATTATGCTTCTGAGAGGTCAAAGGAGGTGAGCCAGTCCTAGTGCCCCACAGAATGGACTGAAGTGTAGGCATTTTGAACTATAATGGGCCACATTAAAACTCTTCAATCTAGGGTGGGCCTCCAGCTTCCGGAGTGTTTAGGAAGTAGGAAAAAAGTGGGAGTAGAACCCATTCCTCGGTGCGAGGATGGTAGGGGCTGTATGGCATCGATTTTGGTGAGGTGTTAATAGAGGTTTCTATGAGAACACGCTTGGTGCGGCCTCTGGAAAGAGGGGAAACCATGACATGCTCCAGAGAGGGAGACTAAAACTCAAGGGAGAAGCCAAGTTTAATAGTGTCTCTAACCCAAATATCAGAAGTGATGATCCCCATTGGTCGGCAAACTATGTGAGTTGATCGTCAATGGAGTCAGCGGCTGGAAGCCTTATCTAGGGCGCCGGGACAGTCTACTTTCTGCGCCCTGGAATGGTCTCCCGTAGTTGACCCCCCTCCTGTTCCTGATACCCGTTGCTCCAGTCCTGAAAGGCCGGCCAAAAGAGCGGGGTTCTCTGAAATCTGGGGAAAAAGGGAACCTGATAGGAGAAACGAACGGATCCCCTTCGAAAGGGTTGGGACACTATGGAACTTCTGTCTGTGAAGGGCCATGGGAGAAATTTCTTTTACTTAGGCTCCCCATGAACAATGGTTCCAGAGTCAGACCAAATAGTTAGCCTCCCGAGATGGGAGCAGAAGCCAAATCAGCTTTAGTCTTAGTGTCTGCCTGCCAGTGCTTAAGTCGAGGCAGCCACCGGGCTGAAATGTGAGAGGAGATAGCCCAGGAGAAAATTTTGTGGAGTGGAAGGTAGCGTTGGCCGCAAGTTCCGCTGCAGCCGTAAGCGTGGCAATGTCCTGGTGCGCCCTGGTGTTAGAAGGGGGGACATACTGCTTCAACTGACGGAGCCATCGAATAGAGGATCGAGTGAAGGGGATGCGGCCGTGGCTGATCGAACGGCCCAAGCATCGGATTGATGCGCCCGACGAAACGTCGTTTGGGCCCGCTAGTCCTCTGACTTTAGGGCTTCCAGAGCGTCAGTTGGAGTAGAGGACGATGTTAGACTTACTATGGAGTCATCCATCTCTGGGGTGTATGGCAAGGAAGAGAAATCCGCATCGAGATTAAAAGATCTCTTATCCTGACTGGAAGGCGTGAGAGGGGGAGGCCATGACAAGGCCAACTGCTTTGCTACTAGCCGGAGAAAATGAGTGGAATAGGAATGACTTCGGTCTCCATACCCGGCTGCTTGAAAATAGGATCCTCTGGGACTCCAGAGACTGTTGGGGCAGTAATAGAGGGTAACTGGGACATCAGGCCCGAAATATTGTTCACCTTGATTAGCAAGGACTTGAACAAATGGGGTTCAAACAGGCCTATGAATGCAGGCTGGTCAGGGGGAATACCCTTATCCTCTGACATTTCTCCTTCCATCGGATCCAACTCCGACAGGATTTCAGAGTAGTGTAAGGACCCCCTATCTGATCCTTCCGCTTCCCTGAAGGGCACGAGGCCCATTTCCACTTCCTCCACCCGCTCTGGAAAAGGGATCTCCCCTTTGGAGAAGTACCTGACCATGGTGAGGTTCCAGTTTGGGGAGGGATCTGCCAGAAACTGATTCAACTTCAGGAGCCATCGCTTGAGGACCTGATCTGGTCATCTGTTGGATACCCTCCGCGATCCCTTGGCAGATGGCCAGCTGCCTCCATTCTCTAATTCTCTAATAAGGACCGCGGATGGTTCCTCTGGACGCAAGCCAACAGCGATCATGAATATAGCCTCAGTGTCTGGGAGACCTGGAAGCTCCGAACAGGTGAACTGCGCCTGGGAGGAGAAAGTTGTTCTGGCAGAGGGATGGGTTATGTGGAAGCAGAAGGGATGGGAAAAATTAGGAACTGGGGTTACAGATTGAGAGCCCTTTGAACGTTTATAAAATTCCTTCTCCAAATCCTTGTGTCGCCTTAAGGCGTTTTATGTTTTTTCTTTGAGAAGCCTTGGATGAGTCTTTGGCCCCTTTGTGCAAATGGTGCGTCTCTGACTTAGCCTTCAAGGAAGATTCTCTGGGATTGTCTTCTGCCATGATAAAATACCAGGTACAGAACAATATTAAATAAAAAAGCGGTTGGCACGCCTAGGTGTACGGCCTATAATGTGGGCCGGATATCCTATCATTGGGCCACATCCCCCTTTTGGTAAAAATTTTTTTGGGTTGTATCGTAATATATATGTCTAATTTAAATATATTTTATTTTATTTATTTATTTTTTTGTATTAGCATAAAAGGTAAGGCCAAAAAGGGGCCTAACTAAACTGCAGAGTATGCTAATAGAAGGAAAAAATATTACTATTATGTTTTACTTTAGAGTAAATAAAAAGGAATATCCAAAAGCCAATAGGCCGAAAGAACGCTGAGGCCAGATAACAACAACAAAAAAGGAGAAAAAGGAAAAATAGGCAAAAATTGGTCTCCTGAGGCAGCCTCCCAAACAACATGGGAAGTAGGTGCCTCTCCTTCACCTCTGAGTGGGCTGCAGAAACAAACCAACAGAGAAATCAACGGGGCAACAGGGCACAGAGCCACAATACCCCTTCAAAAATGAAACCTCCAAACAGGCCTGCCGGTCCTGTTATAAGCTTCCCGAATCATCACAGCAAACTCTACAGCTAAACAAAATGGCGGCCGGGACCAGCGCAAGGCTCAGAGAAGAAGGAAAGCCCCTCAACAATAACAAAAAACTGCCAAAATGTAGGCAGAACGAGGGGCCTGAAGAGGAGAGACCTCGCCCTCTCTCTACTGCGTTTGTGGGGGGAAAGCACAACTGAACACTATGAAGCGTGCAATACAAGCCGCTGCTAAGGCAGCACGGCTTAAAAAGCGGCAGGCACCAGAGTGGGGGGGGGCAAAAGGCTCTAAAACTCCTGTATCTCCCCCCTGAAGGACGAAAAATCGCTCCTTTCACCAATTAAAGACAATCCAAATGTGCAGGGACCAAGGAGGAAACACAAGTAAAGATCAAACCTGAGATTTAAGGCAAAGAAACCTGGATCAGCCAAGGAGAAATCGTTAGAGCTGCCTGTCTCTTGCGAGGCTGAGCTAAAACTGGGGAATGCTACGGAGGTGTCAGGTGGAGGAGGAGGAGTGTTCCTCAATTAAAGCTCAGCCTGTAAGAGCGGAGACTGGAGCACCTCCCACTCTGGATGCTCGCAGCAGCTCTATGGAGAATGTTTGAAGCATTTGGTAAAAAAGGGATTGTACCAGTTTCTAAAAGTTTTAAAGCCTTTAAAAAGGAAATGAAAGAAGGGTGTGCCAGACAAAAAAAAGGGAGGGGAAGGGGGTATGAAAGAAGTGAAGAAGACAGAAGAATCCATAGAAAATTGGCTGGAGATCTAAAGCAGAAGTTTTGGAAAGTAAGTCAGAAGTTGCAAATAGATATTGGATTAACCGATATTACTGGAATTGAGAGAAAAAGAATTTTATATAATGTTTACAGCAATTCAGAAGTATGTGGAGAATATAAAAAAGATTGTTAAACAGTCTAATTTCCTAGATTGGGATGAAAATGACACCAAGACAAAAATAGATAAGGTTTATAGAATCGATATATGATTTGCAAAATTAAGAAATATTCCAAGGAATGCTGTTGATCACTCTGTTAGAAAGAAGAGCACAGATCAAGTATTACAGCAGCATTTTAATATTAAATTTATTATTGACAATGGACACATCATTGGACTTAAAGAAATTGCACTTCTCTGGGAAATTACTAATTTCATACATACAGAACAGTAGAGAAAGTAAATCTGCTGACTGAAACCTTAGGATATCCTAAGACTATTGAAACTATTGATAGGTAGCTGTTAAAGGCAGGACTGGTCCTATACTGCAGTTCTTTGCCAACTGACAATCAAAGATTACAGAATGCATATAGTTTTATGTATTTTATCCTTGCTAGCACTCATAAACTTGAGGATAAAGTGGTTTTAAAAGCAAGTCCCAGGTTTACTTGTGAGTCAGCCATCCTCAGGGAAACATCTGAATGCCAACTTCAAAAAGGGATCCATTCCTCTTTGCAATTCACTGACTTTAACACCAATACTATCCACCAAAAATGAGAAACAGTAGTCTACCTCCATGATGGTGAACCTATGGCACGCCTGCCGGAAGCGGCACACAGACCCATTTCCCCCCAGCAATGGAGAGCTTGCCTGGAAGAGACCCACTGCACATGCATGCATGCCGCCGCGGCCCAAAAATTGATGAGATACTTAAATGCTTACAATCTAATCAAAATGAAAGATGGTGAAGATATTTAACAGCCTTTGAGATATGGTATGGAAAGATTGAACACACAATGATGCATTTCAACAAAGTTAACTGTGAAGCTATTTTTTCATGACTGACACTTTCAAGATGTTTTGATATTATTTATCATTTATTTGGCTGACATGTTAATTTATTTGAAAGATCCCTCCTTGCATGTACTCCATGCTAGAAATTCATTGCAGAAATTACAGGTTAATAAGCTTTTTGCTAAATTAGAAAAATGTGCATTTGATCTTACTCAACTGGACTATTTGGGCTACAGAATATCCACAAAAGGCATACAAATTGATCCAGCAAAGGAGCAGAGTATTCTATCCTGCGCACTCATGTAATACAACAATATGTGTTGTTTTTAGGCTTTGCTAACTTCTGCAGGAAAATCATCCCTAATTTTGCTGAGCTTGCAAAACCATTGTTATAACTCCTGAGAAAAGGCCTGCAATTCTGGTCAAGAACAAGTTATATTTCAAGAATTAAAGCAGCTTGTAATTTTTCAACTCCTCCTCTATCATTCTGACCCTCCCACCCCTTTGGTATGCAAACAAATGCACCAGATATAGCAATTTAGAGAAAGAGAGAGAAGGCAGTTACATCCTTGTGCATTTTGCTTCAGAGCATTCAGAATGAAATTAAGACATTATCAATAAAAAGCTGTTGGCAGTAAAATTGCTTTTCAACTATAAGGACACTTTCTGGAAGAAACAGCCCATTCTAAGCAAATCTGTACAGGCCTTTTTCTTTTTTTACTTTGACTTTTACATCTCATATGTTCCAGACTCCAAGAACAAGCTTCCATATGCCCTCTTGCATAAGCTGGAGAATAAAATTCCTCAGTTACATCCTCTTCCCCATCCCCAAGCAACACACTGCAGCCAAGCAAGTTTGAATTCCATAAGACACATTAATATGCTAGGGCAGTGGTGTCAACCCCTTTTCGGCTCTTGTGCTGATAATTGTGCGCATGCTCGTGCTCTCCCGTGCCAGCACCCAGAAGTCAATGCTTGCTGCCCCATCCCCCCTGAGATCCCCTGCAGCATGCTGCGTGTGTGCATGATTCTCTTGCCGCACGCCATGCATCTGCACTGGTGTGTGCGATCCCCCACCATGCGCCATGCATCTCTGTGCCTGCGTGTGCGATTTCCCTTCCACTCATAACATGCCTCTGCACCTGCGCATGAGATTCCCCCACTGCGCACCATGTGTCTGTGCATGCATGCAAGATCACCCCTCCACATGCTGTGCATCTGTGCATAAACGCATGATCACCCTCGTGCCATCCATCTGCATATGCACACATGACCTCAGTGTGCGCTGTACATCTATGAGCATGTGCACGTGTCTCCCACTCACCCCTGGTCCCCTGCGCATGTACACCAGATTCTGACAATCAGCTGTTGGGCAACAGCATTGGGCGTGCAAGTGCAGTGGGGCTCTTCCAGGCGAGCTCTTGCGTGCTGGGGAAAATAACTCTGCTGGCACACATGCCATAGGTTCACCATCACAGTGCTAGGGCCTATATGGATAAATTCAAGGAACTCCAAGGTACAGGATCACCTTTCACAATGATAGGGAGACAGCTACAGCTATGTGAAAAAATCCTGTATGCTTTCAGTTTTAAGCTGTATTTACCTGTTTAATCAACTTTTTACTCATAGAAACCACGCAAAATTAGTACTTTGATGAAAATTTCCATGGTCGGATTGAGATGCATAATTTTTATTAATATAACCAAAGTCTTTTTAAAGTTTTGAGTGAGTTTATGTGCTAAAACAAACACAACTTGCATTTTTGAGAATATTAGAATCGAAAGTAGCCAATCAGCAGTGAGCTTTGGCTGACCAATCAAAATGCACAGAGGCTAAATCTATGAGCCAATTAATGTTGTCGTACTCTCTAACTATAAATAGGCATGAAAAGCATCAAAAAAATTAATTTAGCTTTGGCTGCGAGCAAGGATAAAGGTCTTTGCTTCCACTAGTACTAAGCAGTGGCTTCGCATCATTGTACTTCATGAAGAGGGTTACTCCTGTACAGAAATAGCCAAGAGAGTGAAATGCCATTGCCCCACAGTGAGCAGAGTGGTTGAAAAATACCTAATGGTTTAGTTGATGACAAGCTCTGCTCCAGAAGACCAAGTAAATTGACAAAATGGCAAGATGGTTGACAGGAAGTTCACCTCACCTCAGATAACAAGAATTTGGGGTGAAACATGTGATGTAAAAGTGTGCACAAGCACAGTGCATCACAGACTGCTTGCCAGAGGGCTCAAAAGGCTGCAGGGTTCGAAGTAAACCTTTGCTCACAGATGCTCACCGCTCTCAACATGTGTGGGCCAAGAAGTATGTCAAGTGAACCAAGGTATCTTCAGTGACGAGAGCAATTTCTACTTGACTGGGAATCAGTGCAATAAGTATGTCAGAAGATTTGCAGCTGAAGAATTTAGGCCGTACTGCCCGAATCTATCTATGAAGCATCCATTGCACGTGATGAACTGGAGCTGTATCGCTGCTTCTAGTATTGGTCGGATACAAATCGTGCAGGGAATGGGCATTGGTATTTACCTGACACACCATTTATCTTCAAGCTGCGAGGAGCATCCAGAAGTGGGTGGTGCTTCAGTCTCTGCATTCGTAGACTGAACTTAATTTTGAGAATGCTCCTCCTCCTTCCACGTGACTCCTCCACAGTGTTCCCCAGTTTTGCAAAGGCGAGAGGAAAAAAATTCGTGCTGTCATCCTAACTAACTAATGGTTTTCAGAAGGCCTCTGTGCATTTGATGTAAACACGCAGGGCACATCTCACGACCAGAGTGTGCCATTGTCTCTTCCTTTCCTGAGATGGCCTGGGGCAAAAATTTGGGATGATAAGTTCCTGAGCTCTGTGGAAAACTGAATTGACTTTGGGCAAAAAAGAAGGGTCAGGCCGGAGGACCACTCGATCAGTGTGAAATACACAAAGGACTTTCCTAATGGATAGGGCAGCGATCTCTGATATCCTACGGGCTGATGTGATCGCTACAAGGAAGACTACCTTGTATGTTAGGAACTGGAGAGATGCCTCCCTTAAGGGCTCGAAAGGGGTTTTGTGAGTGAGGTAAGGACTCTGTTAAGGTCCCAGGTTGGGTACCTATGTAGAGTTGGAGGGTGTAAATTTGTGGCCCCTCCAATAAAGGCCCGAATACGGGGATGATGAGAAAGGGAATCAGCTCCTTCACAGGAGATAACCATTGATAAGGCTGCTACCTGTCGTTTTAATGTGTTAGGAGACAGCCCTTTACTGAGTCCCTCCTGCAAAAAGTCTAGAATTTGGGCAATGGAAGGGGAAGTGGGGTCAATTTGGAACTTGACACACCATTTACAGAAAATGGACCATGTGGCATTGTAGATTCTTATAGTTGAGGGCTGCTAGTATAGTGTCAATGACCCTGCTAGATAGGTTTTCCCTCTTCAGGCGGTCCCGCTCAACTTCAGACGGTTAGTTGGAGCCATTGGGGGTCTGGGTAGAGAAGAGGTCCCTGAGACAGGGAGGTCCTGCCTGATGGGATCCTCCAAGGTGGAGCCACTGATAGGCTGCGGAGGTCCACAAACCAAGGACATCTGGGCTAATAAGGTGCTACGAGAAGCAGTTTCGCTTTCTTGTGAAGTACCCTTTGAATGACCCTGGACACCAGCACCAGGGGGGGATGCATACAGTAGCCCCGTGGGGCCAAGGGCAGCGTAAGGCGTTATAGTTCTCTGCCCCTTGGGATGGGAATCTTGAAAAGAATCTTGGAAGCTGGTTGTTGAGGGGGGAGGCAAACAGGTCCACTACTGGTTGCCCGAAGATGGATGCCGCCTCCTTGAACAGTGATGGGTGGAGGCGCCAGTCTGACTAGTCTATTGTGGCCCTGGTCAACCAGTCTGCTTGGATGTTTGATAGTCTCAATGTGATCTGCCCTGCGGGAAAGGAGGTTGGACTCCGCCCAACGGCAGAGGCGCTCGGCCTCCCTCATCAAGCATAATGATTGGGTGCCCCCTTGCTTGTTGATGTGGGCTTTGGCCATCACATTGTCTGTGAGAATGAGGATGTGGTGGCCATGTACCTGAGGGAGGAAGCTGCGAAGGGCCAGGTGTACGGCATGAAGTTCCAGCCAGTTTATGTGGCATAGTTGCTCTGTCGCGGACCATCTGCCTTGTGATGTGAGAGACTGAACATGAGTGCTCCATCTGTACAGACTGGCTTCTGTGGTGATGGTGAGTCTTTGGAGCTCCTTGAGGAGGCAGCCCTTGTGAGTCTTTGGAGCTCCTTGAGGAGGCAGCCCTTGTCCCACCAAAGGAGGGACGTGAGGACCTTTGGTGGAACCCTGACCTTGAATTTTGAGTTGCTTGAACCGGCTCTCTGGTATGGAAGCAGGAACCACTGAAGGGATCTGGTGTGTAGGTGGGCCCAAGGAATAATGGAAATACAAGAAATCATTTTTCCCAGTAATTGAGATAATTCCAGAAGGGAAACCCTCCTGAGACGCCTGATGGTTCTAATAGATTTCTGGATATTGAGAAGCCTATCCGAAGATAGGAACACCTTCCCTTTCAGAGTGTCAATCACCGTCCCCAGGTGGGTTATTCTGGTGGAAGGGGATAATTGGCTCTTCTTCCAATTGATAAGAAACCCATATTCCTGGAGAGTGGCTAGAGTAACCTGAGTATCTCTCACTGCTTGATCTTTAGAGTGGGATAGGATGAGGATGTCGTCCAGGTAACGGTGGAGGCGCATGGGGAGGGTCCTGAGGTGGGCAGCTAGTGCAGCTAGAACCTTGGCAAAGGTTCTGGGGGCAGAGGCTAAACCAAATGGAAGTGCCACGTATTGGAAGTGGTGGTTGTTATAACAAAAACGAAGAAATTTGTGATGGGAAGGCCAGATGGTGATGTGAAGATATGCCTCTTTGAGGTCAATGGATGACAACCAGTCCCCTTGTCTAGTTCCCAGTAGAACAGATTGCAATGTGTGCATCTTGAACTTGCGATATACCAGATAGCGGTTAAGCCGCTTTAAGTCCAGTATCGCTCTCCATCCCCCCGAGTGTTTTGGGACTATGAACAAATGGGAGTAAAAGCCCTGCCCTTGTTGTGACTGAGGGACCAGTTGGATGGCCCTTATGCCAATTAGGTGCTGGATAGCTGAATCCATGAGGCTGCGCTTAGTGCGGTTCTTGGAGAGAGGACATGGCATGAAGAAATTGGGGGGGGGACTGAAATTCGAGGGCAAGGCTGAACCTGATGGTGTCCCTAACCCAGGCGTAAGTAGAGGCACCCCACTGGTTGGCGAAGGCTTTAAGATGCCCGCCAATGGGAATGGGGTTATGTGGCCTATCTGGAGCGCTGGAAGGGCCAGCTACTAGATCCCTGAAAGGGCTTTTTGTAGTTACTGCCTCTTCTGTTTCTGTCAGAAGAGTCGGCCCTGTCTTGGGGTTGACCTGACCCGAAGGGAGGGGGCCTTTGATACCTAGGGGAGAATGAGGCCTGGTAAAAGGGCTGAAAGGGAGCTCTCTGAAAGGGCTGCGAGGTTCTAGGTTCTGACTTCCAGGTGAGGGAGGGGAGAAATTTCTTCTTATTGCGACCTTCCGCTAATAGGGGATCCAAAGATGGTCCAAACAATTTGTTTCCCACGAGGGGAGCAGAAGCCAATTTAACCTTATTCTTAAGGTCTGCCTGCCAATGCTTCAGCCAGAACAGAGGGCGGGCAGTGACATGAGATGAAATAGCTCTGGTGGAGAATTTAACAGAGTGATAGGTGGCATCGGCCGAGAACTCGGCTGCGGCCATGATCTTGGTGATGTCCTGATGAGCTCTGACACTGGAGGCTGGGACATATTGTTTGAGCTGGCGGAGCCAGCGAATGGATGAACGAGTAAAGAAAAAGGCAGCCGTGGCCGATCTGATTGCCCAGGCATCTGACTGGTGAGCTCGGTGCAAGGCCCGCTTGGCCCGCTTCTCCTCCGGCCTCAGGGCCTCCAGGGGGTCACTGAGGGTGGAGGAAGAGGCTAGACCCACGATGGGCTCATCAATCTCCGGGGTACCCAACAATTTGGAGAATTCTGGGTCCAGATTGAAATTTTTTTTACCATGGGCCGACGGGGCGGGGGGGCGCTGTAGAGGCCAACTGTTTTACCACCAGGTCAGAGAAAATGGGAGGGGATGGGATGACTTCAGCCTCCACCACAGGCTGTTTAAAGATGGAGTCACCTGGATCCTTCGGAGCAAGAGGAGTGGGATCAGAGGGAGACTGAGTACTTAGGCCCGAAACATTCTTGGCCTTGAATAGGAGGGACTTAAATAGTTGTGGCTTGAATAGGCCCACAAAGGCGGGTTGGTTGGGAGTGAGACCCTCGTCCTTGGACATCTCCCCTTCCAATGGGTCCACCTCTGAAAGGGGTTCGCTGTACTGCATAGACCCCAATTCAAATTCCTCTTCTTCCCTGATTAAATCTAGGTCCCCTTCCTCCTCCTCCTCCTCCCTTGCTGCAAGGGGAACCTCCCCTTGCTGCAAGGGGAACCTCCCCTTGGGGGGGCACCTGTCCATGGAGCACTTCTTATCTGTGAATGGATCTTACAGATTGAGACTGCCATGTGGTACGCAGGCCTGGCTATTTGCTGGAGCCCAGCTGCAATGCCCTGGCGGATAGCCAGCTCCATTCAGGATCATAATTTCTCTGGGACCTCTTCAATGAGTGAGTCCTCTTGGCGTAGGCCAGCAGCAGTGGGATGAAGGTGGCTTCAGGAGCCCTTCTAGCTGGAGTTCCAGTAATCAGTGCCTGATGAGCTTGAGAGGTCGAGCTGCGCCTGGATAGTGAGGGAAAATCTGGAGGGGGGTAGCAGATGTAGAGAGAGTGGAGGGTGGGGGAACTGTAGCAGGAGCCTCTTTGGAGCGTCTGTTAATTTCCTTCTCTAGGGCCCTATGGCGCCTCAGGGCATCCCTCTGGGAGGCTTTGGAGGTCTCAGCCTGTCTGCGCCTGTCTGCGCAAGTGGTGGGTCTTAGATTTAGCCTTCAGAGAAGGTCCTCTGGAGGTAGTACCCTCTGCCGTTTCAGTGAAAATGTGAGAATTATAGAATATGATATGAGTCGGATTGAAGGCGGTTGGCATGCCCAGGGGCCAATCTGCAGCAAGACCGGGAGCCCTGATAATATTTCACTTTTCCCCGTTCGAATGTTATGTAATGTTTAATTTTTTAAAAAATATTATTATTATTATTATTTTTAAAAAATAGCCAATTAGCCAGGAAGAAAGAAACAAGTCCAATAGGCCGAAAGGAGAACGCCTGAGGCCCAAGGGGACTGAGGGAGTCCAGGGCTTTCAGCAACCTGCCTTCTCAGGCAGCACTGGGTGGGGGTTGCTGCTGCAAACAGCGCAGCTGACAATGAGCTGTGGTGAAGCCAACAAATTAATTCAGAATAAAATTCCCAAACCTCAATTGTGAAAGGCAAGGAGTGGGGTGGAATCGCCCAGAAACAGGCCTACGGGTCCTGTTAAGAGGAGCAGAGAACACACACAGCAATAAAGAAGGCAAACAAAATGGCGGCCGCCATGAGGTGGCTTCCAAAATGGCGGCTGCAACAAAGCAAGGGCTCCGCAAGTCACTTGGAGCGAATCTCTCAATCACAAACAGCAAGCAGAGGCTCTCAGCTGTAGAGAGAGGCAGGGAAGGGGGGGTTAGCCCTTCCCTGCTGGAGCGGCGTTCTATGAGGGGGAAAAAAGGGAATGAAAACAATCTAAACTGAAAAAACCAAGCCGCAAACAACACAGGAAGCCAAAGCGGCCACGCAGGGCAGGGGAGGATTGGGGAAGGGAGGTAGTGCAAAGGCACTATTAGGCCTCCCCCTTGCTGCCCGAGGGGATGCAAAAAGTGCTTCCTTAGGGTAGATAACAAAAGAGATAACCACCTGCGCAGGGCTAATTGAGAGAGGAAAGAAGCAAATTGAACCTGATCAGAAGAAAAGCGATTGAAGACAACAATTCCTGAATCGGTTAGTCTATGCACTGCCTGTCTTGCACGAGGCTGAGCAAAACTGGGGAACACTGTGGAGGAGTCACGTGGAAGGAGGAAGAGTGTTCCTCAAAATTAAGCTCAGCCTACGAATGCAGAGACTGAAGCACCACCCACTTCTGGATGCTCCAAGCAGCTCTAAGGAGAATCATGAATTCCAAGCAGTATGTTGAAGTCCTGGAAAAGACCATGCTTTCTTCAGCTCAGCAACTTGTGAGGAAGGATTTTTATTTCCAGGATGACAACGCTCCTTGTCATCGAGCCAAGTCCATCCAGCAGTGCATGAAGAAGCATGGTGTTCAACTCCTGGATTGGCCAGCTCAGAGCCCGGATTTGAACCCAATTAAGAACTTGTGGGCCAAGATTGGTTACAAAATAAGCAAGAAGCATCCAAAGACCAAGTAGGAGCTGACTGAATCCATTATTGCAGCCTGGCACCACATTGTCACTAATGATCATGTGCAAAGGCTTATACAGTCTATGCTGAAGCAATGCCGCCTGGTGATAATCAATAAGGGCTGGCCAATTTCATATTAGTAACCATGTGTGGTAACCTAAACGGTCCTTTTCAGGGCCACAAACAATAAAAATGTTAACAAAACACTAGCATCGGCCTTAGTAATTGCAACACGTATGCTACTGGGTATCATCATAGTCATTGTAAGCATTTTGCAATTTGCAAGAAAATTCATTATTCCCATCCAAACAAATTGCAAAAAGCTTATGCTTTAACATTTAAGAACCACCAGTAGTTATTTAAATATAACAATATTTGCATAGCAGTTAGCATATCATAAAATCAATGGCCTATCCAAAAAAATGTCATGAACCGTAAACTGTAAAGCGTGCAGGACTTTTTCACACAGCTGTAGTACACAGTAGACATTTATATGTGTCTCTAAGGAGTGGCTAGTACAACTGGATCATGAAATATATCACAAAACAGGAGGAGATGTGGGGCATATTCAGTACTAATTAAGTGCCCTGAAAAAGTATTGGTGGCCCTGAATCCACAGATAAATTAGGATTTGTTTCTTCTTAGCCTATATGTTAGAGACAAAACGAATCCCTGGTAAGCGACAGGATTGTTGCAATTACTAACCTCCCCCTCCCCCCTCCAGCCATAGGATACTATTTTTCTAAATTTCATCATTGATTTCCCTCCAGTTTAGGAATATATTGCCATAGTGGTAGTAGTGGATTTATTGGCCCATTTCTTTCTTTACAAGGGTCTACTAACAGCCCAAGAAATGGTTCAATATTTTTGGATTATGTTTTTAGATACAGGTAGTTCTCAACTTATAACCAATCACTTAGTGACCATTTGAAGTTACAATAGCATTGAAAAGAGATTTCTGACCATTTGTCACACTTACCCCCATGCTCATGTGATGAATATTTTGATGCTTGGCAACTGACATGCATTTGTGACAGTTGCAGGGTCCTGGGATCATGTGATCATCTTTGTGACTTTCTTTTTTTTTTTCCCCACAAATTTTATTAGTTTTACAAAGACAATACACAAACCATCAAGGCATAGTAACATAAAAAATCTTTTCTAAGAAAACCAATAGAACATACAAATTAGTTCCAAATTGTAATATAGATATTTACGTTATCTGTTTAACTTCGTATCTTATCCCAACTTCTCCTTTTCATTCTATTATCCAAATTATATTTCTTACTAATTAAAATTTTATTGCCTTTCATAAACAATACACAAACATACAAAACATAAAACATAAAAAAAACCCAAAAAAACCTAAAACATCTTTTCTGAAAGCTGGTTAAAACTCTTCGCACAGACACAAATTCAAAAATCATATTCACTTTACATATCATTCCATATCTTATTACCATTTTCAATTTTCTGTATAGCTTCTTCCCTCTTTTAATCTTTCTTAATTTTATTTTATTTATCTCAATTCAGTTCATAATACTTATCATTCTTTGTCTGTTCTATTTCTAGCTATCCATTCATCTTTTCTGTTTTAATATACTTCTCCTGTACACTGATTGGGGTGACGCCTTTGACTCATTACTCTAACTTAAAATTACTTAATTTTTATTGGGATTCTGTTTAGTACATTCTAAAGTTACACAATAAATTTTATAAGAAGGGTAAAAACACAACAATAGCTAAATAAAATCATATATAACCACTATCCATATCATTAAAAAACTAATCATATATATTAATACTCATTTATACATTAAGCATTTTACTCTAAATACACATATAAAAACACAATCTTATGTACTTTCCAGAATCCCTTTTTTCAATTAGATTTACCCATTGTCTCTAAATAAGCTTTGTTTCTTTAAATCTTGCTTCCCACCATTAAGGCTTCTCATCCCCCCCTTTCTCTCTTGCTTATTCTTCTCCTTGCCCTTTTTACCCCTTTGTCTCTCCTCCTCCCTTTTCTTACTCCCTTTCTGTTGTTTTCTAACCTTGTATCCACCTTTCATCTCATTTTTCTCTTTTTTGGTTGTTTTTTCAGACCTTAAAATCCCCTTTTTCTTTTCCTTTTCCTCTTTCTCCTCCTGCCCAAAGAAAACCCATTGTTCATCAAAGATGGCTTCTTCTTCTTCTTCTTTGTCCCAATCATCCTGCTGTGTAGTCAATTTTTCATAAGTGCATACCACCATTTCTAGAAATTGAAATAGAGTGCCCGAAGTATCTTTTCCATCTTGTTCTTCTTTTTTATATTTTTTATATTCAGTTTTTAGTTCATCCACAAGCGATGCCATCATGAAGAGAAAAGTTTTTTCCAAAACAACCACCCAAGTATTTTTAATCGAGAATAATTCTAAAAATTTCCAAAGTTAATACTTTTTTTCTTTCTTCTACTTCTCTTTCTGGGGTTACTGTGTAATCAAAAAGATCCAATTACAATATATCTTTCTTTAAAATTCTAGGCAATCTCCTCCTTTTTCAGCTTCTGCTCCATTTTTTTTCCTCTCCCTTCCCACTTACAACAATTTTCTTTTAAATGTTCAGAAATCCATACCTCCAATAAGAGTTTTCCGATTTCTTAAATTATTAAATCCAATGTCCAAGAATCCTTTGTCCCTTGGCTTTAATTTTCGAAATAATTTACCTTCAGTGCCCAAATAAATTTTTCAAATCTTCATCTGCTGTTTCTATGGGGTGGGAGAGTGAAGCAAAAAAATTTTTTTTTCCCCTCTTGGCAGCTTTCTCCACCGCTTTCCGATCTTCTTAGGGATACAATGTATCTTCCAGCAATTCAAACGATTCAGTTCCAAAGTGTTTAAGAATTGTTGATTGACCCGGCTCAGCCAGCACTTTCACTTTCCCTGCTTCCTCCAGCACCAATCTTACCTGGCTGCAGGCTTCTTCGTGGTGGCCATTACTGACCGCCGCTCCACCACCTCGGGAAAAAGGGTTTTTTCCGGGTGAGGAGGAGGTCTGCGACACCCCCAACCCCCTGTCCGGATCCCCTCTCTCTTCGGCTGCCTCTACAGGGCAGCCATATCCCCCTGACCCATTTGGATCGGGGGCACCTTGGCGGCAAGCACAGCAGGAATCGCGGACAGTCGCGAATTCCTGCTGCCACCGAAGCCACGCGAAACCGGAAGCCATCTTTGTGACTTTCTGAAGCCACATTCACTAATTTAACAATTGCAGTAATTCACTTAACTATGCAAAAAAGGTTGTAAAATGGGCAAAAATCATTTAACTCTATTGCTTGATAACAGAAATGTTGAGTTCAATTCTAGTCATGAGAGGAGGACTACCTGTATAGAGGACTGGTCAATCTCATAACAGATAAAGAAAGTTAATTTACTTCCAAATTTTTAAGGACCCTCTTCCTATTTTTAAATATTAAAATACAAGTCATCTGTTCATCATCTGGCTTCCAATAGAGAAGATGTCTAGCTGATCTACATTTATAACAAAAGTACCCCCTTCCATTCCAATAGATAGGAAGAAAAATATGAGTTGCAAGCAGTATTGAGACGTAGAGAGAAGCAAGTTAACTGCTTAATAAACCCGGAAAGATAATCAGAGTTTGAAAGATTATGGGAGCAAGCAAGAGATGTTCATTTATCACAATTGATAGGTTTTCCCAACCAATACCCAAACAAAACCCAAAAGTTATGGATCCTGCAAGGTCAAGCACTGACCATGATGAGCAGCAGGGACTAGTCTATGAGATGGAGGGAGCTTCAACTATACCAAGAGACTTAGTGGGGGGCAATGAATTAACTTTCTACAGCAGACATGCAAAACATGAGTGGGGGAAGATTGGTGGCAGTTAGTTATTGGAAGAAGATGATGTAATGGAATGTATCAATGATCCTGGGAAAGAGGAGAAGAGATACTGTCTGGGAAACAATCAGACAAGAGAGGCAGGAGCTCACACTCACTTAACTGTCAGAGAAAGAAACTTAGGAAAGACTTAGAATGATTCAAACAGTCAAAAGTGAAAGTGAAAAGCATGTGCCTTCAAAGTTACTAGAGTCTATCTTATAATAAAGTGAAATTAGTTAATCTATTTGTGTTTCCTGTCTGATTTCCTGTCGAAGAGGTTCCTGACCAACCTAGCTGACAACTTACATTAAGTATTCAGAAATGAATACTTAATGTAGGGGTGGAATGAACTTTTAGCTAATTAGCCTGATCTACTAAACCAGTCAACTCTGCTGCTGATGAAGTGAGGGATGTTATAGCTTTTTATACCAATGTATGTATATGATATTTGACAGTAAATAAGAAATATCTAATATTCAAGCCTTTAAACGTTTGAAGTAATTTTATTATTCACATTGTAGGAATGTTATACTATGAACTAATTTGATGGATAGTAACAAGAGAACTAGGAGATGAGAACATAATCTTTAATATTTTTATTATAAATGTGAAATTCATTCATTTTAAACAAATACTTGTTATGGATGAAATTTGAGTACATATCTGATTTAATTTAAAAACAAAACAAAACTGAGTATCATATATATTTTTTGACTGCAAACTAGAAATTGAAATAGTATAGAAATATAAAAACAGTTTAAATAGAGTCCAGTTTGAAGAGATTTGTCAAGAACTTTAATATTTTTTTTCTGATACTCACAGTTCCACCAACTATTCTTCCTAGTGGATACCATGCTCTTTCATCAAACCAATTTAAGAATTCGTAAAATCCATGTGATGCAAGATGATGTGTTGATCTGTAGTTAAACCTAGAAAAAAATAGTTCAGATATTAAAAAAAATCTACTAATTAACTGTCACTTCAGGTAAATGTTCAAATCTGTATAGTGCTCTTTGGGGAACTAATGCTTAGAATTTCTAATATTAAAATCAAATATAGCCAGTTGCTCTTTCTCAAGCCTAGAAAACAGGCAATGGCAAGCCTAAATCTTGTCAAAAAAGCTTAAGGATCTTGCTCAGGCAATTACCAGGATCAATACTGAGTCAAAGGAAAAGAAAAGGCAGTATTTATTTGTATGACTGAATCGCTGTTGGCACTTGTATAGGCACTATTGTATATATCTGATTGCTGATATGTACTGTATTTTTCAGAGTGTAAGATGCACTTTTTCTCTCCTAAAAGAGGGTGAAAATTTGGGTGCATCTTATACACTGAATGTAGCCCCACATGAAGCCAAAAACGTGAGGCACAGAGGCCAAAAACACAAGCCACGGAGATGGTGATGGTCTGTGGCAATCCCTGTAGCCTGGAACAGCTGATTGGGGGTATTCCAGGTGGTCGATCCACCTGCCAATCAGCTGTTCCTGCTGAACCAGGCTGCAATAATGTGCTGAAGCTAACCTGGCTGTTCGCTATTTGCTGCAAGGATGTGTCAGAATTTGCATCAGCAATCACATCCAGAAAGCAAACACAAAGTAACTGATTCAGCAGGATTCAGTAACTTCTCTTTATACAGTATACAACACATGATATACAATAACAAAATCAGGTTTTCCAATGTGGTAGTAAATATAAGCAAAACACAAGCAGTGGAGAGGAGTTTTAATATTCAATTTCAGAGCAGCATGCAGCTTTAGTACAGAACGACTGAGCTAAGCCACAGTTACGCTCCTTGCTGTCTCCTTCCTTCTCACACAGCAAATAATGTTTTGGTTTCCAAACAGCCCTCAACTCTCACACATTGCCAGATGAATACTGATTGATGCTGGTAGGCAGAGGCAGAATTTTTTCCCCTTATTTTCCTCCCCCAAAACTAAGGTGCATCTTATACTCCGGCGCATCTTATACTCTGAAAAATACAGTAATTTTTCCATTCCAATGATAAGGAAGAGCTCCAGAATCTTTATTTTTTTGGTTTTACTAAATGGGAAAAAGAATAAAATTGCTATTTTCATCAAGTTTTTCCCCAAAATACAACCTATTCCGAAAATAAGCCTAGTCTGATTGTTTGGGGGGTGGGCCTAATACAAGCCCCACCCCAAAAATAAGCCTTAGCAAAGGGGGTGGCCATAGCCAGCACGGGAGGCAGTCAAACTGTGTGTCCTCTCACAAACACAGGCAGCAATCCCTGAGGCATGGTAGCTCCTTTCCTTCCCTTCCCTTCCACAGTCACCTCAAGGAGGCTTGGCCCCTTAATTGCGGCTGTGTGGATCAGTTCAGCCATCAAGGGCCAGGAATTGCCTCTCATTTTGTTTCTCCAGGTGCCTGGAGGTGTTTCCAGCACACTCTTACCAACCCGGCCCCTGCCCACAGAGCCAGGCAACCTGCGGTGGAGGGCCTCTCTCTTCCGCAGTTCACCTTATGGCTTTGGAGCAGGTGCAAACATGGTTTGCGTTTCATCAGGTCTGGAGCTTAGGTCTTTCACAGGCTGCTGCTAATGAGACAGAAAACCGTATGGTATGTTGGGATCACCTGCTCCCCCCGCCTCTGCCGCTGGTCTTTGTAAGGACTCTTTGTACTCCTGGCTGCGCTGCTCTTGGCCGCTCTGCACCTTCAGCGGACAAGAGCCCATGGTGGCCCTGCAGCGGGATGGAGGGAATGATATCACCCCTTCTTCCTCCATCCATCTGCTCCTGCCTGGTGCGGGGCAATTTTTGGAGCACAAGAAGGAAGTGGCAATCTCCCCTCCTTCCTCCATCTGTCTTTCCTGCTGCAGGACTCTCCTGCATCTCAAGCAAAATCAAACTGTGATGAACAAGGTGGCCAACAAGATCTGAGGAGTGCTCGCAATTCTGCCTCCCTGCTCCACTCTATTCATGTAAACCAGATCCCCACTTCTTATCAACCCCGCCAGCCTTGCATACATGCACATTGCTTGGCATAAATCATCTCCAGGGAAACCCCATCCAAGACCAAAGGTGCCCATTCTCCCTGAGCCAACGAACCCCAAACCCCATCACTCAGTCTTGCAATGATTTAGTTTCAACCCGTTGCTCCCCATCCAGCCCCTAACAGCCTCCAGGCACTGTGAGAGGGAGGACACCGCATCACTTAACTCACCACGGGGCCAGACATACAGCTGAATATCATCAGCATATCCAATTAATTGAACTGCAGTAGAAAATTATACAAATTCTCAGGGAGGATTTAACTCTGCCAAATTCAAGTGATTTAGTTTAGTTTACTTTGTCATTGCACCTCGTACAACGAAATCAAACACCATCTTCAGTGCACATCATGATCATGACCATGAAAATAAACACAAACACATATCCTTCACCCTTCACACAGTGAGCTGGAAACCCGACACCACACCAATACTGAACTATACAGCAGAATTCAAAAGAGCTACTGCCCTGGGATAGAAGCTGTTTTTCAGCCTAATTGTCCTTGTTTTTATTATTCTGCACCGTCTGCCAGATGGTAATAGTTCAAAAAAGGGTTCCCAAGATGAGATGGATCTTTGAGAACGTTCTGAACTTTAAGGCAGCGGGAGCTATAAACTTCAGGTTATAACATCAATTGGGACAAAGATTTTTAACACTAAGCAACACAATTATCATTTATCATCATGAGCCATGGTGAAGCAGTGGTTAGAATGCAGTACTGCTGGCTACTTCTGCTAATTGCTAGCTGCCTGAAACTTGGCAGATCGAATCTCACCTGGCTCAAGGTTGACTCAACCTTCTATCTTTTTGAGGTGGGTAAAATGAGGACCTAGGTTGTCGGGGGCAACATGCTGACTCTGTAAATTGCTTAGAGAGGGCTGTAAAAGCACTGTGAAGCAGTATATAAGTCTAAGTGCTACTATCATTACTTAGCAATGGCAACCCTGACAGCCCCAGTTCCTGTTGAACCCCAAAGCACATGGGAAGAGAAGGAAGTCTAAGGCAATGAGTACAGGGCTGCCATGCAAGCGAATTTGGGTGTTGTTGTTGCAAGCACGTATGTTATTGAGATCCTGGCCTAACAATAGCATGGTTCTGGCCTAATGACAGCAACTGATATTACTGCAAATCTCATCACTATGCAATGCAATCATGTGATATCTGACTTAATGACCACTTCACTTAGGAATGGAAATTCCAGTCCCAAGTAGGGTTAAGTGAGGATCCCTTATATGACTTTTAAGAGAGAATAAGTTCTACAACCCTGTATAAAATATAATTTGAAAGTGGGAAAGAACTTCAATATTTTTTCTCAAAATTACATCATACATGATCAAGAGGACACAATATAATTTGGATATGGTTTTATATTACCATCATCAAATTATCTTTGCATTTTTTTTCCACAGCTGCAGAATTTGATGGGTGATTGAGTTCACAATTACCAGCATCTGTTTTTGAGTCCTACTGTAACACATTTAAGCTACCTGTATTTGAAATTGAACTTCAAATTCTCAAGAAGCAACCAATTATCAACTACAATTAAGATTCTGAAAAATGGCAATGTTCTGATATTGTACAAATTGTCAAATACGCAAATCATAATAATAAATATATGAATTGGGGAAACCCACAAGTTACTTCTAAAATCATATATATTCCTCGAGATATGACAGGACATCTAGCAACCATTCAAAATTACTACCTTCCCCCAAAAGCTACATTTCAAAGTTACATCTGTAGTGGCCTCTGGAGTTATTTACCCTTATGTTCATTTGCAGAGATGCTAAACGCACCAACCCATTTCTCCCCCACCCTGATCTGAAAAGCACTAAACTTGTTTTGCTATCTCTCTAGGTTCCACCCACTCCTCTCCACCCCCAATCACTATTCACTCTCTTTCCTTTTGAAGGACTCAGAAAGATTGGGTAGCTAAGGACAGTCTTCTTTGCTGCTGGGCCATATGGAACAATCTAGAAAAAAGATTCTGCCAATTTCCCTTTTATTGCCAGTCTTAGGTCCCAGTGTTAGTTCCAATAACTTTTCGCTAGCAGAGTTAATGCTGGGGAACTAAATCTAATGGTGAAAAGGAAAACTGTCAGGATTTTTTCTCTTCAATTGTGCTACATTGCCCAACAACAAAATGATCAATTCATGTTATCTACCGTGTTTCTCCAACAATACGGCCTCCACCAAATCAAATTAAGCCCCTCCCCCCAAATTTAGGCCTATTTTAAAATATGCAAAATAAGGGGGAAGGGCAGGGGACTTGCCGTTAGGAGCGCCCCAAGGGGAGCAATTCCTCGCCACCAGCCGCTCCTAACGGGTGATCATGGCCAAGCACAGAGCTCCCTACTCCCACCTTTGCTGCAGACACCTTTGGCACCCGCCGCTGTTGCTTTCCCTTCTGCCCATTCCACCAAGTTTGCCCGTCATCATGTTTGGAGCTGGCACTTCCGCGTTTGGAGCACTGCCACTCTTTGGAGCCCCAAATGGCGGCGGCACTCCGAATACGGAAGCGGGAGCTCCAAACTTGGCGGAATGGGCAGAAGGGAAAGCAACAGCAGCGGGTGCCAAAGGTGTCTGTAGCAAAGGTGGGAGTAGGGAGCTCCGCGCTTCACCATGATCACTTGTTAGGAGCGGCTGGTGGCAAGGATGCAAGGGTGGGAATTAAGTCACCCCCGAAAAGACATCCTAGTTGTTTTTTTGGGGGTCAAAAAAAAATAAGGCCCGGCCTTATTATGTGAGAAACATGGTACCTTGACCTCTGAGTTTTCAGAGGTCATCTTCAAAAAGTAAAGTATGTGATTGTGACGGTGTGGGTATGAAGGAATCCTAAAAGACTTTGGTGCTCAGAAGCAGAGCACAGGATATCTCACAGAGTAGGGAGAGGTCTTCGGAGGCCCATTGCAATAGGTATGTGCTGGATTAGGCCTCTCAGTCTGCCCTAAGACAATCCATGCTCCACTTGGTAACAATTTGTGTATTCATTCAATAAATGCATTGGAGAGATACTGTAATCTCTTCTGAATGAACCCAGGTCAGTTATATTATATATAGCACTATAAAAAGACACTTTTTTATTCTGTAATTAGAAAATATTAGTGAAAATGGATAATGGAATGTGGATAATTAAATGTTATATTATGTTAATTCCATTAATTTTATGTCTATCCATCACAGGATGAAGGCCTCTTCCAGATGTTTCCAACCAATATGGTCCTGAGGTTTCTTTTGCCAATTGGGCCTGCAATATTTGCTGATATCATCAATCCATCTTGTTTTAGGTCTCTTTCATGGACACTTTTGATCAAGTAGGATCTGTTTTATGACTGCCTTGGTCCACCTGTCATCAGTTCGTCTTGCTATATGACCAACCCATTTCCATTTCTTTTACTTTCTTGTTGATATTGTATACATTTATTTGTTCTCTAATCCATATGCAGCCCTTTGTATCTTATCTTGTAATACCGAACATGTCTCTTTCCATGTGCAGCTCTTGCATGTGTCTTTCTAACTCTTTTGGGCCTTGTAAGAAGAGATCATCATCTGCAAATCATAAGAGATTTAAATAGGTGCCACTGATTTTTATTCTCTCTTTTGCCCAGTCTAGCTTGCAAAATACTTCTTCAAGGCAGGCTAGAAAAAGGATATTATTGTATTGCCTTGTCGTACACCTCATTCTATGTTGATTTTCATTTTAAGATCATTAAGGCAAATTGTCAGTATTGTTTTTTCATATATTGATTATAGTAAGTGTCAAGTTTCCAATGATGAAATCCATTTTAAAAAAAAAGAGCAACTCCATCTTCCAAAACAATTTAGGAAAGCATCAATTGGCAAACTCCATGACACAACCCGGAATTATCTCACAATATTAGAAGTTAGAAACAACTCCAAAAGTCACATTCTCCAATAGAAGTAATTCAAAGTTGCTTGATGTCATCAATCTCCACCTCAAGGGGCCTCACCATGGTCAGCTCATGTTCTCACGGGAAGAATCACTTAGTCTAAACAACTCTATCTCCATTCCTCCCTCCTTAGGAATGTGGCAAGCCTGAAACCCTTCCCCCATAACCGTCAAAGAGAAAGTAAGAAAAAGAAGATATACTAAGCCTACCTAAAATGACTACACGTTAATTTTGGGATTGACAGTAAGTTTATGTAAGCAATATCTTAGTTGAGCAATGCATTAATTATTGCTTGCTAGAATACTGAGTCAAACACCTTTTGGTAGGTAATGAAAGCCAGGCACAGAGGTATGATGTACTAATTGTGCTTTTCAATGACTTGCTGAACAACCTGGATGTGATCCATTGTACCATAGCCACATCTGAACTCTGCCTGCTCCTGTGGCTGTGCATCATTTGCTGTTCTCAATATTCTTGCTATTATCTTGGTGAAAACCTTGTAGATGACTGAAAGGCTTATTGGGCAATATTTCTTTATATCATCTTGGGTCTCTTTCTTGTGTATAAGAATCACTTCAGCATTTTTCCATGCACTGGGTATTTTTTCTTCTCTGAGGTATCTCCAGTATAGTTTTGTTAGTACCTTATATAAACTGTGGCCACTAACTTTCAGTATTTCAACTGTAACACAAGTCATTTCCTGAAGCTTTGCCATTTTTCATTGATTTTATAGCAAGGTATTTCCTCTACTAGGATATCTGGCATTTCCTCTTTTGTAGGTGTTGTTACTTTTAAGTGATCTTGATCTTTGTATAGCTCTGAATAGAATTTTCCAATTATTTCTAATATTTCGTGTCTAGTTCTACACACAGAGCCAATGTCACATTTTAATGCAAAAAAAACTTTTTTTGTGTATTTCTAAGCTTGCATTTGTTCTATTAATGCCTTTGTTTTATTCAATTGCCTTTTCACAAGCTTCATACTAAACTGAGGTTTTCTTCTTGGATACATTTTCTTATTGTCTTGCAAAGTTCAAATACACCAGTTTATTAGTGACTCTTCTGGTATCCCTCACTGTCAATCATTTTTTCATTAAACCAATAATTTCAGAGATATTTTTGACTGTATGTTTTTTACGGGTGCTATAGATGTAGCAGATTCAAGGATGTTTTTGATTATTCATTCATTTTGGTCCATAATGTTAATCTCTTCCAAATCCTCAAACAGCTTATCACTCTGTATTTTTGTTTATCATTTCTTTATCATTTTTGAGGCTATTTTTACTTTAGCTCATACCATTCTATGGTCAGTTCCAATGTTAAAACAAATGATGACATACAATTACTAAATTTATTTTCTCACTTGACATGATGTAGTCAATTTTGCTTGTATAGACTGACTTACATGGCAATGCAATAATCAATAAAGTTTCCATTACTGCTAAGATGTACCCTATGGAGAATTTAAAAAACAAAAAACAGATATGACAATGGAATATCTTATGTTTAACAATTAATGGAATAATACTTTCTACAAAACCAGCTACTTTAAAAATTGAACGAACTACTATTTTTAAACATGGAAGTTCATCTTCATAGGAAGATGCTCCAGTTCAGATTTAATTTGCTCAACTACGTTAAGTATATTCACAAGGCATTTAGAAATGTTCTAATTCAATTAACTACAGGCTACCTTATCTCTGAAACTGAAGTAGTTAACTTAATTTTAAAAAATCAGCTTCAAAAACCATGGTTTGAAGTTATTTGCAGTTAGCAAACTAGTTTAGTTCAGTTGCTGTTCAGAAAATTTCATAAACTATAATTAATCAAAATAGAAGTGAATTCCTTCTTGTAATTGTTATGTGATCATGATTTATGACACATCCAAAAGCAATCATTATAGAATGGTAATGGTAACAAAAGAAATACAAATTAATAAGCATGAACTTTACCTAAAGAGCCTTGGTGGCACAGTAAGTTAGAATGCAGTATTGCAGGCTACTTCTGCTCACTGCCGGCTGCCAGCAGTTTGCAGTTCAAATCTTACCAGCTCAATTACATCGATACTATAAACTGCTTAGGAGGCTGTAAAGCACTGTGAAGTGATATATAAGTCTAAATGCTATCGTATGGGTGCTATTGTTAAATATAAGCACCTACTTAAGGATAAATAAAAGACCTAAATTATTCAGAACAATCATCACAGGCACAAATATACAGCAAATAGGCTTTAGCTTACATGAACAGTTTCTCAGCATGCCTTGGAAGAATCCACGCATATGGGTTGACTCTGCCTTTCTGACCAGAGACTGAGTCATCAATCTTTACCACGCCTCTTCCTGATGGGTCAAGAAGTCCCCTAATTCCAGTCAGGACAAAGGCACAGCTACCTGATGATCTTCTTTGTGGCATTGGCTTTACCTCCCATGTGGACACTGGACCAGACAGTTGCCAGGGCGTGAGTGGATTATCCCACGGCATGCTGAGAAACTGCATTCAGGTAAGCCAACGCCTATTCTCCAGCATGCCTTTGGGAAAATCCACACATATGGGACATACCAAAGCTGGCAGTTCCTATGGGGGGGAAGAAGTCTGGTCTTGTGAACCCCCATCTACATGGACTCATTGTAACACTCTTCTGCCAAAGGCCGCCTCTGCTGAGGTGTATGTGTCCAGTTTGTAGTGCCTTACAAAAGGAGACAGGGAGGCCCATGTCACTGCCCTGCAGATGTCCTCAAGTGAGGCTTGTGTCGCCCAGGCAACTATGGTAGCTGCACTTCTAGTTGAATGGCTATACAAGCCCTGATCCAACTGCCGATGGTTGAGGAAGAGACTTTGGTAACCACTGAAGACAGCTGAAATGAGACAAACAGGGCTTCAGTTTTGCGATACATCGACGTTCTTTTGATGTATCTGCAAAGTACCTCCTTACAGTTTATGCCATCTGTGCTCCATTTCATGAGATGGAGTGGGGCAGAAGTCAGATAGGACAATTTCCTGAGCCCTATGGAAGCGGGAGTTTATCTTGGGAATGAAGGTGTCAAGGTGCAGAATTACCCTATTTGTGTGGAAGGTGCAGATTGAGGTCTCTGACTGAAAGAGCTGCCAATTCCAATATGCGCCTGGCCAAGGTAATGGCACTAAGAAGGCAACTTTGAGTGTTAAGTAGCGCAGGCTTACAGATTGAAAAGGTTCAAACAGTGCCTGGGTAAGGGCTTGTAATACTGTAGACAGGTTCCAGGAAAGATACCTGTTGGTTTGAGATTGACAGCTCCTTTAATGAAGGTGCGGACTACTGGATGCCTGGCTAGGGAGTCCCGCTTTCCATAATGCAACACCGTGGACAGGGCGGCTACCTGTCTGTGCACTGTATTAGGAGAGAAGCCTTTGTCGAGTCCCTCCTGCAAAGTCTGCAGAATAGAAGCTGCAGTGGGATCCATGTCATTTTTTGCACACCAGTGATGTGCATTTTTGGCACACCAGGTAGCATCATACATTTGGTTCATGGAGGGCCTCTTAGAGGTTTGAATTGTCCTGATCACCTTTCTTGAAAAGTTATCCTTCCTCAGGATCCTCCTCTCAAGTGCTAGGCGGTCAAGTGGAGCCACTGAGGCTCCAGGTGTTTCCAAGAATGCCTGGCTGAGAGAGATCCTCTCCTGAGGAATCCTCCAAGGACGGGACACTGACAAGCTCACTAGGTCTGCATACCATGACCATCTGGGCCAATGGGGCGCTATGAGGAGGATTTCTGACTATTCTAGTAGCACTTTCCTTATTCCCCAGGACAAGGGGAAGAGGAGGGAAGGTGTAAAGGAGACCCTTGGGTCAGCAGCTGTGAAGGGCATTGACCCCTTCTGCACCTGGAATATGGAGAAGAATCAGGGAAGTTGGTTGTTTGTTGGAGTGGCAAAGAGGTCAAGTACCAGCCTCCTGAATTTCTGAGACATCTCCCGAAAGAGATCTGGGTGGAGACACCACTCGGAGTTGTCCACCCTGGTTCTGCTCAGTTAATCTGCCTGTACATGTGATGTCCCCGATATGTGCTCTGCCTTGATGGACAATAGGTGACCTTCTGCCCAGATTCCCAGTTGCTCTGCTTTGGTCATAAGGAATCTGGAGTGAGCCCCTCCCTGGTGATTGACATGTGCTTTGGCCGCCACATTGTCCGTTAGGATCAATATGTATTGGCTGGCTACTGTGCTTTGGAAGTGTTTGAGAGCTACAGGGATGGCACTGAGTTGTAACCAGTTTGTTGTATTGAAGGTCCGCTGGGGACCATTGTCCCTGTTTGAGTTGGGACTGTATATGGTCTCCCCATTCTAACAGGCTCACATCTGAAGTGACTGTTATGTGATTGGGTTCCTTGAAAAGGGACTCCTTGGTGATCACTGGGGAAACCCACCACCTGAGGAACCTGAGGATGTCCGACTTCAGTCAAACCTTGATGTTGGAGGTGCTGGTGCCTGCCTTCTGGATCGGTAGGAGGAACCATTGGAAGGATCTGGCATGTAATCGGGCCCAGGGCACTATAGTGATGCACGGTATCAATTTTCCCAGGAGATGGGAAAGCACCGCTAAAGAACCCACTCGCTCCGCTGTGATCTGGGTGACCAAAGATTTGATGCTGTCCTGGTGCTCCTGGGACAAGTAAACCTCGCACAGATCGGTATTTATCACCATGCCTAAATGTAGTAGGCGGGTGGATGGGACTAGCTGGCTTTTCTGGAAGTTGATGGAAAAACCGTGTTCTTGTAGAACCCGGATTATGGAGGCCAGGTCTGACCAGGCTTGTTGACTGGAACTGGACTAGATAAGGACATCAGCCAAATAGTACTGGACCTGCACCGGGATTGTTCTGAGGTACGCGGCCAGTGCTGCCACTTTTGTGAAGATCCTGGGGGCTGATGATAGGCCAAATGGCAGGGTTTTGTATTGATAATCATTCCCTGTGTAATAGAACCTGAGAAACTTCCGATGGGAGGGATAGATAGAAATGTGGAGGTATGCCTCCGTCAAATGGATGGACATCAGGAGATCGCCCCCCACCTTAGGCCTTCCAAGATTGCATTTTGAATCTCTTGTACTCTATATGAGCATTCAGCTTTTTGAGATCAAGGATTGCTCTCCACACACCCCTCCCCGTGGCCTTCGGAACTATGAAGAGAATGGAGTAAAACCCATGGTCCCTCTTGCTCCTCTGACACTGGCTCAATGGCCTGGATGTCCAACAAGTGCTGAACTGCCTTGTTCATGAGCTCTTTTTTTACAAGTGTTTTGGAGGCTCGGCAATGGATGAAAGTCCTCGGAGAAGTGGATAGAAAATCCAGGGTGAGATGGAATCGCATGTTTTTTAGGACCCAAGAATTCGATGGGATTGTCTCCCATCGGTCTGCAAATATGGCCAGTCAGCTGCTGATGGGGGGAGGGGTCTGACAGTCATTTGGATCGACAAAAGGGATGGCCTCGAGTGCCATGAAAGGGCCATTTGAATTGGAACTGTGGTTATTTCTATCTTGAAATCTCGATCTATCTGGAAGTCAATCTGATAGTGAGAATTCCTGACCTGATTCTGAGGAACGAAATGGCTGCCTACAGATATAGAGAGAAATCCTCAAATAAGGATGACCCCGTTTAGGGGGCTGAGTCCACCTTCCATTTGGTTCTAGCATCCACTTGCCAATGTTGTAGCCAGAGCAGACGACGAGAAGTAATACTGGATGCCAGTCCCCTGAAAAAAAAATCAGGCTGCATGCAGGGAAGAATTGGCTGTTACCAGTTTATTGATGTCCTGATGCATTCTGATTTCCTGAGGGAATCCTGGATGGTCAAGCCAGAGAGGGGATGTATAACTGGTCAAGCCAGAGAGGGGATGTCCTAGTGAAAAAGGAGGTGGTTGCTGCTACTTTGACCACCCAGGCATTGGCCTGTGGAAGTTTTGTTCTGCCTTCTTATCCTTTGTCTTAAGGGCCTTTGCTATGTTTCCAGAAATCGCAGAGGGTGAGACCAAGGATGCCAAAGGGTTGTCCAGTTGGAGTGACTCGATAAGGTGAGGAGCCATATTGAAAAAAACCTTGTTGTTACCCCCACAGTGGGGAAGGATCCTGGCTGCATCCATTGTCTCTGAACCACATCCAACTTGGGGCAAGGGATTGTTGCAGAATAGTGGGTTCAGAAAAAAACCTGCTGTCGGGTCCCTGATTTTCAGGTGAAGCAGCCAGGATATTAGGCTGGGATCTATTTGGGCAGTGGTCCTAGCCTTATGATTTAAACAGTCCTGGACTGAATAGGCCCATTAATGGGGATGGATCAGGAAATAAATCCTCATCTTCTGAGAACCCTTGCTCTCCCCGACCTTCCTCCTCTATCACTGATGCCCTACTTCATCAGACCCACCAGAGTGGATTGGAGAAGCAGTCCACTGGTGCTTAAGGGATTCCATTGAAGTCTGGTATTGTAGACTGCAGTGCTTGAGGATCAGACCTTAGAGAAGATGGATGGCTCCTCTCCCTCAGGGTGGAGGTCACCCCCTGAGAAATAATCTGAGAAATCAGATCCTTGATCTCATCTGATAATTCTGGGGCCAATCTATCTGCTGAACCAAGCCCCACTACCGTGGGAGTAAATGTGGCCTCAAGAACCCCAGTTCTGTCTCTGACCTGTAAATCTGCAGGACTAGGGATCATGCAATCAAATGGAAATCTTTTGAGTTTGGATTTCCTCTGCAGATGGGATGTAATCCTGCTCTCTATCGCCCTCTGGTGACCAAGCCCCCATAACTGCAGGTAATTCCTGTGCTAATAACTGCTGAGGGGGAGAACAACCAGGCTCTGGCGGAGGGGGAACACCTCTCTTGTTCTGCTTGCTTCTGAGTTCTAGAGAATTGTTTTTCCAATGCCTTTTGCCTTTGTTCTTCTGCTCTTGTAAGCTTTCTGAAATAAAGAGCTTTTGCCTTTATCTTGTTTGCAGCCTCTTTACTTGCAGATTTGGCTGTTCTGGGGCTCTACTTGGACCATTTAGCATGTTTGGGCTCCATGCTGGCTGCTGCTTGGTCGGCCATGTGCTTACTGCCAAGATTGTGCAAGGAGGAGAGCAAAACTCAATCCTCCTCCTTTTGGGGAGTTCTTCAGCCCTGGGTTCCTACCCTGGGCAGTGACAGTGGAGGACTTACCAGTCTCCTGGATAGCCTGCATAACTCTCCATATGGTCAAAAAGGCCGCCACCAGCCCCAAAAATCAGCTGTGAGACTCTAATAGTGCAAATAGCCACCTCTGAGTTACCCGGTTGAGCCTCAGTGCACAAATGGCACACTGGGGGCGATAGCAGTTTTAACACCTCTTCCCGGGGTGGGGAATCATTTTGGGGCTCTTCCCTGTTTGCCTGGGCTGTTAGGCTTTTAATTGGTAGTTCAGGGGAGCTGCAAAAAAAACAGGGCAGGCAGGCAGTTCTAATTGCTGCCTGTTTACACTATTTTTAAAGCTTTGCAAACCTTTAGGAGAATCCACACTTTAAAATGCTGCTTTCTGCTGAAATTGTTGGAGCCAACCTTTGCCACATCTCTACAGGGCCAAGACTGAGTCGTGACTGGGGCTAGAGGATTTCTTGGCCCAACAGGAAAAGGCATGGCAAAGATTGATGACTCAGTCTCTGGGAAGAAAGGCAGATTCAACCATATGTGTGGATTCCCCCATAAGCATGCTGGAGAATGTAAAGAGAAACTAAGGACAAAATTCAAAATCAGAAGTATAGAGATCTAGCTTTGGGGGAAGAAAATGAAAAAGAAAAGTTTATAGTTGCAAGTTTATTATATTTTCTACTATAAAGAAAACTCTTAATTATAGTTAACTTTTCAACATTTTCACTTTGAAAATAATTAGAAGCTATCTAATACTCTTCGTACGAAAGAGCATTGTGTTATTTAAATAGATTATATATGTATAAACTGATCTCTACAGTATAAAGTATTAAGACAAACTCACCCATTATCCATCAAAATAGTTAAACATGGAATTATCTATTATCTAGGTCCTATAACTTTTCCTTTTTTGTTTTATCTGGGGAGGAGTAGTCTAGAATGAAACTACAATTCAACAGAACACTTTGAATTTTTTTTTAATAAATTACGATTATTGTTTTTTCCAAATTGCAGCTATGTATTAGTTATTAGGAGAAACTGAGTTTGATAAGAAAAATTTTAAAATCTGTATCTTAGTTGGATACTTAAGCATCACACTATTTTTATTCTAAATACAAACAATATTATTTAATATCAAAATTCAAACAGATAGAATTAATCCTGAATAGGTTCCCTCTTTGGAGGTAATTGGAGATACACAATTACTGTTTGGAGATACACTGTTAGGCCAAATGCTGATTTCAAAAATCTTGTAGTTCTGAAAAGATCCAGAAGTTTTCAACAAGCTGCCATTTTAATTTAACACTTGGCAAAAAAAATGTTAAATATAGATGAAATTAAATATATTAAATCAATGTTATAAAAAATAATTGAAATCAAAGTAAATTTGGGTATGTTTTGGCCCATGTTTTTGGAAAGTGGCCTTTAGTAAGTGACACAGTCAATCCTTAACCTGAAAAGAATTGTGAATTGGTAATCTAAATGCTAATTACTTTATTAATATTCCATTCTTTTTCCATTGTGATTGTTTTTTCCTAAAGTTGATATAATAAAACATTTAAAAAGATTTAAGACCAAAATATTTATGAATATGCTACTCTTTAGCTGTTGAAGCAATACTGAACAACCTATTGCTTTCTTAGATATAGACAATGGGATGAAAAAGAGATGCTCTTTTAGTATCTCAGGTTTCCTGTATTAGGAAATTTGACTATCTTCCCACTGCTAATGTTCTATCTCTACTTAAGATTCAATTGTACACTGAAAAGAATCCATTGACAGATACCTTAACTCAGGGGTGTCAAACTCAAGGTCTATGGGCCAGATGCAGCCCACAGGGTTCTTAGATCTGGCCCATGGGGGTGATTCTGGAAACAGAAGAGAACCGGCCCATAGTGCCTCTGCTAGCAAAAACAGAGCTTGGGAGGACCATACACGGGGCCATCCCAGACTCCGTTTTCAGCTCCGACACCTTCCTGCAGCTCTCTGCCAGTGAAAATGAAGCAGGGGGTGTCCTTAACTCCATTTTCACTGGCAGACGGCTGCAGGAGGGTATTGTGGCCAAAAGGTGGAGCTCAGGAGCCCATTTTCACTACCAGAGTTCTTGGGCCACCACAGGAGCTCCCAACACAGGTGATGTCAAACTAGCCACACCTACCCCAGCCCCTGAGGTCAAGCACAACCCTGATGTGGCCCTCAATGAAATTGAGTTTGACACCATTGCCTTAATTGTTATGGCTAACTATTGATAAATTTATTTCTTGATGTCAACATCCTTAACACCTATGAAAATCATGTTTTCCTTAGCAGAACTGGTCTGCTGACTGTATTATGAGATGATTCCAATTAATGTCAGCAATATAATATCAAAGTTTACACTGGTTAACCAAGAAAGTAGCCAATCATATGACTCAGGAGCTTGGCAGTATCTGGCACCCCAAACTCTTAAATGACTCATAGAATGCCTTCATTTGATAAGCTGCATGGATTCAGTCTTTAATTAAATCTAAAATGATTATAGGGAAAAGTAGTTAAAGAAATATTTTTTTAAAATCTTAAAATCTCTCTACATTTAAGATTGCAGTACTGGAGAACTTTTACACAAAATTGAGGTACAGAAATATTTTGGAATCAAATTCAAATTTTTACAATGCATTTTTCTCAGATGTTACAAATCAAGTAGTGTGTGAACTCTTAATCTAGCTATCATTCTATGTGAGCTATGATTTATGTTTAAGGTACTATGCCAATCCATCATGTACTTTCAATAAACCATTATTTATCAAACCATTGCTGAAAATAAGAGTGTGGCTTGTTCAAAGATGCCCAGTGAAGCTAAAAGTGGCCATCCTAGTTTAAATATTTTCACATTATATCTGACCAAGTATCTTATGGGCATGTCATACCAAATGATTAACATGCCTATTATATTATGGTTTTTTGCATAGTCAGACTAGATTTGGCATTGCATTGTATTATATTATGCAGCTTGGTGACCTAATGATGAAGACTCTCACCTCCCATTCGGGATGTTGTGTTCAATCCTAGGTAGAAGCAGATGTTTCTCTTCTAAGGTGCAAAAAAAAAAAAAATCTGCTGCAAACTTCATGTGGCATCAGGAAGGGTATCCAGTCAATAAATGCACAGCTCCATCCAGTTGTCCCGACTCTACTCCAAATTAAGGGATTACGGGGTTGTAAAAAAGGATATTATAAGAGCAGTGGTTAGAATGTAGTATCGCAGGCTTATTCTGCTGACTGCCAGCAGTTTGAGTCTCATAGATTCAAGGTTGACTCAGCCTTCCCTCCTTCTGAGGGTGGTAAAATGAGGACCCAGTTTGTTGGGGGCAATATGCTGATTCTCTAAGCTGCATTGTAAATTATATATGATTTCTGAAGGATCTTTTTATTTACTATGATGAACATCTAATTATTTGTCTTGTATGCAAAGAATTTTAAAGCAAAAAGCAGGCAGCTTCTTTGTAACTGTTCCTGCTTTGAAGTGTAATTTGTTTATCTCTGTAGTTACGCTCTGTATAATCTTGTGTTTCCAATTGTTCTTGATCATTAAAATACTGTAAAATATATTTGACAACATAATAATGTAATGTGTTAATGTTTTGTCAAATATCACTTTAAAAATGCTAAGTTTTCCCTCATACAATCCAGAATTAAAATGTTCATATCTCTAATTATTTTAGTATGTTGAGAAATAGCCCCCAAACGTTAATGCTTCCAACAGAAGCAGAAGCTGGGAGGGGAAAAAAAGGGTACTGAATTATTTGGAAATAAATTAGTGGAATGACATGTATTTTTAATTCATCCAGTACTATCTTTCCTGTCTGTGATCCTCAGTACTCAGGGAACTATTTGACATGTTTACTTTGACATGGTTACTTGAGTATTACAGATTTATAAAGTATTTTCTGAAAATAAAGCAATTACACAACTGTTTAACAGTGAAAACTCTGATTAACAGCTTTATAAGATGTAAGGTTAACTGCCCTTCAATTCAAATACCAAATTAAACAAAGGAAATTATTGTCTACTTTATTATGTAACAGTATAATAGTAAAATGGAAGTTTGTTTGCTGCAGCATGATCTGTTTGAATAGAATGGTAATAAATGATTTTTCACCTCAGCCAATTGTTCTAACACTACACCTATTTTCAGAAATATTTTTCTACAGGCCATTTTTCACACCGATCTCTGAAATAATCCCAAGAACAAAGCATTGATTTTCATCTTAATACAAAGTTTAAGGATTTTGGACCAAAAAACCAGCAGAATAGAATGAATTTTAACTTCTCTATTATTACAGTTTTTGTAAAATGTAAGTTAACAGTACATCTTTATATGTATGTACAAAAATGCTGCAATCTGTTTAATACTTCAAATTCAGCCTGCCCTAATGTACAATCCATATGGCAGGTGAAAAATCAATATAAAAGAGATGATGCAATCTATTATAGAGGCAAGATATGGAAATGGTGCAACTATCTCCAGTTTGATAATTAAAGTACAGAATCAGAAACACAGGAATTTATTGATCAAAAATAATCCTACAAACTTGCAGCTCATCACAATAATTGGATTCTGCTCTATGTCAAGAAAATGTCTAGGGCAAATAATGCAGAATAGTAGCCCCATATATAACAATTACTGGAAGAAGTTACATCAAATTGGTGTATTCTACTCTGGCCAAGATCTGATGTATAATAAATCAAATTTTATTAAAGATTTTTTTAAAATAAGAAAGAACAAATATAAAGTAAGAAATAGAAAATAAATAGAAGAAAGCTAACTGCAGAAAGATAAAAGATAAATAGAAAAGAAAAAATACAGAGAAATAGTTTCCAATTTTCTTTATGGCAGTTATAAGGCCAATTGTAAATTTACCTCTTACACTATGGTTACAACATACCTTTCTATAATCTATTCTGTCTATTCATCAAAACATTTAATCATAAATTCATTTTTTACATTTCACATTTCCAGTTAGCTCTTAAAGGTAAATATTGCCTTTTCTCTTATTATAGAAGTTAATTTAGCTATCTCAGCAAGTTACATCATTTTCACCTATTCTTCACTTGCAGATAAGGCAAAACATTTCCCTATTTGTGCATCAAAGTAATATTTTCTATAATTGTCATACAGGCATGCAAAATCATACTTCATAAAATGGAAATTGTAACTTTAAATTCAGTTACATATAAAGAACTACGTGATCACAAAAATAAGTGCCAATAAAAAATATGCATCTATTTAAAATGAAAGTCCTACTCATTTTAATTCACTGCAATATAATTACTATTACAATATGCTGGTTGGTGCAGCGTAAAGTTAAAAGCCCAGCAGTTTCATTATCCAATTGCTTTAGAAATTTGATAATAGAGTTCTTAACTACTAAATCTCATATATGACAGGGTCTATTTGTACACAGTATGCCCCCACTGGTTCCTCTCCTCATCTCCGGATAGTTTATTGCAAAAGCTCCTTCAGCGTCCAATGCTTTTTAACTACTGCTCCCTTGTTCTATTCCGGTCTCTCTTCCATACAGAAACGCAAATGCACGCTCGTCTATGCCGCAGCGAGGATTACAGCAAAGCTGCACAAGTTTTACCCATGAACAAATGAAAATAATTGGTATCTCTTGGTCCAACACCAGAACGCTTTCAAATCGTAAGCTTAGACATGATTGTTTCGCGTGTTTTGGCAGAGTCACAAGACAATCTTTTACGGTTAAAATACCTATCTCAACCATAGCATTTGTTGGCTTTTCCACCATCCAACCTGGCATCCTCAAAAACTCCGTATGATCTTTCCCACATGCTACCTCTCCCTCCCTGCCCTCCTTCCATTTGCACTACCAATAATTTTTCCTCATTTGCATTTTAAAGTCTTATTTTATCTCGGTTTCCCCCATCTTCTGAAGGAGCAGACGCAGCTCCTTTACCCGCTTCCCCAGTTTAACTGCGGTCGCTTGGTAGTCCACCGCCGCATGGAGCAGCACCGGAATCCGTTTCAGACGTCTCTAATTCTTACCAGGGGTCGAACTCGTGTATGATGCTCTCGAAACGGATGACGGCGAAGAGCCTGGAACTGAAACCAGCCAGCCAAGCCAGGAAAAGGATCGTGAAGGAAAGCAGCGACTGCCAGCCTGCCGGTTGCGAAAGGCCCCCCGACAGGCCGCCGCCTCCCGCGGGGGCACCAGGACCGGTAGCCGCCAATGAACCACCTCGACTGTTTGCCAGCGCTTGGGAATTTGAAGATGACGAGATAGCGGCAGCGGACTTGTGCTTCTGATCAGGGGCTGAGTGTTCCGCCATGTTGGTCCCCGGGCTCCTCGCTTTTTCTCCGCCTAACGCGCAGTAAAGGAGGAGCAGAATCCGCCTCGTTCCCTCAGCACACTTCCAAAAAAAGACTGAGGAAGCGGATGAAATCACTGTCTTCTTCCGCGCTCTTTTCACTGGCGGGGGAAGCACTTCCCTGCCGCCACCTCTTGTTGAGAGACCCAGGAACTATTGCCGGTTGCGGCAGCAGCCGCCAACATCCCAATGTGGCGCCAGAGAAGGGGCACGAGACTGAAGCAGCGCGCGAGAGGGGGGGAATAAGGCGTGGATATGAGAATAAGAGGAGAGCCAGACAAAAGTTGCTTCCGCGTAAAAATGAATTGGCTCAAGATTGCGTTGGAGTAGGTCAAAGAAAACGAAATGGGAGGAGAAATAAAGCGCGGGACCGTAGACACTCATTGGGCGGCGCCTGAGAAAAGAAGGAGGGAAAGAAGCTAAGACGGTTAATTGAGGCTTAAGGCCCAAGCGATCGCTGACGCTCAATTGGGAGGAACCGGCGATGAGCCTTCTCCTCCCGTTTTCGTCAAGATCATCCTATTAACCTGTCAGAGAGCGACAGGTACTTCAAAAGGACAAAACGATAGCCAATTACAATCGACAACCATAGGGCGCGGCTACAGCAAGGCGGTGACTTTATCATTTTTCACAAATTATATTTTAAAAAAACAACCCTGTGCGAAGTGGAATCGTTTGATTGGCTGACAAGTTAACCGATGACGGAGTAAAATCGCATTTCCCCCCATCACGTGAGCTGCGGTAGATACGTATTCCTAGCGAGGAAGCCCGAGGCATATTGGGGTTTGTAGTTTCTAGCCATTGTTGCTTTGAATCTGTCAAATGTTCTGTTCACCCCCTGCTGTCATGGTAAACTTTGACGATACACCCGTCAAAATCTGTATATTTGTTTCCTGAAGCTATAAAAGAAACTGAAACACGGCACAGAAGGCTATTATCATGCTAAAAGTATTGCTCAATGAAAAAAACTTTGAAAAAAAATCACACTGCAGGTACATAGGTACTTAGGGCAATTAGAGATAAAGAGAGAGAGAGCTTGCATAACTCTTTTTCAATCCAGGCAACTTCTTGGAATGACTGTTGTTGGGTCCACATTGCATCCCAGAGTTGAGAATGAGAAATTATATTCTAAAGAGCACCTCAGAGCAATAATGCTTAGAATGAAGAAAAAATTAGACTGAATGCAATAATTGGTGCCCAAGTTCATGTAATAATATTTAAACTGGATCAATATATCAAATTCATAGAGCAGGAAGTATTAGTATAATCATACCACAATAGTTTCCTATTTGCCCAGTTTATAATTGCTCATTTAATAAAACAATATTCTATTCTTAGGGGAAAAACTTAGAATAACAAATACATTAATTCTAATAAATGGAACATCAGGAATATTTAAATCAGTGGTTGTTTGTAGTTGAATAAAAACAGAGTTGATGAGTCTGAACTATCAAAATTCTGTACTAGGAAGGAAGATAAAAAGTACTTTGGTGCCAGGCAATTTTCTTGGAAAGATTGAGAAAGGATTCTGTAACTGGGTGACAAATTAGCAATTTCTCTAGAACAAAAAAATGATTTCTCTGAAATCTGAATTTCTGAAATTCAGATTTCTCTGAAATTGCCAGATCATATGCCATTTAAGGATATATTTTAAGACAAAACTAATACTTCAAATTAGAGTTAAAATTACATAAATAGCCAAAGCAGAATGTAAAGCTCACAAAACGTTAGTGACAGGTGCTGCCATTAATATTTTCAAATACTTTTTAATAATAGCTCTGCATTAAATACATACTGGTAACCTAAATAGTATAATCAAAACATCATCAACCTGTTTTTCTGTGGCTGGTAAGCCTTGGCTGGTAATATTGTTTGAACCTTCAGATACAAAGCTAATTATAATACACCTAAGCTGTGAACAAGCCTTTCTGAAAGAGCAATCTTCCAAGTTTTTCAGATCGAAAGCTGGATTTATCATGGAGGTTTATTTTTCAGATCAGCAAGATTAATAACAAATTATTAGGATTACAGAACTTGAAAAATTTAGAGCATGGTACAAAAAAAAATTCTGAGTAAAAGGAAAATAAAAAGGTTTCAAGAAAGATACATGGAAAAAAGGAATGACCTAATAGCAATAGCACTTAGACTTATAAACCGCTTTATAGTGCTTTACTTTTCTATAATATTATAGAAACACCTAGATATATCCATTCTTATGCCTTTGTAATATAATAGAGAATTTTCAATTGGTGGATGTTTCAGTTTCTTCTAATCAGAAAGGGCATGGTGGTAAATATCATTTTCTCTCTTGAATTAGTAGAGCACAGAACACATAGCACAGAGATGACAACAATGCCATTCTCAGAAATGGGGGTGGGTGGTGAGTGGGAGAGAAATCTGCATCTATAAAAATGATCAACAGCTTAAAATTACCTTTCTTATAATGATAAAGGTAGAGTTTACCTTGATACATGCAACACAAACATCCTTTATACGGAAGAATTACAGAGAGGGCGCTGTTGTGTATGTGCTCGAAAGAAGGCTCGGGAGTTAGTGACTAGTTTTCAGCTCTTTATTAGTCCCAAGATTGACTCAGTTCCTGAAGGATCGGTGGCGGCTTATATGAAGGTGGCTGCGCCGGCCGCAGCCAATGACACTGCCTCGAATCTCCCGCGATCGGTTTCCACCAATCGCGGGGAATTCGCAGCAGGCCAATCAGTGCGGCTCGCTCGGCCAATCCGATTGCCGCGCGCCCTGGCCAATCAGGGTTTACAAGAATGCAAATGTACAATACAGAGCACCCCTCCCCTCTTGGTATGGTCCTACGTGACGTAGTCCCGTAAGTAGGCGGGGCTCTGCACTTGCCTGTTGGACCTACGCAGGTTAGTTGATGCCTGGTCTTCGAGCGGTTCGGTCAGGTTCTGTGCTGCTCTCCACCTCATAGATGGAACCGCCTGGAAGGGTGAGCCGGGTCTTTTGTCGTAGCTTCCTCCCAGTCTACCTGGGCTGGTCGAGCTGCTGGCTTTGCTGCTCCTGCCTGGTTCTTCCGGGTTGGTTGAGCTGGCCTGGCTATTTCTTCCTGGCGAGGCTTCGAGCTGGTTGTCTATTTCTGCTTCAGTTGGTGAGTATTCTTGGTTTCTTTCTTGTTGGGGTTGGTTTTCAGGGCTTTCCTTCCCCTCTTGATTGGTGCTTGGGTGGTCTTTCTCCCTTTCTGGGGTTATGTTTCTGTCTGCTTGCGTGTCGGTTGTGTTTCCCATGCCTGTTCTTGATCTTAATTGATCGATGTGTCGTTTCCATGCTTGTCCATTGACTGTTTGTAGCCGATACGAGCAGGGACCTGTCACCTGGGTTATTGTTGCTGGTATCCAGAGGGGGTCCCCTCTGAGGTTTTTTGCATATACTGCGTCTCCTGGTGCGAACGTTCGGTGCCTGCTCGATGAGTCAGTGGGTTTTTCGGGGTTGTATGTGAGCTGCAGTCTATCTAGGGGGGATCTTAGTTTCCTCCCCATTAGTAGCTCTGCAGGGCTCTTGTTGGTCATAGAGTTTGGCATTATGTGTTGGATAAAAAGTAGTTTATTTATTTTCTCTTGCATGTCCTCGGTTTTGATTTTCTGGATTGTTTTTTTGGTAAATTGGACCATTCGTTCCGCCCTACCATTCACCGCCGGATGTGCCAGTGCTGTCAGAGCTTGTTGTATGCCCCACTCTGCTGGGAATTTTTCAAATTCCAGTGCGGTGAACTGTGGACCATTATCTGACACAATTACATCTGGGAGACCGTGGGTTGAGAATAGCATGTTGAGTTCTTTGATGACAGCCTTGGTGGTGGCAGTTCTCATGTCGCTTACCCTCAGCCAATTGGAGTAAGAATCTACCGTTATGAGGAAAGTGTGTCCTTTTGTGGGCCCGGCGAAATCTATGCGTATCCTGGACCATGGTCCTCTGGGGGTTTCCCATTACAGGATTGGGGCGGCTGGTGGACTTGGCCTGGATTCTTGGCATTGCTTGCAGCTTGCCACCCAGGCTTTGATTTGTTTGTCCATCCCTGGCCACCAGGCATAGCTTCTGGCCAGGGCTTTTGACCTAACAATGCCCGGGTGCCCCTTGTGTAACAAGTCCAGGACCCTTTTTTGTAATTTCTCCAGAATAACAACCCTGTCCCCCCATAGTATACAACCCTTTTGTGTGAAAAGTTCCGTTTGTCTGTTCTGAAATGTCCTGAATGTCTCGTTGTTGTCTTTTTCTGGCCACCCTTTCTCCACCCATTGTAACACCCTCGCCAGACGTTTGTCTTTATTGGTTTCGTGGGCAATGTCTGACGCGGTTAGGGGGAGGTTGGGTAAGGTCTCTATGCTCAGGGTGGATGCTGTGGGTGCCGGGTCAGCATCCAGGTTGGGCAGTGGGGTGCGGCTCAAGGCGTCTGCGTGGGTGATTGTCTTACCAGGTTGATGGGTCAGCCGATAACTGTAGGCGGCGAGGAATTCAGACCACCTTGTCATTCTTGGGGATAGAATATTCGGGGTGGCCTTGTTTCCTGCCAGGATGCCAACAGCGGTTTGTGATTGGTGATGAAGGTGAATGTCCTGCCGTAGAGGTACTCGTGGAACCTTTTTACGGTGGCGATGATAGCCAGGGCTTCCTTGTCTAGTTGGCTATAGTTTCTTTCTGGCTTTGATAGGGTTCTTGAGTAAAAGGCGATGGGTGCTTCATTTCCATTCGGGAGTGTGTGGCTCAGGATCGCCCCAATGCCGAACGGTGATGCATCGCACGTTACTGTGAGTGGGAGGGTCTCGTTGTATTGGATGACGACGGCATCCGATGTGAGTAGGTCCTTGGTTCGGTTCAATGTGGTTTCCTCTCATCTCCCCCAGGTCCAGGTTCCGCCGCGGTCACCTTTTGCAGTATAAAAACATTATAGAAGTTAATCAGCCCCAGAAATGCCTGCAGTTCTGTTTTATTCCTCGGCCTGGGGGCCTCCTTGATGGCTCTGATTTTTTTTTCTGTTGGGTGGATTCCGTGCTGGTCTAGGAGGTACCCTAGGAACTCAACCCTCTCAGTATGCAGCTGGCATTTTTTTTTTTGACTTTTAGCCCCGCATCTTTGAATTTTTGTAGTACCTCCCTCAGGCGATCTTCCAGTTGTTTTCGATTGGCCGCTGACACCAGCATGTCGTCAAAGTAGGGCACCACCCCCTTGATCCCTTGTAGGAGTCTCTCCATGAGGCTCTGGAAAATTCCTGGTGCCACGCTAACTCCGAACTGGAGTCTCTTGCAGCGAAAAGCCCCCTGGTGGGTTACTATGATCTGCGCCTCGGCGGTTTCCGCATCGACTGGTAATTGTTGGTAGGTTTGTGCCAGGTCGAGCTTCGCGAAAACCTTGCCTCCCCCCAGTGAGTGCAGAAGGTGCTGTACTACTGGGATGGGGTAAGCATTTTGTTGTAAGGCACAGTTTAGGGTGGCCTTATAGTCCCCACAGATTCTCACTGACCCATCGGGCTTGACTGGGGTGACTATGGGGTCTCCCACCAGGCGTGATCTGTTGGCTCTAGGACTCCCTGTTTGATGAGCTTGTCTATCTGCTCATCGATCTTGGGTCTGAGTGCGAAAGGTACTCGCCAGGGTTTTAGGCATATCGGGGGAACGCTGGAGTCTAAACTGAAGGAAACAGGGGGCCCTCGGTACTTGCCTAGGGTGCTGTCAAACACTTCCTGGAAGTCCCTTGCGAGTTGCTCCTCCCAGTCTACCTTTGCAACGTGGTTGATGCCTGTTACTTTGATTCCGAGCGGCGCGAATCACTGTAGTCCCAAAAGGCTGGGTCGGTCTCTGTCTACGATTGTCAGGGGAAGCTTTGCTGTGCGCCCCTTGAATGTGATTTCAAAGTGTCCTGTTTCAACTATGGGGATGCGGTTCCCTTGTTAGTCCTTTAGGATTAGCTTCTGGCTTTCCAGCCCCCTTTTGTGGATGGCGGGCAACAGGCCCTTGATTTCCCGCCATGCAACCATGGAGAGGTAGGACCCGGAGTCCACCTCCATCTTGCATGGCTTGCCCTCGATGCCCACTTTCATGTGTACCTTGCGGGCTTCCCAGCTAGATGAATGGCCGATGATGACCGTCTGGTGGGTCTCCTCTCTTTGTTGGTTCTCGCCGTTTCGTCAGCCCTATCCGTCCCAGTTCCAACGGCTCTTGGTTTGGAGCTCCCTCGTTCTGGGGGGGGTGCCATCTTGTCTCCAGCCACTGCTGTCTCGTTGTCGGGGGCTGTAGGCTCTTTTGAGTCGGCAGACTCAGGTGATGTGGCCTCTCTTGTCACATTGTTGGCAAATTGCGTTGAAAAATCGGCACTCCAATCGAGGATGGTCACCCCCGCACCTGGCGCATTGCAGCCCCGACTTACGACTCCACCGCTCGCGCCGGTCCTGTTCTGTCTGGAGTTGATGGATGTCCTCCTCCTCGTCCGTGGTGTCGGAGGGGGAGTCGAGGTCGCCATGGCGGGTGGTGGTGGTTGCTCATCGGCTTGCTTCTGGCTGTGTCTTGGCTGCTGGGGTCGTCTTGGAGGTTGTGGTTCGGTCCCCGGCATTTGGTCTCCACATTCAGGCCGCTGACTTCCAGGTTGCCTCGGCTATGGTAGCTTCGGCGAGGGCATTGGTGAGGGAGATGTTGCCTCTCGCCATTAACTGGCTTTGTAGGACAGGGTCCCTGAGCCCAAGGACGACGCGATCTCATAACGCCTCATCCATGTCCGTGAAGCCGCACATGCCTCCCAGATTTCGCAGGTCAGCCATGAAATCGCTGATGCTCTCACCCTCTCTCTGGTCGTGCCGGTAGAAGTCGTGCTGTCTGATGAGGGTGGGCACAGCGGGAGCATAGTGGCTTCGCAACAGAGGCTCAAGGTCGGCCCAGTCCATCGCCTTTACATCTTCTGGTTTCGCAAGGGCCTTTGCCATCTTAAACACTGCGGGCCTGCAGTGTGTCAGGAATATGGCCCTTTTTTTCTGCCCATTTGCGTCCTTGAGGTTGCTACTCTCCAGGAACATCAGGAACCGATCAATGTACGATTCCCAGTCCTCAGTAGCCTGGTTGAAGGGTGCAGGCAGCGTGATGCTGGCCGATCTTGTTGGTTGCGTTCGTCTTGGTGCCATGTGCTCAGTGGGTATCAGTTCCGCAATCCCACCTTCATCGCCAGTGTTGTGTAGGTGCTTGAAAGAAGGTTCAGGAGTCAGTGACTAGTTTTCAGCTCTTTATTAGTCCCGAGATTGACTCGGTTCCTGAAGGATCAGTGGTGGCTTATATGGAGGTGGCCACGCCGGCCACAGCCAATGACACCGCCTCGAATCTTCCGCAATCGGTTTCCACCAATCGCGGGGGATTCGCAGCGGGCCAATCAGTGCGGCTCGCTTGGTCAATCCGATTGCCATGTGCCCTGGCCAATCAGGGCATGGTGTTTACAAGAATGCAAATGTACAATACAGAACAGGCACGATAAGTGACTTTCAGCAAAATTGGCAATAATGATTACTAATAGTATCAGATATCAGTGGAAATCTTAATGTAATCTCAAATCTTCTTGCTAATGAGTAACAGAAAGGCTTTCTGAAATTTTTATTCTAATATTATTGGAGTCAAATTTAATTCCTAACTTCCTGTGTGCAATCAAGGTAAATCCAGATATATCTAGTATGTTGATAACATGTTATATTGACCTAACTTTCCAAACTTATGTATTGTTCACAACTTTTTTAAAATAAAATTTTATTTTATTGCACAAACACAAACAAAAACCAAAAAATACACTACATAGTGTTGAAAGGCTGGAAAATGCCTTTCTTCTGAGGGTTCAGTTTTCTTGCTGGGAGAACTCCATGCAAGGACACAGGCAACTGCTTGGAAGCTGGTTCTTTTTATTTTTCAGGAAGGCGAGAGATAGCAAGAAGTCTGCGTTCCTGGGGCTAGCTGGCTTTGTATGATAAGCCCCCTGATTTATATACCTTTTTCTCATTTTGTGTGTGTGTGCTTGTGTTTGTATTTCTTAATGTTTTAAATCCTGTCAGGGGTTGTCTTCATTTCTGCCAGAGGGTAAACTCCATGGGGTGCAGAAGGCAAACTTTGCAGGGTGGTTTGATTGGATTATCAGTTTCGTCCTAATGTTTTCTTATATTTGTTTTGTGGCAATCTCCTGTCTGTCTCCTTTGCAATATATTTTGTGTCTTTTGTCTGTTTGTTTAGCTGATTTGGCATGTCTTGTGTTTGTAAGGGTTTTTTTTTCTTATTTCCTTAGTTTTCTTAATTACTTGGCTTTTGTCTAGGGGGCTTCTTTCAATACCTTTTATTAAATCTATTTTCCTATGCAAGTTTGTTTTATGGCTGGCCTGATGTTCCCTTTGGGCTTTTCCTGCTTGGGTGTCACCACTGTCCTCATGAAGTTCCCTTTCCACAACCCTTCATTTTTTTTTTTAAGAGGGTGGTCTCTGATTGAATGTCTGGGTATACTTGGTATTGTGATCAATCTGGATCATTATCATGGCTGCCTGTCTCCCCTTTAATTTTCTCTTCTGAGAGGGAATACAGGCCTTTAGGCAGCTAAGGCAAGGCGGTATGCATCGATAGAGGCAACACATGAGGGCTCCAAAGACACAAATGATGACTGTGGTTGTTATAAGGATTTTGAGCCAATGGAAATCTGGCATCCAGAGAAGAGCCATGAAAAGTCCAGGAATGATTGCTTCTGACCAATATTCTGAGATAGCTCTTTCAGGTGGTGGATGTCCCTCCCTACGAGTTCTGAGGTTTCGTTCAGATTGAAGCAACACATCCTTTTGAATGTTTCGCAGCCATAGTTATGCTTCAAGAGAAGGAAGTCTATTGCTGCCCTATTCTCCAGAGTGGCTTCTCTGACCTCCCTCAGTTCTCTGTTAAGGGCATCCAGGGCATGGGAGGTCAAATTCAAGCTTTTTTTTTTTGGCCAGGGTACATGCTAGTCTATTCAAATTTTTAGAATTTCGCACTGCCAATCCAGGTACCCCTAACAAGGATATTGCCAATGAGATGTATTTTGTTTTTGTGGGAAGGGAAACTTTGGAATCACAGTCTGAGTCTAGGGTTTGGAAGGGTCTCCTGTGTCACCTCTTGTAAGGATGGCATAAGCATGGTTAACCTTCCCAAGGTGCAGGGGCCATTTGAGGCATTTGCAGGAAGATATGAGTAGGCTTCTAAGCCACAAAGGAAAAACGATCCTGGTGGGAGCTTCAGGTAACTATATGAAAATGATATGGTCTCTGTATAGTTGCATTTTAGTTCTGTGTTGCTAGCACTGGTGCATTCTGTGATCCTAGGTGAGCTGCACCCAGTGACATTATGATTTCCCTCCTGCTAAGCAAAAGTTAGTGGTGTTGAGTATTTCTCTTGCTAAATATTCCCATATGTTTCCTTTCTCTGGGATAAACTTTGGTTCCAGGAACGCAGTTGCTTGTGTTACAAATGTTACAATTGTTACAGATAATAATACATAGTATATATTGCATTTCATGTTCCCATTGCTAGATTCCTTTTCTTCCCTTCCCCCCCTCCTTTTTTTTTAAATAGCAATGTAAAAAAAATGTAAAAGGTCAAGTATCAAAAAATTATGAGTAAGGTATGGTTAAAGTCCTTTTTGTGAAAAAAAATATGATGAAAAGGGTTTTAAAAAAGGGGAAAAATGGAGAAGGTGAGATAAAAAATTTAAAAAAAACAAAAAACTGGGAGTCCAGTTTTGTGTAATGCAACGTTTGCACTTGTCCACACTAGTGGTGTGGTTCAACAGTGTTGAAAAATGCTGCAAGCATCCATTGATCTGTGTCCCGATCTTTCTTGAGTTTGATGGGTGGGATTGATTGTGGTGGAGTTTGGCTATGGTCTATGACTGCTGGCTTTGCATGTGTCCAATGTAGCCAAGAGTCTCATTCTGCAACTTTTATGGTGGTGTGTGTAGTCAGTAAAACTTGGTAGGGTCCTTTCCACCTGGGTTGTAGAGGGGAGGTTCTGGTGAAGAACTTGATCCACACCCAATCTCCTGGCTCATATGGATGCTTCTTCCAGGGGTAAGGTCTGTGTTAGCGCACTCTGGGTCCAGAGGGTCTGTAGTCTCTTTTGCAAGGCTGTAAGATAAGAAGAGAGAACCCTATCCCCCCATCTAAGCAAAGGGAATGAGGATCTAGGCTTTGTAGGTATGGGGGGGGGGTGACCAAAAAGGATCTCAAAGGGGAAAATACCTATATCTTGTCTTGGTCTGGTTCTGATATAAAAGAGGGCAATTGGGAGCACTTGTGGCCAGGAGAGGTGTGTCTCCTGACAGAGTTTGCCCAGTAGGGTCTTCACCTCTTTGTTTGCTCTCTCCATGGCTCCTTTAAGTAGTCCCACTTCTGATGCATCCCAGCCCCATAAGGAGGGTGGCAGGCTTTTTAAATCTTCATGAAGCCCTGTGTTGCTGGTTATCAGCATGATTGTCTTGTGTGTGCCTTTTCCTGGGATTTCCAATTACAGCCCCTGTTTGCCACATGTTATGGTAGCTCCCATTTTACATAGGAGATCCCTTCCTAGTAGAGACAGTGGGGACTGTAAGTGGGCAAATAGTAAATGCATGGTCTACTGTGAAAGGTCCTAGTTCTATTGGTACGTTGTGGGTAAATTTTATTAGTCAACAGGTCGGCTGTGATTGGAGCACTAGGAATCTACCGCGATTGGCTGTGCCAGTTGCGGGAGATTCAAAGTGCTGCCATTGGCTGCCGAGCCGCGAGCCAGCCCTATATGAAGGGCTGCCGCGGCTTGCATTCTCAGACCCTTACCTATACCTAATAAAGTAAATGGTCTCGCGTCTCTGTCGAACCGATCCGCCTCAGATCTAACACTGGCGATGAAGGTGGGATCGTGAGACAAAGAGACCATCCAGCACGTGACGAGGCGGCACGCAGCAACCAGCAGCATGGCCGGAATCAACTCGCCACCCGCTCCCTTCAACTCTGCTACTGAGGACTAGGAATCCTATACTGATAGGTTCCAAATGTTCCTCGAGAGTAGCAACCTCAAGGACACCAATGGCCACAAGAAACGGGCTGTGTTCCTCATGCACTGTGGGCGCGCAGTCTTCAAAATGGCCAAAGCCTTGGCCAAACCGATGGACGTCAAGGCGATGGAGTGGGATGACCTCGAGCCCCTGCTGTGGAGCCACTACGCCCCCGTCGTGCCCATCCTCATCCGGTGGCACGACTTCTACAGGCGGGATCAATGCGAGGGCGAAGGGCTGGCCAACTTCATAGCGGCACTACGGGACCTGGGGGGTCTGTGTGAGTTCACCAACCTGGACGAGGCCCTGCGAGACCGCGTCATCCTGGGACTCTAAGACCCCATCCTCCAGAGCCGCATCATGGCAAAGGGAGACATCTCCCTCACCGATGCCACTGCAGCGGAAGCGGCCAAAAAATCAGTGGCTCGGATGCGACAATCGAGCATCATGCCATAAGCAGCAATTGGAGAGGCAACGTCAACCCCCGAGAGGAGGCCAGCGACAGACCCAACAACCACACACCATGGCGACATCGACTCCTTCTCAGAAACCGAAGACGAGGAGGAGGAAATCCACCGCCTCCAATCAGCGTGGGAGCAGCGGGAACCACGAGGTCGTAAGTCGAGGTTCCAGTGTGCCAGCTGCAGCGGCGATCACCCCCGAGCGGACTGTCGTTTTCTCGAAGCAATTTTCAGGCATTGCGAGAAATGGGGGCACATCGCCAAAGTGTGCCAAAATAAGAAGCACTACAGCCCGCGGCGATGAGATGCCAGCCCCCGACGGAGAGACAGCACCCTCACCAGGATCCAAGATCACCAGATGGAGAACTGCTGGAGCCAGGAAGGTCAGAACAGGCGACTCCAGGAGACGAGACAGAGGGAGGAAATGCACCAGACTGTCGTCATCGGCCATTCCTCCACCAGTGACGCCAGAAAGGTATACATGATGGTTGGGATAGAAGACCAGCAATGCGACATGGAGACTCAGGGTCTTTCCTCGCAATGGTCTCCTGGCACACACTCAAGCGCCTGGTCCCCACCATCCGTCGCCAAGAACTGGAAGACCAAATACTAACCCTCAAAGACTATCAGGGAAACCGAATCCCTGTAGTGAGTAGAGGCCATTTTAAAGTCACCTACAAGGGCCACACAGAAGTGCTACCCCTGACGATCATCGATCGAGATCGGCCGAGTCTGTTGGGACTGCAGTGGTTCGCACCCCTGGGCATCGAAGTAACAGGCATACACCACATCGGAGAGGCAGACTGGGAAGCGGCGCTCATGAGGGACTTCCGGGAAGTCTTCGACGACTGTTTAGGCAAGTACCAGGGGTCCCCTATTTCATTTAACATAGACCCAAGCATCGCGCCAATCCACCTTAAGCCCAGGCGAGTGCCGTTTGCACTCAAGCCCAAGATCAATGAGCAACTCGATAAGCTCATCACGCAAGGGGTGCTGGAACCAATCGACCATGCCCAGTGGGAGACCCCAATTGTCACCCCCCTCAAGCCAGATGGGTCATTGAGAATTTGTGGTGACTACAAGGCCACCCTAAACCATGCACTCCAACAAAGCGCATACCCCGTCCCAGTAGTCTAGCATCTTCTGCACTCACTGGGGGGAGGCCGGATCTTCGCAAAGCTCGACCTGGTGCAAGCCTACCAGCAACTGCCGGTCGATGCCACAACAGCAGAAGCCCAAACCATCGTAACACACCGAGGGGCTTTCCATTGCAACCGGCTTCAGTTTGGAGTCAGTGTGACACCTGGGGTCTTCCAAAGCCTTATGGAAAGACTCCTCCGCCTTGGTGGCCGCGAAAACTGAGAAACAACTAGAAGCCAGGTTGAGGGAGGTACTGCAGAAGTTCAGAGACTCGGGACTTAAAGTCAAGAAAGGGAAGTGCCAGCTATGGGCCGAAAGGGTCGAATTTCTGGGGTACCTCCTAGACAAACAAGGAATTCACCCCACAGAAAAGAAACTGAGAGCCATAAGGGAAGCACCGCGACCAAAAAACAAAACAGAATTACAGGCTTTCTTGGGACTGTTAAATTTTTACAATGTCTTTCTACCTCAAAAGGCGACCGTGGCGGAACCGCAACATAGGCTGTTAGATAAAACAGCCACCTGGACCTGCGGAGTATGGGAGGAGAGCACTTTCAACAACACAAAGAACCTGCTAACATCCGACGCGGTACTAATCCAGTACAGCAAGAATCTGCCATTGACGGTAACTTGCGATGCGTCACCATTTGGAATTGTCACCATCCTCAGCCACCAGCTACCAGACGGGAGGGAAGCACCCATCGCTTCCTCATCAAGGACACTTTCAAAGCCAGAGCGGAACTACAGCCAGCTCGACAAAGAGGCCCTAGCAGTCGTCGCCGGCGTCAAGAAATTTCACGAATACCTTTATGGTAGGACTTTTACAATCATCACGGATCACAAGCTGCTGCTAGGAATCCTGGTGGGGAACAGGACCACACCGAACATTCTATCCCCAAGAATGACGAGGTGGTCCGAATTTCTAGTAGCATACAATTACCAGCTGATACACCGACCCGGCAAGGACATCGCCCATGCAGACACCCTAAGCTGGTTACCCTTACTGGACTGGGAAGACGACCCGGCACCCACAACAGAGGTACTCCAAATAGAGACAATACCCAACCAACTCGTGACCGCGCCAGACATTGCCAGAGAAACAAATAAAGACAAACGGCTGGCGCGAGTCTTGAGCTGGGTGGGAAAAGGGTGGCTGGAAGGGGACATAGACGAACTATTCAGACCCTTCCGGAACAGACAAACCGAACTCTTTACCGAAAAGGGCTGCATACTTTGGGGGGACAGAGTGGTAATTCCTGAAAAATTACAGGAAAAGGTATTGGAAATGTTGCATGAGGGGCACCCGGGGATGCTTAAGATGAAAAGCCTGGCCAGAAGCTATGCATGGTGGCCAGGAATGGATAAACAGATCGAAACCTGGGTTGCCAAATGTAAACAATGCCAAGAGTCAGATCCAATCCACCCACCGCCCCAACCCAAGAATGGGAAAAACCAAGAGGTCCGTGGTCCAGAATTCATATAGATTTCGCGGGGCCAACCGAGGGACATATGTACTTTATCACAGTAGATGCTTACTCCAAGTGGCTGGAGGTAAGCACTATGAAGTCAACCACGACAGAGGTGGTGATAAGGAAACTGAGCAAACTTTTTGCTACGCACGGCCTGCCAGATGTATTAGTGTCAGACAACGGGCCCCAGTTCACCGCACTAGCGTTTGAACAATTTCTGACAGGCCAAGGGATACGCCATGCATTAACCACACCGGCAAACCCGACGGCGAATGGGCGGGCGGAACGCATGGTCCAATACACCAAGAAAGCTATCCAGAAAATAGAAACAGCCAATATACAGGACAAAATCAATAAAATGCTCCTCATTCAACACATTACACCTAGCGCAACCACAAACAAAAGCCCGGCAGAACTAATGATGGGCCCGAAACTACGCTCTACACTAGACAGAATGCACCCAACATATAACCCAGACAAACCCCCAGGTTCTTCCAGCAAATACAGAACATTCAACATAGGGGACCCAGTATACGCCAAAAACCTCACAGGAGAACAACTCTGGGTGCCAGCAACAATCACCCAGATAACCGGGCCCCTATCATACCGATTGGAAACTAGTGACGGGAAAAACTGGAAATGGCACATAAACCAACTTAGGTCAAGAATAGCCGCCACAACCAGTCAAACACCTGAACAAGAAACTAGAAGGGGGGGGGAATCGGTAAGCGATAGAGAAGGAACCGAAGGAAACCAACTAACACAAGCAGAACACCCCCAACCTAGAATAGATGAACCACTAAACCGATGCTACTCACCTGTAGACGCAGGACCAATGGAGCACGAAACCCCGGGGTCTTCACCTGGAAGGAGCAGCCAAACCAGCTCACCCGGCCAGGAAAAACCAAGCGGGAGCAGAAGCGGCAGTTCAACCGGCCCAGGAGAACCGGGAGGGAGCTACCAAGAAAGGCCCAGCTCAACGTTCCAGGCGGTTCCATCCCAAGGAACTGGAGCGACAGAGGAGGCATCCGAACCGGTCAACGACCACACCAGAACTGAACCGCGCAGGTCAAGGAGGCAGGGAAAAAGCCCTGCCTACCTACGCGACTACATCACTACGCACCACAGGATGAAACCAAGAGGGGAGGGGTGTACAGTATTAGCATACTCAGAAACCCTCACACCCGATTGGTCTGGACCAGCGGAGACCTGATTTGTCAACAGGTCGGCTGTGATTGGAGCACTAGGAATCTACCGCAATTGGCTGTTCCAGTCGCGGGAGATTCAAAGTGCTGCCATTGGCTGCCGAGCCGCGAACCAGCCCTATATGAAGGGCTGCCACGGCTCACATTCTCAGACCTTTACCTATACCTAATAAAGAACTGAACTCACGTAAATGGTCTCGCGTCTGTCGAACCGATCCGTCTCAGATGTAACAAGTACCAATAGGGTATTTGGCTGGGCTTAATCCATGTTCTAAGTGCTTTCAGGGTTTTATAATCTAAAGTACCACTATCAGGCCAAATTTGTCTACCCGTGTCATCTTGCAATAAAGCCCACTTTTTGCAAATTCTTTTCGCTTCTTTTTTATTCATTCCAGTCAGGACAGGCACTTGCCTTTCGTCCCAAGCCTCAAGTAATTTATCCAAGGAGGTCTCTTCCATTGCCCTCAAGCTACAACTTCCCATATTCCCTACCTGATGTGGGGATTACTTTGGTTTAGCTGGGCTACCGCCGTCAGTTTTCAGACAAAAAAGGTCTGGAAAGGACTCTGGTTTCCCTACACATGGAGTACAGGCCCTTTTCTCGTAGGGAAACTCCGCCGTCAGTTTTAAGACCCCCCCTAAAAACAGGATCTTGGAGGACCGCCTGTCCCCTAGCAGCCCAGTACGGGCCCCTCCTCACACTCTGCCGTCAGTTTTCAGATCTCCCTTAAAGGTGGGTATCTGGAAGGACCTGCTCTGCTTTGTAAGGCAAACTATTTCCAATTTTGTTTGCCAGCAGCCAGTACAGGCCCCTTCTAAATGCACAGGGCTTTGCTTGTGGGATGCACCAGGACTATTTTTTCTGCTTTCTATTTATTTCCCAACACCAGTTCCTTTCTCAGCCCACTCTGTTTTTCTTACATCCTTCAGAAGGACTCACACTCCGTGATCACCCCTTGTGTTCCCAAATCCAGCCGGTCACGGCTTGTTGGAGCTAGCAGCTGGCTGGGGTGCGGCTGGTAATCACAGAGGAGGTGAGATCCCACTGTTTCCGCAGAAAAAACCCACAATCACACACCTGGTACACTCACACTTCCACTCCCCTCCCTAGTTATTTTTCAGGAAGGCGAGAGATAGCAAGAAGTCTGTGTTCCTGGGGCTAGCTCTCTTTGTATGATAAGCTCCCTGATTTATATACCTTTTTCTCATTTTGTGTGTGTGTGCTTGTGTTTGTATTTCTTAATGTTTTAAATCCTGTCAGAGGTTGTCTTCATTTCTGCCGGAGGGTAAAATCCATGGGGTGCAGAAGGCAAACTTTGCAGGGTGGTTTGATTGGATTATCAGTTTTGTCCTAATGTTTTCTTATATTTGTTTTGTGGCAATCTCCTGTTTGTCTCCTTTGCAATATATTTTGTGTCTTTTGTCTGTTTGTTTAGCTGATTTGGCATGTCTTGTGTTTGTAAGGGTTTTCTTTTCTTATTTCCTTAGTTTTCTTAATTACTTGGCTTTTGTCTAGGGGGTTTCTTTCAATACCTTTTATTAAATCTCTTTTCCTATGCAAGTTTGTTTTATGGCTGGCCTGATTTCCCTTTGGGCTTTTCCTGCTTGGGTGTCACCATTGTTCTCATGAAGTTCCCTTTCCAAAATAGTCAGCTCCAGAGGAGCACCACGACAAAACCTAGCCGAATATCTAGCAAAGAAGCTACAGCCTCATGCTGAAGCAGCAGCTTCATATATACAAAACTCATACACTTCTTGGAAATGATCAAAGATCTACACGTGAAACAAAAAGATCTGCTTGTAAGTTTCGATGTGGTTTCACTATTTACTCAAGTCCCGATAAAAGAAACACTCAAAATCATCAAAAATAAATACCAACCACCCAAACACCTCAAGGAATGAACAGAACACTGCTTAACCAACACATATTTCATATACAAAGGACAAAGATACAAGCAAATTGAAGGAGCCCCTGTGGGATCAGCACTGTCACCCGTCATTGCAAACCTGTAGAATTCGAATCCAGAGCCTTAGCCAATGCCACCCACAAACGCAAACTATGGTTAAGATACATCAATGAAACATTTGTTATTTGGCCCCATGGAAAAGAAAACCTAAACAATTTCCTAATACACCTAAACAACACCCCCCCCAAAATCAAATTAACCATAGAAACGGAAACAAACAAACAACTACCATTCCTAGATGTACTAATCTACAAAAAACAGATGACACACTAGGACACACCATATACCAGAAGAAAACACACACCAAACGTTACCACAACGCCCAATCCCACCACCACCCAGCACAGATAAACTCTGTGGCCAAAACACTAATTGCCAGAACCAAACACCTGGCAGATAAGACATACATAAAGACTGAACTATGCACCCTGACTAAAGTACTGACAGCCAATGGCTTCCAGAAAAGCAAAATCACTGGTTTGATCCACAAAAACACACTGAGACATAATAGAGACCTAGAAGATGAACAGACCTATGGAACAGCTGTCCTGCTCTACACAAGAGGTACTACAGACAAAATCAGTAAGATACTACACAGGCATCACATCAAGACTGCCTTCAAAACAGACAGAAAAATAGCAGCCATCCTAAGAAACCCCAAAGATAAAATTGACCTGGAAAACCAAGGCATATACCAAGTCCCCTGTGCATCATGCTCTGCCACATACATTGGATAGACCAATAGAAGAATAAGTACCCACCTGGATGAACACAAAAATGCAGTCAAAAAGCTGGAATACACTTCCTCACTAGTCCAACACATGGAAGCCACAGGTCATAGCATTGACTTCAATGGCACCAAAACCCTAGCCACTATAGAAAACCCCAGCTACAGAATTATCAGAGAAACCATAGAGATTGAAAAAAGACCAGAAAGCATGAATAGAAGAGATGACTCCACCAGACTGTCAATTATCTGGAAGCCTGCACTCACAAACAAAAGAATCTCCACACCACAAGCCAGGCAAACACCTGGACACAAACAGACTACCCCCGATACCTTCAGCTCAAGCACACCTCAACCAGGCACCCAAATGAAACCTAGCTTCCTAATAAATGATGGCTGTCCATTTACTCCGAGCCAAGCCACACTAAAAGCCTCCAATACTGGAAACACAATGTTGCCAGCCAATCAAGACAAAAAAAGCTACAAAACAGACAGAAGATATTAGAAACGCCAATCAAGCAGAACACAGCAAACTCAAAGACCAATAAACACAGACCAAGACTCCCAACCAATCAGGATGAAGAAAAAACCCTTCTGGTAAAGCGTAGGCTAGCACCAAATTTAAAATAGAAATGGCTGTGAAAGTCTGACTCACAGACAAACACTATACAGAAGCCTGATGATGGCAGATGAGATTCTGCCAAAACATTGCTACAATTTTAAAAGCACAAATATAATGACATGGGAAAATACCCAAACAAAGCTGAATACCATGCATATAAATACCCACGAAAACTAAAGAAAACATATACAGTATATGTTAAGTCTGGGTGGTGGGTCCCAAAGGAGAGACGAGACTCATGGTAGTGACAACAGCTCTTTATTTGGCAACCAGATATTGAGACAAAAATCCTAGCCGCAGCAGCTCTTTCTATAGAGCTGGCTGCGGCTAGGCAGCCTATGACAGACTTTTGAGCCTGCCGTGCTTGGTTTTACCCAATCGCAGCAGCCTATATGCAAACCAATCAGGATTGCTTTATATCGTCCAATCACGGCCCAGCTATTCCGGACCAATAGGAATGCAGGCCTACAAGCCTGCTAGTATGGAATACCCCTCCCCTCTTGGTTCTGTCCAAGGGGCGGGGTAACGTAGTCACGCAAGTAGGCGGGTCTTCGTACCGGCCTACTAGACTTGCACAATTCACACAATCTCTGTTCGCCATCAGGTTTGGACGGTCTCCACGTCGCTCTCAAGCTACTCGATGGAACTGCCTGGAAGGGTGAGCTGGTCCTATAGCTGCGACTCCACCTGGTGATTCCAGGTCGGTTGAGTCGTTTGCTCTGTGCTCCCGCCTGGTTTCTCTGGGCTGGTAGAGCTTGTCCAGCTGCTTCTTCCAGGCGAAGTACCCATCTGCCATGAATCCCTTCTGGCTGGTAAGTATTGTTGGTTTTTATTTAATATGTGTGGGGGTTGTACTGCTTGCACAGATGTCAGTTCTTTTTCTGAACTTGAGGTCCCCCCCCCACCTTTGATTTCTTGATTAGAGTCTATGAAGGGGGAAGTGGCCAGCCTGGATCTTAGCTGGTCAATATGCCATTTCCACGACCTCCCATCAGTGGTCTCGAGCCGGTAGGAGCGGGGGCCTGTGATTTGGGTGATTTTTGCAGGGAGCCATAAAGTTTTTGGCAAAAACAGTGTCTCCTACCTTGGAGGCGTGGTGCTTGCTGTTGGAGCCAAGGGGTTTTTCTGGGGTGTAAGCAGGGTGCAGGTGATCCAGAGGTGACCTGAGTCTTCTGCCCATTAGCAGTTCTGCTGGGCTCTTGTTGGTAGTGGTGTTCGGTGTGATGTGTAATAGGAGAAGCATCTTGGTGACTTTCTCATGGATGTTGCCATGTTCCATTTTTTGAAGATTTTTTTTTTTGTAAATTGAACCAGGTGTTCAGCTCTACCATTCGCCGTTGGGTGAGTTGGCGATGTCAATGCGTGTCAGATTCCGCAGTCTGCCAAGTATTGTTCAAAAGCCAAGGCGGTAAATTGTGGGCCATTGTCAGATACTATCACATCTGGCAGACCATGCGTGGTGAAAAGTCTATTTAATTTCTTGATGACAGCTTCCATGGTGGTTGTCTTCATTTTGCTCACTTCGAGCCAATTCGAATAAGCATCAACAGTGATTAAGAAGGTATGCCCCTTGGTCGGACCCTGCGAAATCAATATGGATGCGTGACCAAGGGCCTCTGGGTGACTCCCATTCTAATGGTGGGGCTTTTGGGGGAGCCGAGCGAGCCTCTTGGCATCTGTTACAAGCAGCGACCCAGGTTTCAATTTGCTTGTCCATGCCTGGCCACCAAGCATAGCTCCTGGCCAGGGCTTTCACACGTACAATACCAGGTTGCCCATCATGGAGCAAGTCTAAAACTTTTTTCTGTAGTTTCTCCGGTATTACTATCCGGTCTTCCCACAACACGCAACCCCTTTGTGAAAAGAGTTCAGTTTGCCGGTTTTTATATGATTTAAAAAGTTTGTTTGGCTCGTTTTCTGGCCATCCCCTCTCCACCCAGCTGAGAACTCGCGCCAAGCATTTGTCCTTTCTAGTTTCGTGGGCGATGTCTTGCACGGTTACTGGTGGCATGAGTATCGTTTCAATTTGCAAAATTGGTAATGTGGGTGCTGGGTCATCTTGCAAGTCTGGCAAGGGAGAGCGGCTTAACGCATCGGCGTGCGAGATGGTCTTGCCCGGGCGATGTATCAATTGGTAATTATAAGCAGCAAGAAATTCAGACCATCTTGTCATTCTAGGTGACAGGATGTGTGGAGTGGGTTTGTTACCCACCAATATGCCAAGTAGGGGCTTATGGTCTGTAATAATGGAAAACGTCCTACCATAAGTGTATTCGTGGAATCTCTTTACTGCAGAAACGATGGCGAGGGCTTCTTTGTCCAGCTGGCTGTAGTTCCTCTCTGGCTTGGACAAGGTTCTGGAAAAGAATGCAACGGGAGCTTCTGTTCCATTCGGCAAAATGTGGCTCAGGATGGCGCCAACCCCGAAGGGTGATGCGTCGCAAGTAACAGTAAGTGGTAGTGTTTCATAATATTGAATGAGGACTGCGTCTGAAGTCAAAATGTTTTTTATTTGTTGAAATGTGTGCTCTTCTCGCCGTCCCCATATCCAGGAAGCCTTTTTATCAAGGAGTCTATGGAGGGGTTCCGCGACAGTCACTTTCTGGGGTAGGAAAATGTTATAGAAATTAATGAGTCCAAGGAAAGCTTGGAGGTCCGCTTTGTTTTTTGGTCTGGGGGCATGATGGCTTTTAATTTTTTGTCAGTAGGGTGAATTCCTTGTTTGTCAAGGAGGTATCCAAGAAATTCAACCCTTTCAATACATAATTGGCACTTCTCCTTTTTTACCTTGAGGCCAGCATCTTTGAATTTCAGTAGGACCGCCCTCAGTCGTTTTTCCAATTGTTTTTTAGTAGGGGCTGCTACTAAAATGTCATCGGAATAGGGCACGACTCCTTTAATTCCCTGCAGCAATCTCTCAATTAGGCTTTGGAAAAACCCCAGGGTGACGTTGACTACAAATTGGAGTCAGTTACATTTGAATGCCCCTCTATGTGTCACGATTGTTTGGGCTTCGGCAGTTTCAGCATAGACCGGTAATTGTTGATAGGCTTGTGGCAGATCGAGCTTTGCAAAGATTCTGCCACCTCCCAGTGAGTGTAGGAGGTGCTGGACTACTGGCACAGGGTAGGCACTTTGCTGCAGGGCATGGTTGAGGGTGGCCTTGTAGTCTCCACAAATTCTTAGGGAATCATCTGGCTTGATGAGGGTGACAATTGGTGTTTCCCATTGGGCATGGTTGATAGGTTCTAATACACCTTGCGCTATGAGCTTATTTAATTGCTCATCTATCTTAGGCTTGTGTGCATATGGCACTCAGCGCGGTTTGAGGTGGATGGGAGTGATGTCAGGGCTAAGATTAAAGGAGATTGGGGACCCCTTGCACTTGCCTAAGGTGTCATCGAAGACCTCTTGGAAGTCCCGAGTGAGTGCTGCTTCCCAGTCTTCATCTTCTGTGTGGTTGATGCCTGCCATTTCAATTCCCAGTGGTGCGAACCATTGCAACCTGAGTAGGCTGGGTTGGTCTTTATCAACGATTGTGAGTAGTAGGATGGTGATGTGGTTTTTGAAGGAAACTTTAAAATGTCCAGTGCCAGCGACCGGAATGCAGTTACCTTGATAGTCTCTCAATATTAGTTTCTGGTCGCTTAGCTCTTGGCAGCATATGCTGGGAATTAGTCATTTTATGGTCTTCCAGGAGACCATAGAGAGGGAGGAGCCGGAGTCTACTTCCATGGTGCAAGGTTGATTCTTGATGGTGACCTCCACACATACCTTTCGTGCGTCTATCGATGAAGCATGGCCGATGATGGCTGTTTGGTGCATTTCTTCTCTTCTTGGTGCATCGATGAATTTCCTGGGTCGGCAGTCCCGGTTCCATCGGCTGCCATTTTGGCAGTCCCGGTTTATGGTGGGGGTGCCATCTATTCTTCTTGGGCTGTTTCCCCGGCATCGGGGGCTGGAGTTTCGTTTGTTGTGGCATACTTTGGCAATATGCCCTCGTTTTTTGCAAAAACGGCAAACAGTGTCCAAGAACTTGCATTCGGAACATGGGTGATTTCCTCCGCAGCCGGCACATTGATATCCCGACTTACGACTGCGCCAGTCTCGCCACTCATGTTCCAATTGATGTCTGTGAATTTCTTCCTCTTCACTGGGGATTCGATGTCGCCGTGGTGGGTGGATGCTGTGTGTTTTTCTGAAGTGGTTGTCATCTCGCTGGTGGATTGGCGGTCGGTTCCGTTTGAATGCCGTATTTGTGCCGCTGACTTATAGGTGGCTTCAGCTGTGGTAGCTTCGGCTACAGCGTCGGCAAGGGAGATGTCTCCTTTTGCCATCAACCTGCTTTGGAGTGTTGGGTCACACATGGCCTCATCTAGATTGGCGAATCCGGACAAGCCTCCTAGGTCCCTCAGGTCGGCTACGAACTCTCCGATGCTCTCGCCCTCATGCTGATCCCTCTGGTAAAAGTCATGCCTACGGATGAGAGTCGGCACCGCCGGAGCATAGCAGTTCCGGAGGATGGGAGCTAGGGTATCCCAATCCATTGTCTTGATGTCCGTGGGCTTCGCGAGTGCCTTGGCCATTTTAAAAATGGTGGGTCTGCAGTGTGTCAGAAAGACTGCTCGCTTCTTGCTGCCAGTGGCGTCTTTCAGGTTGTTTGATCCCAAGAACATTTGGAAATGACCAATGTAGGACTCCCACTCCTTGCTGGCCGGATTGAATGGTGCGGGTGGCACAGCGCTGCTTGCCATTTTGCTGGTCATCTATGCACTGTCTGCCATGTGCTAGTCAGCTCTTTTGTCTCAGTATCCCACCTTCGTCGCCAGTGTTAAGTCTGGGCAATGGGTCCCAAAGGAGAGATGAGACTCATGGCAGTGACAACAGCTCTTTATTTGGCAACCAGATACTGAGACAAAAATCCTAGCCACGGCAGCTCTTTCTATAGAGCTGGCTGCGGCTAGGCAGCCTATGACAGACTTTTGAGCCTGCTGCGCTTGGTTTTACCCAATCGAAGCAGCACATACGCGAACCAATCAGGATTGCTTTATATCGTCCAATCACGGCCCGGCTATTCTGGACCAATAGGAATGCAGGCCTACAAGCCTGCTAGTATGGAACAGTGTACACACACACACACACACACACACACACACATATATATATATATATATGTTTTCTTAAGTTTTCGCGGGTACTTACATGTCTGGCATTCAGCTTTGTTCGGGTATTTTCCCACGTCATAATAGTGGTGCTTTTAAAGTTGTAGCAACGTTTCAGCAGAATCTCATCTGCCAACATCAGGCTTCTGTATGGTGTTTGTCTGTGAGTCAGACTTTTACAGTGGTTTCAGATTTAAATTTGGGTCAGCCTATTGCTGTGTCAGAATGGTTTTTTCTTCCTCCTGATTGGTTGAGAGTCTTGGTCTGTGTTTATTGGTCTTGGAGTTTGCTGTGTTCTGTGCTTATTCTTCTGGACAGACCAACAGAAGAATAAGCACCCGCCTGGATGAACACAAAAATGCAGTCAAAAAGCTGGAACACACTTCCTCACTCGTCCAACACATGGAAGCCACAGGTCATAACATCAACTTCAATGGCACCAAAACCCTAGCCACCATAGAAAATCCCAGCCACAGAATCATCAGAGAAGCCATAGAAATTGAAAAAAGACCAGAAAGCATGAACAGAAGAGATGATTCCACCAGGCTGTCAATCATTTGGAAGCCTGCACTCACAAACAAAAAAATCTCCACACCACAAGCCAGGCAAACACCTGGGCACAAACAGATCCCCCCTGATACCTCCAGCTCAAACACACCCCAACCAGGCACCCAGATGAAACCCGGCTTCCTAACTAATGATAGCCGTCCATTTACCCGAAGCCAAGCTGCACTAAAGGCCTCCAATAAAGTAATACAATGTTGCCAGCCAATCAAGATACAAAAAGAGCCCCCCCCAAAAAAACAGACAGAAGATATTAGTAGCAGAACACAGCAAACTCCAAGACCAATAAACACAGACCAAGACTCTCAACCAATCAGGAGGAAGAAAAAACCATTCTGACACAGCAATAGGCTGCCCCAAATTTAAATCTGAAACCACTGTAAAAGTCTGACTCACAGACAAACACCATACAGAAGCCTGATGATGGCAGATGAGATTCTGCTGAAACGTTGCTACAACTTTATATATACTGTATATATATATATACTGTAAATATATATATACTGTATATGTATAAATATATCTTTGGTTATTCAGGTTTTCTCCCGCGTAAGATTGGAAGTATCTAGGCAACATTTCGATGAAGTCTCATTCATCATCTTCAGGCTTGGTCTTCAGCTCTGTGCTTCTCAGATGTGAGCTTGCAGCTGCTTCTTCCTTTTAACTGCTAGTGGGAATGTAATATATATGGCATATATATATATATATATATATATATATATATCTATATATATATATATATATATATATGTGTGTGTGTTTTCTTAAGTTTTCGCGGGTACTTACATGTCTGGCATTCAGCTTTGTTCGGGTATTTTCCCACGTGGTGCTTTTAAAGTTGTAGCAACGTTACATATGTAATATATATGGGGATATATATATATGGCATTCATATATATGTTTTCTTAAGTTTTTGCGGGTACTTACATGTATGGCATTCAGCTTAGTTCAGGTATTTTCCCACGTCATAATAGTTGTGCTTTTAAAGTTGTAGCAACGTTTCAGCAGAATCTCATCTGCCATCATCAGGCTTCTGTATAGTGTTCATCTGTGAGTCAGACTTTTACAGTGGTTTCAGATTTAAATTTGGGGCAGCCTATTGCTGTGCCAGAATGGTTTTTTCTTCCTCCTGATTGGTTGGGAGTCTTGGTCTGTGTTTATTGGTCTTGGAGTTTGCTGTGTTCTGCTTAATTGGTGTTTCTGATATCTTCTGTCTGTTTTTTTTTGGGGGGGGGGCTCTTTTTGTATCTTGATTGGCTGGCAGCATTGTGTTACTTTATTGGAGGCCTTTAGTGCAGCTTGGCTTTGGGTAAGTGGACGGCTATCATTAGTTAGGAAGCTGGATTTCATCTGGGTGCCTGGTTGGGGTGTGTTTGAGCTGGAGGTATTAGGGGGGATCTGTTTATGCCCAGGTGTTTGCCTGGCTTGTGGTGTGGATATTTTTTTGTTTATGAGTGCAGGCTTCCAAATGATTGACAACCTGGTGGAATCATCTCTTCTGTTCATGCTTTCTGGTCTTTTTTCAATCTCTATGGCTTCTCTGATGATTCTGTGGCTAGGGTTTTCTGTTCTGTTAGTTCCATGAGGTTCCAAGAGACCCTTGAAATCATCAAAAATAAATACCAACCAGTTAAACACCTCATGGAACTAACAGAACACTGCTTAACCAACACATATTTCATATACAAAGGACAAAGATACAAACAAATTGAAGGAGCCCCTATAGGATCACCACTGTCACCCGTCATTGCAAACCTGTTCATGGAAGAATTCGAATCCAGAGCCCTGGCCAATGCCATCATCAAACCCAAACTATGCTTAAGATATATCGATGACACATTTGTGATTTGGCCCCATGGAAAAGAAAACCTAAACAATTTCCTAACACACCTAAACAACACACACCCCAAAATCAAGTTCACCATGGAAACGGAAACAAACAAACAACTTCCATTCCTAGATGTACTAATCTACAAAAAAACAGATGGCACACTAGGACACACCATATACCAGAAGAAAACACACACTAACCGCTACCTCAATGCCCAATCCCACCACCACCCAGCACAGATAAACTCCGTGGCTAAAACACTAATTACTAGAACCAAACGCCTGGCAGACAAGACACACATTAAGACTGAACTATGCACCCTGATTAAAGTACTGACAGCCAACAGCTTCCACAGAAGCAAAATCACCAGCTTGATCCACAAAAACACGCTGAAACATAATAGAGACCCAGAAGATGAACAGACCTATGGAACAGCTGTCCTGCCCTACATAAGAGGTACTACAGACAAAATAAGTAAGGTACTACACAGAAATCACATCAAGACTGCTTTCAAAACAGACAGAAAAATAGCAGCCATCCTTAGAAACCCCAAAGATAAAATTGACCTGGAAAACCAAGGCATATACAAAGTCCCCTGTGCATCATGCCCGACTACATACATTGGACAGACCAATAGAAGAATAAGTACCCGCCTGGCTGAACACAAAAATGCAGTCAAAAAGCTGGAACACACTTCCTCACTAGTCCAACACATGGAAGCCACAGGTCATGGCATCAACTTCAATGGCACCAAAACCCTAGCAGCTATAGAAAACCCTAGCCACAGAATCATCAGAGAAGCTATAGAGATTGAAAAAAGACCAGAAAGCATGAACAGAAGAGATGATTCCACCAGGCTGTCAATCATTTGGAAGCCTGCACTTACAAACAAACAAATATCCACACCACAAGCCAGGCAAACACCTGGGCACAAACAGATACCCCTGATACCTCCAGCTCAAACACACCCCAACCAGGCACCCAGATGAAACCTAGCTTTCTAACAAATGATAGCTGTCCATTTACCCGGAGCCAAGCTGCATTAAAGGCCTTCAATAAAGTAACACAATGTTGCCAGCCAATCAAGATACAAAAGGAGCCAAAAAAAAGAAAAACTCATACACTTCTTGGAAATGATCAAAGATCTACACGTGAAACAAAAAGATCTGCTTGTAAGTTTCGATGTGGTTTCACTATTTACTCAAGTCCCGATAAAAGAAACACTCAAAATCATCAAAAATAAATACCAACCACCCAAACACCTCAAGGAATGAACAGAACACTGCTTAACCAACACATATTTCATATACAAAGGACAAAGATACAAGCAAATTGAAGGAGCCCCTGTGGGATCAGCACTGTCACCCGTCATTGCAAACCTGTAGAATTCGAATCCAGAGCCTTAGCCAATGCCACCCACAAACGCAAACTATGGTTAAGATACATCAATGAAACATTTGTTATTTGGCCCCATGGAAAAGAAAACCTAAACAATTTCCTAATACACCTAAACAACACCCCCCCCAAAATCAAATTAACCATAGAAACGGAAACAAACAAACAACTACCATTCCTAGATGTACTAATCTACAAAAAACAGATGACACACTAGGACACACCATATACCAGAAGAAAACACACACCAAACGTTACCACAACGCCCAATCCCACCACCACCCAGCACAGATAAACTCTGTGGCCAAAACACTAATTGCCAGAACCAAACACCTGGCAGATAAGACATACATAAAGACTGAACTATGCACCCTGACTAAAGTACTGACAGCCAATGGCTTCCAGAAAAGCAAAATCACTGGTTTGATCCACAAAAACACACTGAGACATAATAGAGACCTAGAAGATGAACAGACCTATGGAACAGCTGTCCTGCTCTACACAAGAGGTACTACAGACAAAATCAGTAAGATACTACACAGGCATCACATCAAGACTGCCTTCAAAACAGACAGAAAAATAGCAGCCATCCTAAGAAACCCCAAAGATAAAATTGACCTGGAAAACCAAGGCATATACCAAGTCCCCTGTGCATCATGCTCTGCCACATACATTGGATAGACCAATAGAAGAATAAGTACCCACCTGGATGAACACAAAAATGCAGTCAAAAAGCTGGAATACACTTCCTCACTAGTCCAACACATGGAAGCCACAGGTCATAGCATTGACTTCAATGGCACCAAAACCCTAGCCACTATAGAAAACCCCAGCTACAGAATTATCAGAGAAACCATAGAGATTGAAAAAAGACCAGAAAGCATGAATAGAAGAGATGACTCCACCAGACTGTCAATTATCTGGAAGCCTGCACTCACAAACAAAAGAATCTCCACACCACAAGCCAGGCAAACACCTGGACACAAACAGACTACCCCCGATACCTTCAGCTCAAGCACACCTCAACCAGGCACCCAAATGAAACCTAGCTTCCTAATAAATGATGGCTGTCCATTTACTCCGAGCCAAGCCACACTAAAAGCCTCCAATACTGGAAACACAATGTTGCCAGCCAATCAAGACAAAAAAAGCTACAAAACAGACAGAAGATATTAGAAACGCCAATCAAGCAGAACACAGCAAACTCAAAGACCAATAAACACAGACCAAGACTCCCAACCAATCAGGAGGAAGAAAAAACCATTCTGGCACAGCAATAGGCTGCCCCAAATTTAAATCTGAAACCACTGTAAAAGTCTGACTCACAGATGAACACTATACAGAAGCCTGATGATGGCAGATGAGATTCTGCTGAAACGTTGCTACAACTTTAAAAGCACAACTATTATGACGTGGGAAAATACCCGAACTAAGCTGAATGCCATACATGTAAGTACCCGCGAAAACTTAAGAAAACACACACACACACACATACACACACACACTTCTTGGTCCTTCCTCTTTTCTAACCAACCATAAAACTTGTCCCATATTTTGTAGTAATCCGATTCGTCCTTATTTTTTAATTCCTTTGTCAGTTTGTCAATTTGTCCATTTCCGCACACATCCAAATTTTCCTAATTATTTCTGATTCATTTGGAGTTTTTTTTACCTTTCCATCGTTATTCATAAGCCAACCTCGCAGCCATAATTTTATGAATTATTAAATATAATCCGTATCATATTTTCCCACATTAATCCCTGACAGAAAAAATTCTAGTCTATATTCTATTTTGGTTATACAATTTCTTCTAGCAATTTCTGTATTTTTTGCCAAAATTTTGAGCTTTTTTGCAATTCCACCACAGATGGTAATATGTTCCTTTTTCTTTGTTACACTTCCATGTGGGGTAAAGTTTTGGATATAATGTTGACAGAGTCTTGACGGAGGCATGTGCCATCTGTAAAATAATTTATATAAATTTTCCTGTTCACAACTTTTTCCATTGTAATTGTCATTATCTTGACAAATTCTATAAAATGATAGTTACTTGAGATTTACTTGTGTCCTGTGAAACATATATCCTATACCCATATAAGATTTTCAAGGTCTTAATTTGGAAACAACCCAATTTATTTTGGAAACAACCCAACTCATATTATGAAGTCAGATGCAGACATAACTCTAGAAAGCATGAACTTTCCTGGGATTATAGTACTGCTGCCAGATAAGTGGGCTTACTCAAATCTTTCCTTCCACTTTGAATTGAAATGTGCCAATTGGCATACTTTGCAAAAGCAAAGCAGTTATTATAATTGGGGTATAGTATTTTTCGGAGGAGTAAGTATAAAACTGTAGCCTCCAACTTAGCTGGTGGGATGGGAGATGAAAATATAATTGCAAATAAGACAGTTGTCTCTTTGTATAAACAGCATAGTCATTTTTACTCTTTCCTCTACACTCTATTTTTTGTGGAATTTATAATACAAATATACAAATATAATACAAATAACTTATACATAGTATTTAGTGAAAAGGTTTTTTGAAAGATTTAATAATAAGGAGGCAGCATTTCACCTCTGAAATATTAAAATTCTATCCCAGTTTAGGACCTAGATGACAGATGAGCATTGTTTAGGCCATCAAGATCAAAGATAACAAATTTAACATTTTGGGGAGACACATCAACCATCAATATTATTTGAATTGTGTTATTCTTCCCGGAAGATTCTTATTTCCTATATGAAACTTGGAAGGTCTCACAGTCTACATCTCATCATATACTCAATTCGTGCAAGAAAAGCACAATTTGCAAACTGCTTCACTGTAACTATTATACAAATTTTCGTGAGCTGGTAATGAAAAATTGCTGAGAACATATAATTGAAAAAGAAGTAGAAAATAGCAAGTTAAAATATTGTAGGATTTCCAAATAAAAATTGATAAAGTCTTGACTCATAAGACAGCAGATATAACTATGGTTAAAAAGAAGAAAAGATGGATAATTTATGTGAGCATATAGTAGAATAGAAGACAAAGAATTGATCACAAAATATCACAATTTGAAAACAGAAATTGAAAAATTAGACATAAACTGTAAGCTGTAGAAATAATAGTAGATTTTAGAGAAGCCCTCCTACACTACCACTCACAATACTAGACAACACAGCAACAGTCGAGACCTTCAAGCTCCTAGGTTCTATAATATCTCAAGACTTAAAATGAACACCTAACATTAAATACATCATCAAAAGAGCACATGAAAGAACATTCTTCCTATATAAATTACAACCATTTGCAGATGATCTGGTTTTTATATTGAAAACAGCACCTAAATTGATAGGAAAGATTGAAGAATATGGGCAGCTGGCAGGATTGAAAATAAATTAAGATAAAACTAAGATATTAGTTAAGAATATGACTGAAAAGCAAAAGAAGATTGAATATTCACGTCACGAATAATGTAAAATATTTAAGAATACAGTTAACAGCATGGTATAGTACACTAAAGGAAGATAATTACTATAAACTGAAACAATAGATTGCGACAGATTTGAAAAAATTTGGAAAATTTACAACTATTTCTAATAGGGAGAATATGTACAATTAAAATGAATATATTGCCAAGGATACTATTTTTATTTCAGACAATTCCAATTAAATTAGGGAAAGAATATTTTGATGATTTAAATAAAATAATACTGAAGTATATATGGTAGGGAAAAAAGGCAAGAATCCTGTTACAGGATGCTAGAATAAGAGGGGAATTTGGATTACCCAATTGGGAATTATATTACCACGCAGCAACATTGATGTGGGTGAAAGAATGGATTGTTTTAAGAAATACTAGATTGTTAACGTTAGAAGGTCATGATTTATTATTGGGATGTCATGCATTTTTATGGTATAAGGAAAGTAATACGCATGGGTATTTTAGGAGACATTATATTTGAAATGCTTTATTGATAGTTTGGGAGAATATAAGAAAACAACATTACATGAAAATACCAGTCTGGTTGTCAACTATAGTGTCAGGCTGCGCTCCTTTTAGATCCCAAGATCTAAAAATTTTTTCCCCCCGGGATATATTTCAAGGAGAAGTTGAATCGCTTGAAGAACTGAGCCCACCTAACTTGTTTAGGGGAGAGTTTCCGAGGGGTCTTTAAAGCTTCTAAATTTTTATGGTCAGTCCACACTTCAAATGGGTGTTTCGCACCTTCCAGAAAATGCCTCCAAGCTAATAAAGCCCAACGGACTGCAAATGCTTCTTTCTCCCAAACGGCCCATCTCCTTTCAGTCTCAGTGAATTTACGAGAAGTGTAAGCGCATGGTTGTAGTGTCCCCTTCTCGTTCAATTGGAGTAAGACCGCCCCCACTGCTACATCGCTTGCATCAGCTTGGATCACGAAAGGGGCGTCCATGTCAGGGTGTTTCAGTATTGATTCTGCAGCAAAAAGTCTCTTAAGTTTTTCAAATGCAGCTTGGCACTCCATAGTCCAATTCAATGGTTGACTGGGCTTTGGTTTCAATTCCCCCTTTGTTTTTAGGAGGTTGGTGATGGGCATAGCTATTTTTGCAAAAGACGGGATGAATTGGCGGTAAAAATTTGCAAATCCCAGAAAACTTTGAAGCTGTTTACGAGTTTTCGGTGGGGCCCAGTCCAAAACGGCTCGCACCTTTTCTGGGTCCATTTCAATACCTTCGGGGGAGATACGATATCCCAAGTAGTCAATTTTTTCTTGATGGAACTCACATTTGGATAATTTGGCGTATAGTTTGGCGGCCCTCAGCTTGTGTAACACAGAGCGTACCAACTTCACGTGGTCGTTTCTTGTCTCCGTGTAGATAAGAATATCATCAAGGTATACTAGAACACCTTTGTACAAATGTTCGTGAAGCACTTGATTGATCAATTGCATGAAAACAGCAGGCGCCCCCTGTAAGCCAAAAGGGAGAACATTGAACTGGAAACACCCCATTGGGCAGTTGAACGCAGTCTTCCACTCGTCTCCCTCCTTTATCCGGATCCGGTAGTATGCCTCCCTCAAGTCCAGCTTTGTGAAAATTTTCCCCTTTGCCAGGTGGGCTAACATGTCCTTCATCAGAGGGAGGGGGTACATGTTCTCTACGGATACTGCGTTCAGGTTTCTATAGTCCACTACCAGACGTTTGGAGCCATCTTTCTTCTCGCGGAACATCACAGGGGCCGCTACTCGAGGTCTGGCAGGCGTGATGAAACCTCGTTCCAAGTTCTTGTCAATAAACGCCCTCAATTCCCCCAACTCCCCCGGTGTCATCGGAAACATCTTCGGTTTCGGGAGCGTCACCCCCGGCAGGAATTCAATGCTACAATCGGTCGACCGATGGGGGGGGGAGTTTGTCGGAAGCCTCTTCACTAAACACCTCTCTTAAGTCCCAATACTCCTTCGGGATTTTCTCCTCTCCTTCCACGTGTTCAGCACCCGTAGAAGCTATCTCGGCGAGTGCCTGGGACTTCGGATGGGATTCCTCCTCCCCTTCCGGATAGGGTTGCTCCTCCCCTTCCGGTGGCCGATCGGTGCGGATGCGTATCCACCCCTCTCTCCAGTTTACATGGGGATTCCACTTCCGAAGCCATGGTAGTCCCAATATTAGAGATTGTTCCTTCCCAGGGGCCACAATAAAACACAGGGTCTCATGATGGTTTCCCATGGTCATCTCTAGGGGTTCGGTTACAAAACGTGCGGGGCAACCTCCCGCCACCGACCCATCCAGTTGGCAAAAGGATATGGGCGTTTTTAGAGTTCTCAGTCCAATGCCCATCCCCTTAACCACTTTCATGTTAATTACACACCTCGTGCACCCCGAGTCCAGTAAGGCCATCATCACTCCCTCAGTCCCCGAGGTGGGCTGCCTTAACTTTATTGGGATGGTCATGGGCCCTTGATTAGGACTTACCGGGACGTCATCTTCCGAATCTGTCTTGTTCTCGTCGAGTGGGGTTGGAGGTTCCAGCTCCTCTCCCACCGAAAGGGCGACCTCTACAACCTCTCCTGTCTTCAGCCCGGTCTCGCGGGGTTTGGTTGAGGGGGGTTTTGGCTTTCTCCCGGAGTCCCGCGCTTTCGGTGGGTTCACCTTTACTCGACAATCCACCATCCGGTGGCCCTCCTTTCCACAACGGAAACATGCCGTGGTTTTGGCTCCTGCCGCCATCCCTCTCGGTTGGGGCCCTGAGGTCTCCCGGAGACGGGGGGGAAGCGGTTTTCTCCAGGCGGGACCTCCTCTGCGTCTGTTTCTGGCTAGATCAATGTCCACCTCTTCCGCCAGCAAGTACCATGACTGTAACTCACGTGGATCCCTTCTGGAGATGCACGTGTGGTATACATCTTCATTTAAGCCATCTTTATAGGCTTCCACCAGGGCCCCCTGGGACCAACCTCGGATGTGGTGTGCCAGCTGCCTGAATTCTTGGGTGTAGTCTGCCACCGATCTCCCCCCTTGGACTAGGGTCTTCATTCTGATTCTGGCCTTTCTCTCTGCCAGAGGGTCCTCAAACCTTCTCCTCAGTGCAGTCATGAAAACATCGAGGGTTTGTAGTTGGGGGGAGTTATCATTGTACAAGGTCACCACCCAATCTGCTGCCATCCCTTCCAGGGTTCTGGTAACGCATCTCACTTTGGCTGCTTCAGAGGTGAACTCCCGCTCAAATTCTGCCATATAACTCCCAACTTGTACCAGGAAAAATCCCAAATCTCTTGGATTTCCTCCAAACTTTACATCTGGGGGGGCAGGTGGCGTCTTCTAGGAGCCACTCCTATTGCTGGGGCTCCCCGGGCGGCAGCGGGCGGTTGCGCTGGCGGACGCTGGGCAAGGGGGGTAGAGGTAGCTTGGCTCCCCCAGGCTGATCTCGCTCCCTCTTCCCCCTCATACCTTTGAGTTGTGCCGGGCTCTCCAGGAACGTCCATAGAGAATTTCTTGGCTTCATCCAGCTTGCCTTCCATCTCCTCCCCCTCCTGCCAAAGCTGTCCCCTCGCACCTTTTCGTCTTACAGTGATCCTGGGAGGAGGGGGCTCTTCAGGGTCTCTCCAACCAACCCCCAACGACCATCTGGGCATCTCAGCTGAGGTTTCTTCCAGAGTCAGTTCGGCCAGCGGGTCAGCCACCGACGCTTCCGGCAGCGGCATGGGCTGCCCCCCCCACAGCTCCCTGATCCTCTTCATCGCCGGTTGGAGACGACATGGGATGAAACCCCCTCGGAAGAAAAGTTGCTGTTTTCTCCGGGTGGGTTGATGTGTGAGTTTCGGAATTATGTCAGGCTGCGCTCCTTTTAGATCCCAAGAAAGAAATACTCAGACTCCATGGGGTAGAGCAAAGTTATCCTTTTACTGGGAAATAAAGTGGTAGCTACAAAGCAATTCCGAAACTGAGAAATTGGCGGGTAGAATGCATATACAAAGAAATAGGTTTGCCCCCACCCCCCAAAGTTCAAATGATTCTTCCAATTAAAACTTTTGAAACGGCTCATGTGGTCATCTTCAGATGGTGATGAGACGTCTTGTCAAATGACCTTGACATATTTTGATAAAAGTTCGCAGTTGCGCAAAAGAGGAAAAGATAGCCAGGAAACGGAAAGTTAAGGACAAGAATCCCCCCTCCCCTTGCTAGCCCAGCAAGGAATGCAAACACCTCCAGCTCTATTCCCATATAAAATCCCCCCTCCCACCGTTGCCATGACAGCCGAGAGAAATAATGAAATAATGGCAGATAGTCAGGAAGGGGAAAGTATCTTAGCAGAAAGGTAGAAGGGGAAGGTATCTTGAGGCTGACATTTAGAGGCATTTGCTTATCCAATTGTTTATAAAATGAAACAAACAATAAGATACTGTGACATATTAAATGAATAGGGTGAACTCAAATCTAAGCAAGAACTAGAGGAACAAGAAATAGAGATGAATTAGTATTCATATGTGCAAATACATTCTAGATATTATAAAGATTGTAGGATAGAAGGGTTTTATAAGGAACTTACTGAATTAGATGGAATTTTGACAGGTACTGATGAGAAGGTGATCAAAAAATTATATGGATATTTATTTGGAGTAAAACTAGAAAAACAAGACAAAAAACAATGATTGCTTGGGGGGGAAATTTTGGATCTGGGATAGTCTTAGAAAAATGGCAGAAACTATGGCCTCAAAATTATAAAATAACAATGTCAACAGCATATAAAGATAATTTGTATGATGTTTTACAGGTGGCATCTACAGAGATGCCAACACTCCCGATTTCATCGGGAGGCTCCCGAAAATTCACCCCAACTCCCGCCTTACGATAATTTTCCTTATCCTCCCGAAATTACGAGCAGCAAAATTAGCCCGGCGGGCCCGGCTGTATGCGCATGCGGTGTGTGAGCTAGCTGACCTAGTGTTTGAACGTGAACACAGTCACATGAGATTGCTACGGGCGCTGCTAAGGAGCGTCTCCCCGCTGAACACAATCCCTCAGCAGGTGGATTTCTACTGCCGCTTCTCCCCGTCCCCGCTTTCCATGAAGCAGTTCCTGGATTTCGGTGAGTGGCAGCCGGGTCGCTTCCCTCCCCCGGCCTGGGTTGCTCCTCCTCCTCCTCCTCCTCTGCGACTCTTCCTCCCCCTTCGGCCGACCATTTTCTTTCCCCAGAGGGAGAACCGCTACCCCGTCTCTGCGGGGAAAGGTGCTTCCACCTCCCCCGGCCTTCGAAGGCGGCGAGCGGAGAGAGGCCTCGCGCGGAGGGTTCCGCTCCAGCCACGGAGAAGCGCGTCCTTCCCCGCCCCCCTCCGCTTCACCCTGTCGACCCGTTTCCTTCTCCACGACTGCCAGGGGGACACACGGTGGAAGAAATGGAAAAGGATATTGGCGCGCCCCTTACCCCCGAAATGCACGACAAAAGTTGTGCTTACCAAAGGGGTTGTGCAACAGAGGGTGTTGTCACGCAAAGAATCTAGACACGTGGGATGGGGGCGGGTATGGTTTCTCATGTTGCTGCCCGGATAGTTTTGGAAGGTAGGGGTTAGCCCTCGACTTACAACGGTTCGTTTGGTGTGCGTTTGAAGTTACAAGGGCACCAAGGACCACCACCACCCCCCACTGAAAAAAAGTGACTCATGGCTGAGTTTTCACACTTTGGTAACAACCATTGTAGGGTCCCTCCTGGTCATGTGATCAAAATTCGGACACTTGGCAACTGACTCATATTTATGGTCTGTTTCAGGTCATGTGATTCCCCTTTTGCGACCTTCTGACCAGCAAAAGCAAAATTTGGTGTTATTTGAAAATCCTCCCTAATTCTCATTTCCAAAAGTTGGCATCTCTGCATCTACCCCCAGCAAGGATAACAAGGATGTTTAAGAACAAATCTGAGAAATGTTGGAAGTGTCATCAGATACCTGGATCATACTACCACATGTGGGGGATGTGTGTGGAAGCTAAGAGATCCTGGACTAAAATTCATAAATGGCTGGAAAAAATGACAAAATAGCATATAGACTTGAAACCAGAAATATTTTTGTTGGGTATCTTACCTGAAGGATATAGTAAAGAATTAATATATTTGATTATAAATGTTTTGACAGCTAAAATTGTATTTGCCAAAAATTGGAAAAGTGAAAAAATTCTGATAGAAGAGGAGGTGATTAAGAAGATAATGAAATGTGCAGAAATGAGTAAATTGACACTAGCAATTAGAGAGCAAGAAAAAGAGTATTAAAAAAATTGGGATTTATTTTATCAATGGCTAGATAAGAAAATAGGGAAATATACTATAATATAAATACTGTATAACAATAGAGTAAAGGTAAGACAATGTAATGATATGTTATAACTGATTATAATGAAATGAATGATATTATGAACTAGGATATATAAAAATTGAGATTTGTTCAAAAAGGATATTGTGAATTTACAATTAAAGTCTAATAAGGAGTTAATAATAATATAATATGCATAGTTGATTTATATAATATGAATTTTAATAATGCATTTAGAAGAGAAAGACTGTTGATATTGTACACAAGAAGATATATACCAACTGACACTCTGTACAATGGAAAGGTGGTTTTATATTTTGCGTTTTATATTATTTTGTGTTTTATATTTTATGTGTTTGTCTACATTGCAAAAATAAAAAATTCTTTAAAAAACAAATGAATATTCTTCCTGTACCAACTCAGAAAACTCAGGATGCCCAAAAAGCTGCTGCTACAGTTCTACAGAGGAATTATTGAGTCTATTAGTCTCTATAACTGTCTGGTTTGGCACTGCAACCAATCAAGACAAACACAGACCAACAGTTATTAGAACTGCAGAAAAAACAATTGCTACCAATTTGCCTTCCATTGAGGACCTGTATACTGCACAAGCTAGAAAGAGAGCTGTGAAAATATCTACAGATCTTCTGCATCCTGGACATCAACTATTTCAACTTCTACCCTCCAAATGATGCTAAAGGGCACTGAATGTTAGAAAACTAAAAACAAAGACAGTTTCCCTCCCCATGCTATCACTGTGCTAAACAACTAATTCCCTCAACACTGCCAAACTATCTAGCATGTAATACTGTGATCTTTCTCATCTTTTCTATTGCTTATTCCTTATCTTCTTATGATTATAACTTTGTTGCTTGTATCTTACAATTTATATTGTTTTATTTAGTAATCTAGCATAATTTATGTTGATTGCTTACTTAGTATCCTATGACTTTCACTGATAAATCTTATGATTTATAATTAATGTATTTTATGATTAGAAGCATGATTTATCACTTGTTGCTTATCTGTACACTGAGACATTGTGCACCAGAGACAAAATTCCTTATGTGTCCAATCACACTTGGCCAATAAGGAATTGTGTTCTTTTCTTTTCTTTTCTTTTCTTTTCTTTTCTTTTCTTTTCTTTTCTTTTCTTTTCTTTTCTTTTCTGTTCTGTTCTGTTCTATTCTATTTTATTCTATTCTGTTCTATGTTTAAGATGTTATTCTTGTCCTCATTGGACAAGACTAACTAAAAAAATATGTCTTTAGAAAGAAAATGTTGGAAAAGAAAGGTCTTTGGTTCAGTTCATACAAATCTCCTTTTACATCTTTAACGTTTGTTGTAAAATTTGTTGGAATCTGTATGCTGTTCAAATTTTGTTCTGAGATTAATTATATTAGACTTTATAAACCATGTGATTGATCAAGTGTTGCATCTGGAGGCTGGCAGATTTATTGGAGTGAAGTAGTTACTGTTAAGCCTGTGTTCCCCAACCAGGGTTAAGGAGACAAGCTAAACAGAATGTGCAGCATTAGTCAGATAGGCACACAGATAAATGAGTGAGATAAGTTTGTATGTTTGTTAACATACAGTAAAAATAACAGATACGCTTGTGCTATCAAAATATAGTTTATTCCATTTAGAGTTTATAGCATAGTCAAAATAACAGTCCATTAGTCATGTATTGTTTTAATCAGTCCATTCAAGGATATTCAATCAGCAAAGTCCGTGTAGAATATCCAATGTCAGTTCACTTACAAATAAATCAGTCCTCTCACAGTTAATAAATCAACAGTCCTTTCTCTCTCCCGTTCCAATAGGGGAAAAATGCAGTTTTCAGGGATCATCAAGCCAGAGAGAGCAAGCTGCCGTGCCTTGCTTCTTATATGGTGCTTTTACAACCACTCCCTTAATTACATTCTTATAGTTAAAGTTACAAACACTTTAACTAACAAACCATGACAACATATTTATTATTTTACCTAAACTAGTTAGGGTAAACAATGTTATCCCTAACATTCTCCCCTTTTAGGTAATAATAATACTATAACTATTTACACTTTTAAATTATAGTAGTGACAACTTTCTTTAAACTTGACTACTCCTTGAGCTTTTATAAATTGGTCTGCAATGTTTTCTTCTGTCATGCAGTATTCCAATTTAATTAGCCCATTCTTTACAGATTCTCTAACATTTAAGTATCTTAAATCAGTATGCTTTGATCTAGTTTTTACAGCTATATTAGTAGCCAACTTTATGGCTGCCTGGTTGTCCTCGTACACAATAATGGAATCTTTAACAGTTACACCCATGTCTAATAATAACTGTTTATACAAAATTAAGTCAGTGTATAGTAATGACAGACATGAAAATTCCGCTTCCATCGTGGACAAGCTAATATGCTGTTGTCTGATTGACCTCCACCCTATTAGTGTCTTACCAAATAATATAGCCATCCCAGATGTTGATTTTTTAGTTTTTATGTCAGTTGCAAAACTTGCATCTGCATAGGCACTAAGACTCAACTCACCCTTTGGTTCTATATACAATGCATGGTTCATTGTTCCTTTAAGATATCTTAAAATTCTCTTTAATGATTGCCAATGACATTGATGTGGATCCAAATTAAAACAAGCCAGCTGATTAACACTATAAGCTATATCTGGCCTTGACCAATTGCTTATATATGATAAGCTGCCAATCAAAGATTGATATATGGACTTATCAAATTTGGGACTTTGATCATCAGTTTGGCAAACTTCCTGACTCATTGGAGTCTTTGCCGGTTTACAAAGTTCCATTTTGTACGTTTTAATTAATTGGCAAATTTTATCTTTTGAGATATCTTAAATCCATTTTTTGTTTTGTTAATTGTCAATCCTAGATACTTTTTAATTTCACCTAAATGCTTTAATTTTATCTTTTTGGCTAATAATGATATAATTTCATTAGCTTCATTATTGGTCTTATCAAAGCAATATCATCTGTAAATAATAACAATAATGATTATTTTCTCTTTTAAACACACATGGATCTGCTAAACCAGATTTAAAACTTATATTGTTTAATTCTTTCACAATATATTGATTCCACTCATAGCCAGATTGTTTCAATCCATAAAGACTTCTTTTTAGTTTCTAACAATCATTACTATTTATTTTATTATCTTTCATAACAACTGGCTTTTGTAAATATATAGTGTGTTGCAAAGGTGCATGCAAATAAGCAGTTTCTACATCTAAATGGTTAATGATATTGGTGCACTCACTGGGAGGGGGTAAGGTTTTCGCCAAGCTCGACCTCGCCCAGGCATACCAACAGTTGCCAGTCGACGAGCAAACGGCAGAAGCACAAACCATAGTCACCCACCGGGGGGCATTTAAATGCAACCGACTTCAATTCGGAGTCAGCGTGGCACCGGGAATATTCCAAAGCCTAATGGAAAGACTATTGCAAGGCATCAAGGGGGTGGTACCTTACTTCGACGACGTCTTAGTGTCGGCAACCAACCAAGCCGAACTAGAGGGTCGCCTAAGGGAGGTCCTAACCAAATTCAAAGAGACCGGGCTCAAAGTCAAGAGGGAGAAATGCCAACTATACACGGAACGGGTAGAATTCCTAGGATACCTCTTAGACCGTCACGGCATTCACCCCACAAACCAAAAAATCAAGGCCATCAAAGAAGCCCCCACACCCAAGTCGAAGACGGAACTACAGGCATTCCTGGGGCTACTTAACTTTTACAATGTCTTCCTGCCCCAAAAGGCGACGGTGGCGGAGCCCTTGCATAGGCTCCTGGACAAGGCGGCGACCTGGACTTGGGGGAAACGCGAGCAAGCCGCCTTCCAAAGAACAAAGGACCTCCTCACTTCGGACGCCGTCCTTATACAGTATAATGAGACCCTACCTCTGGCCGTCACATGCGACGCATCACCCTTCGGCATCGGCGCTGTCCTCAGCCACACTCTCCCTGACGGAAAAGAAGCACCCATCGTGTTCTTTTCAAGGACCCTCACCAAACCGGAGCGGAACTACAGCCAGCTGGACAAAGAGGCTTTGGCTATCGTCGCCGCAGTAAAAAGGTTTCACGAGTACCTCTACGGCCGGACATTTACCATCATCACTGACCACAAACCGCTGCTGGGAATCCTTGCAAGGAACAGGGCCACCCCGAACATTCTGTCTCCCTGAATGACAAGGTGGTCCGAGTTCCTGGCAGCCTACAACTACGGACTCACACACAGACCGGGTAAGACTATCTCCCATGCGGACGCCTTAAGCCGCTCACCATTACCGGAACCTGACACTGACTCAGCACCCACGACGACCACCCTCAGTATAGAGACTCTACCCAACCTACCCATAACTGCGTCAGACATTGCCCGAGAAACTAATAAAGACAAACGTCTGGCGTGGGTTTTGCATTGGGTAGAGAAAGGGTGGCCAGAAAGGGACAACGACAAGTCCGTCAGGACATTCCGGAACCGGCAAATGGAACTCTCGTTACTAAAAGGGTGCATACTATGGGGGGATAGGGTAGTCATCCCGGAAAAACTTCAAGGGAAGGTTTTGGAACTGTTACACGAGGGGCACCCGGGCATCGTTAGGACAAAAGCCCTGGCCAGAAGTTACGCTTGGTGGCTAGGGATGGACAAACAGATCGAGGCCTGGGTAGCAAGGTGTCAACGATGCCAGGAAACTAGGCCAAGCCACCCGCAGCACCCATCCTAGATTGGGAAACCTCCAGGGGACTGTGGTCCAGAATCCACATAGATTTTGCCGGGCCCACAAAAGGACATACTTTCTTAATAACTGTAGATGCTTACTCCAACTGGCTGGAGGTAAGCAACATGAGAACAACCACCACGGAGGCCGTGACCAAAGAACTCGGGAAACTTTTTGCAACACACGGCCTCCCAGATGTCCTCGTTTCCGACAACGGGCCCCAATTCACCTCGCTAGAATTTGAAAAATTCCTAGCGGAGAGGGGCATACGACACGCGCTGACAGCACCGGCGCACCCAGTGGCGAACGGTAGGGCGGAACGGATGGTGCAATTCACTAAGAAAACCATCCGGAAAATAGACCATGGGGAGATCCAGGAGAAAATAAACAAACTACTCTTCACTCAACACATAACCCCAAATACCACAACGAATAAGAGCCCAGCCGAACTATTAATGGGGAGGAAATTAAGGTCCCCACTCGACAGGTTACACCCCACATATAACCCAGAGAAGCCCCCAGACTCAAACAGCAAACACCGAATTTTCGCACCAGGCGACCCCGTATACGCAAGAAACCTGACGGGAGACCCACTATGGATACCGGCCGTCATCACACAAATAACAGGCCCACCGACAAGAATAGCAAGAATGTTTAAGAACAAATCTGAAAAATGCTGGAAATGTCATCAGATACCCGGCTCGTATTTCCATATGTGGTGGACTTGTGAGGATGCTAGAAAATATTGGACTATAATTCGCATGTGGTTGGAAAAAATGACAAAGAAACATATAGACTTGAAACCAGAGATCTTATTGGGAATTTTACCTGATATATATAGTAAAGATTTGAAATACCTGATTGTAAATGTATTAACAGCGGCCAGGATTGTATTTGCTAAAAATTGGAAGAATGAGAAAATACCATTACAGGAAGAAATTATTAAGAAAATATTGGAATGTGCTGAGATGAGCAGATTGACATTTGAAATTAGAGAGCAAGAGGATAAACAATTTTATGAAATTTGGGATCTTTTTTATAAATGGCTAGATGATAAAATACGATAATAGAATATTTAGAATGCTAGATAGTAAGAAATATCTTTATTTTGCTATTTTGCTTTTATTTTGTTATTTGATATTATATTTATAAAGGGTTTTTTAGGATTGATTTGGTATGATTATATGATTTGTTGAATAATCTGGTTAAAGTATTGTTAGCTCATAAAGCATGAATGATTAAAAGTATAGTCAAAAATTTCTTTTTTTTTAGTGATATTAGGATATATAAGTTTGGATTGATAATATGAGTTGTTATGTAACATAATTGTAACTGGGACTACAGAATGAATGCACAAAAATGATGAACCAACTGACACACTGGTTGTACATACAAGAGTTGAATGTTTTAATGTTTTGTTTGTCTTGTTTGTTTGTAGAAAATTAATAAAATCTTTTTTCAAAAAAAAAAGAGTTGAAAGGGACTTTGGAGGTCTTCTAGTCCAACCCCCAGCTCAGGCAAGAAAACTGTGGATGCCAAACTCTGAGTAGAAATCCTGGGAAAGGTGTCAGAATAATACTTAGAAGGGACCTTGGGGTGAACCCTATATCATTTCAGAGAAATGGCTGTCCAGTCTTTTCTTAAAAACTTCCAGTGATTAACCACCCAGAACATCTGGAGACAGGCAGTTCCACTGGTTAATTGTTCTCACTGTCAGGAAGTTTCTCCTTAGTTTTAGGTTGCTTCTCTCTGTTCAGTTTCCATCCATTGCTTCTTGTTTGCATTCTGCTTCTTTGGAAAATACATTGTCCCCCTTTCTTTGTGGCAGCCCCTTAAAAGCCTGTTGCCTATCACACTCTTGGATAAAGCATGTGAGCCATTTCCTCCTTTCAGTGGTCCATGAAAGTACATCTATAGTGTGCAGATAATAAAGTCAAAAAAAGTGAACAACATTTTTACAGAACTATATGTTGCATTGTGGGAAAAGAAACTCGAGACCTAGTTGACTTTTTTCCTTTTTATTTTCTTTCCAGTAATCGCATGCGGAGAAACCGCGGCAGCCTTTTTTATAGCCAGCTGCTCGCGGCTTGTGGCCAATGATGGCTCTTCAAATCTCCCGCCGCCACGGACCAACCTATCATAGGTAAGTATCCAAATATATAACACCCCTCCCCATGTGGTCCAGTCTAATCAATCCGGGCATCACCTATCTTACATCGTCACGTGGGTAGGTGGGACTCTTATGGTTCTGACTGGACCTGCGTAATTCAGTCGTGAGTTCGCCTCTGGACTGTTCAGATGGGGTTGCTGTTTTTCCTGTTCTTTTCCGTGGAGCCTCCTGGAAGGTAGAGTCAGCCATGCCGCTCCCACCAGGCCTTTCCTGGCTGGTTGAGTCAGCTCAGCCGCTCCCATGAGGAGTGGCTTCCTGATGGTTCTTCGAAGTCTGCTCCAGCGTCCCCAAGTTGTTTTCTTCTTCTATAGTTTCAGGTACATGTTTGCGATTTCCGATTGGGACTAATGTTAGTATTGGTTGTTGTGTCATTGTTAGGGTTTGTTTTGTCACTGCTTTTACTTGTGGAGGGTCTCCCCCTCCCCTTTTGTTTGTGTTTGAGGGGTCTCCCCCCTCTCTGGTTTGGCTATTTTTGTTTAATGTTTGTGGCAATTCCTTTATTTGTGTAGGTTTCCCCCCCTCCTCATCCTGATTCTTCATGTTTCTCAGTGTGGTCCTCGATCTGATATGGTCTATGTGTCTCATCTAGCTCTTACCATCCCCTGTGTCTACCCTGAATGACCAGGGTCCTGTTATTCGGGTTATTGTTGCCGGTATCCACAATAGTTCCCCCGTGAGGTTTTTTGCATAGACTTGGTCCCCTGTTTTGAATGTGCGGAACTTACTGGAGGAGTCTGCTGGCTTTTTTGGGCTATATGTGGGGTGTAGCCTGTCTAGGTTTGATCTTAGTTTCCTTCCCATTAATAATTCTGCTGGGCTTTTATTTGTTGTGGTGTTTGGTGTAATGTGTTGTATACTTAGTAGTTTGTCTATTTTTTCCTGTATATCCCCCGGTCCCAATTTGTGTAGTGCTTCCTTAGTGTAACGGACCATGCATTCCGCCCGTCCGTTCGTAGCTGGATGTACCAGCTCTGTTAGTGCATGCCTTATCCCTTGTTCTGCCAGGAACCTTTAGAATGTTATTGCCGTGAATTATGGTCTGTTGTCAGATACAACTAAATCCGGCAATCCATGTGTTGTAAAAAGTTTTCTTAGTTGTCTAATAACAGCTTCAGTTGTGGTTGAGTGCATGATGTTTACCTCCAGCCAATTTGAGTAAGCATCTACCACTATTACGAATGTGTGTCCTTTAGTTGGTCCTGCAAAATCAATGTGTATTCTAGACCATGATCCCCTAGGTGTTTCCCATTCGTGTATAGGTGCAGAAGGGGATGTAGGTCTAGATTCCTGGCATTGTTTGCAAGTTGCTACCCATTCTCCTATGTCTTTATCCATCCCTGGCCACCATACATAACTCCTAGCCAGGGACTTCATTCTGACAATACCCGGGTGACCCTCATGCAATAATTCAAGTATTCGTTTCCTTAATATGTTCGGTATGACCACCCTATCCCCCCATAGTATACATCCCTTTAAGATTGTTAGTTCCGTTTGTCTATTCCAAAACGATTTAATAGTCTCATCACTTGCAGTCTCTGGCCACCCTTTATCTACCCAATTTAAAATCCGTGCCAGGTTTCTGTCTCTCGCGGTTTCCATCGCAATGTCTGTTGCTGTTATGGGTAAGTTTCCCAACATCTTGATTTGAAGGTTTGATGTGGTTGGTGCAGGATCATCGTCTAAATCAGGTAGGGGGGAACGGCTCAGGGTATCAGCGTGTGTTATGTTCTTTCCTGGTCAGTAGATCAAGTTGTAGTTATAGGCAGCTAGGAATTCAGACCACCTCGTCATCCGCAGTGACAGTATGTTAGGTGTACCTTTGTTTCTTGTGAGGATTCCTAGGAGAGGTTTATGGTCTGTTGCATTTGAATGCCCCCCTGTGTGTCACAATTGTTTGTGCTTCCGCTGTTTCTGGGTCAACTGGTAATTGTTGGTAGGCTTGCGCAAGGTCCAATTTCGCAAAATTTTTACCTCCCCCTAAAGAATGTAATAGGTTCTGTACCACCGAAACTGGGCATGCGCTTTGCTGTAGCGCATGGTTAAGGGTTGCTTTGTAGTCCCCACAGATACATACTGACCCATCTGGTTTAATTGGGATAACAATTGGGGTTTCCCACCTTGCGTGGTCTATTGATTCTAATACCCCCTGTGTGATAAATTTATCAAATTGTTCATCAATTTTTGGTTTTAACATGAAAGGAATTTGCCTCACCTTTAGTCTTATAGGGGCTATATTTGGATTTAAATTAAATGAGATGGGGGACCCTTGGTACTTGCCCAGTTCTCTGTTGAAGACATACTGGAATTCTTTCATCAGGTTCTCTTCCCAGTCTGTCTCAGTAATGCTGTTTATTCCAGTTACTCTGATTCCTAATGGTGCAAACCATTCAAGTCCCAATAGACTGGGTCGATCCCGGTCGACTATTGTTAATGGAAGGACTTTAGTGTGTTTTTGAATTCAATTTTGAAATGTCCAGTACCTACTACAGGAATTCTGTTTCCCTGGTAGTCCTTTAGTGTGAATTTTTGAATTTCAAGCTCTCCCTTGTTTATATCAGATATTAGTCTTTTTAGGGTATTCCACAATACCATTGATAAGTACGAGCCTGAGTCCACCTCCATCTTGCATGGCTGGCCTTCTATGGTGACTTGCACATGTACCTTTTTTTCATTGATTGAGTTTGAGTACCCAATGGTTATTGTTTGATGTGTTTCCTCTTTTCTGTTTGCTTCTTTCCATCGCTTGTTTCTGTTTTCTTGACTCCAACGGCTCCCTATTTGCTTTTCCCTCCCTCTGGGGGGGGTATTCCATCTTTGTTTAGGGCCATAGTTATTTTTAGTTCAGCATGCCCTCGCTATATGTCCCCACCATTCACAATACCTGCAAATAGCATAGAAGAAATGGCATTCAGAACGTGGATGGTTTCTTCCACACCCAGCACAACAGAATTCTGACTTTCTTTCATTCCGCTCCCGTCTACCTTTTTCCGACCGGAGTTGATTTACATCTTCTTCTTCCTCTTTGTCTTCTGATTGGGATTCAATGTCCTTGTGGTGTGTTGTGGTGGTGGGGTTTTTTTTGTTTCATCTGGTGTCTTATTGCATGTTTGATTAGTGTCTTCTTGGGTTTCTTTTGGTAATTTATTCATTTGTCGCATGGTGGCTGCCGATTTCTGTGTGGCTTCCACAGCGGTGGCTTCTTCTATTGCCTCCTTCAATGTTATCTTAGTAGTTGACCCTGTAGTGTAAGGTCTTTTAATCTGAGGACCACGAGGTCCCTCATGGCCTCATCCATGTTTAGAAATTCACATGCTCCACCAATTTCTCTTGCCACTGCAACAAAATCTTCGATGCTCTTGTCTTCCTTTTGGTCGCGCCGATAAAATTCGTGTCTTTTGATGAGGCATGAAACAGTTGGTGCATAGTGGGCTTGCGGTAATTTCTCTAGGTTTGTCCACGTCATTGTCTTTACATCGTTGGGTGCTGCCAATGCCTTTGCCATTTTGAATACTGTGGGACCGCAGTGGGTGAAGAAGACAGCTCTCTTCCTATTTTCTGATACTCCTTGAAAATCGCTCCCTTCTAGAAACATGAGGAATCGGTCGATGTAGGATTCTCAGTCTTTGGTTGTTGGGTTGAATGGTGTGGGTGGCGAGTTGTTCCCAGCCATTTCGTCTCGCTTGGTCCTCATTGCCACGTGCACAACTGGGCTCCTTTGTGTCACGATACCTCCTTCATCACCAGTGTTGCATTGTGGGAAAAGAGACTTGAGACCCAGTTGACTTTTTCCCTTTTTATTTTCTTTCCAGTAATCCCATGCGGAGAAACCGCGGCAGCCTGTTTTATAGCCGGCTGCTCGTGGCTCGTGGCCAATGACGGCTCTTCAGATCTCCCACTGCCACGGACCAACTTATCATAGGTAAGTATGCAAATATATAACACTATAAATAAGTTGAGTCTGTGTGACAAGAAATAGCTAGGAGGGGAGGGGCCAGGTGAGGCATCCCTTGATGTGAGTACCATTGAGTTGGCCATGCCCACCCAATCACATGACCACCAAGCATGCCCACCCAGTCACATGACCACTAAGCTATACCCAGCCAGTCACATGACCACAAGCCTTGCCCACCAAATAAACCATGCCCACAGAACCGGTAGTAAAAAAATTTGAATTCCACCACTGATCCAGATAGCTGTTCTTGCTAGGTGCATTTCTTTCTCTTGAATGCATTCTAAGTTGACTGGAAAAAGTGGTGCCTTTTCAACAACAGCACATAATCAGGGATTTAAAAAGCCTGGCTAAATCAGGATTCTGATCAACTGAACATACACTTCATAGATTGCTACAGAAATCAGGTAACTTTTAAAATATATCCATAACTTTGTAAAAATAAACTTTCATTTTATTTTGGTTGATAAATCTTGGCATACTAGTTTAGCAAAATTTACTAGCTCACTGGCAGAATATATTTAGAACAATAAATAACTCTAAAAGAAAAAAATTCAGAATATAATGTTAGTAAAAAAAATTCTTCATGCCTGAAAAATACATCTTCAAGTTTTCTTCCACTATTTCCCTAAGAAGCTTGTAGATTAAATGTTTACTGCCTTGAGCAATGGGAATTTATTGTACCTAATATTACTTTCAAATCATTACGGTAACTAGCAATTTAGAATAGTATGGATTATCTTGGGATTTTGTAGCTACTGTTTGATATTCCACTAATGAACTTGCCATATTAACGAATGCACCAAAGCTGTATGAAATATCACTTGCTTATAAATAATTATTAAGTAAAATTAGTGAAAATAAAAGAATTGTTTAACCATACAGAAAATTAATTCAGATATGATTCGGCTTAAGCAATTCTGCTTTCTTCCTGTTGCTTGTCACCTTCTTGCTACTTCCTTCCAGCAATGGACCAATTTATTTGTGGCTTATTTGTTCTGGGTGGGGGTGTTCTGCTTGCGCTAGGAGGTTCCCTTCGACTTTTTCTTTAATGCTTGCCGTTTCCCCCCCCCCCTTCTAGTTTCTTGCTCAGGTGTCTGGTTGGTGGTGACGGCTATTCTTGACCTTAGTTGGTCAATGTGCTGTTTCCAGTTTTTCCCGTCGCTTGTCTCTAATCGGTATGATAAGGGGTTATCTGGATAATTGTTGCTGGTACCCAGAGTGGTTCTCCTGAGAGATTTTTATCATATACTGTGTCCCCTATGTTAAATTTTCTGTGTTTGCTGGAGGAACCCGGGGGGTTTTCCGGGTTATATGTTGGGTGCATTCTATCTAGCGTTGACCGTAATTTTCTGCCCATCATTAGTTCTGCCGGGCTTCTATTTGTGGTTGCGCTAGGTGTAATGTGTTGAATGAGGAGCATTTTATTGATTTGGTCCTGTATGTTGGCTGCTTCTATTTTCTGGATGTCTTTCTTCGTGCATTGGACCATGCGTTCCGCCCGCCTGTTCGCCGCCGGATTTGCTGTTAATGCATGGCATATGCCTTGGCCTGCCAGAAATTGTTCGAAAGCTAGTGCGGTGAACTGGGACCCGTTGTCCAACACTATTACATCTGGCAAGCCATGCGTGGCAAAGAGTTTACTCAGTTTCCTTATTACTGCCTCCGTTGTGGTAGACTTCATGATGCTTAATTCCAGCCAGTTGGAGTAAGCGTCTACTGTGATAAGGTACATGTGCCCCTTGGTTGGCCCCGCAAAGTCTATGTGAATCCTAGACCACAGGCCTCTTGGCATTTCTTACTCTTGGGTTGGGTCGGCGGGAGGGTTTGGTCTGGATTCCTGGCATTGTTTGCATTTGGCTACTCAGGTTTCTATTTGTTTGTCCATTACCAGCCACTATGCGTAGCTTCTGGCCAGGCTTTTCATTTTGACCATCCCTGGGTGTCCCTCATGCAGCATCCCCAACAACCTTTCCTGTAATGTTTCCGGAATTACCACTCTGTCTCCTCAAAGTATACAGCCCTTCTCGGTAAAAAGTTCAGTTTGTCTGTTTCGGAAGGGTCTGAATAGTTCATCTCTGTCCCCTTCCAGCCACCCTTTTCCAACCCAGCTCAAGACTTGCGCCAGCCGCTTGTCTTTATTTGTTTCTCTGGCAATGTCTGGCGCGGTCACTAGTGGGTTGGATATTGTTTCTATTTGAAGTACCTTTGTCGTGGGTGCCAGGTCGTCTTCCAGGTCAGGCAGGAGTGAGTGGCTCAGGGTGTCTGCATGGGCGATGTCCTTTCTGGGTCGGTGGACCAGCTGGTAATTGTATGCTGCTAGGAATTCGGACTACTTTGTCATTCTTGGTGATAGAATGTTCGGTGTGGCCTTATTTCCTGCCAGGACCCCGAGCAGCGGCTTGTGATCTTTGATGATTGTAAAAGTCCTACCATAAAGGTATTCGTGAAATTTCTTGACGCCGGTGACGATTGCTAGGGCCTCTTTGTCGAGTTGGCTATAATTCCTCTCCGGTTTTGAAAGTGTCCTTGATGAGAAAGCGATGGGTGCTTCCTTCCCGTCTGGTAGCTAGTGGCTGAGGATGACGCCGATCCTGAAGGGCGATGCATCACATGTCACTATTAGCAGCAGGGTCTTGCTGTACTGGATTAGTACCGCATCAGATGTTAGCAGGTTCTTTGTGTTGGTGAAGGCACTCTCTTCTCGTGCTCCCCAGGTCCAGGTGGCTGTTTTATCTAACAGCCTATGCAATGGTTCCGCCATGGTCGCCTTTTGAGGTAGGAAGACATTGTAAAAGTTTAACAGTCCCAAGAAAGCCTGTAGCTACATTTTGTTTTTGGGCCATGGCGCTTCCCTTATGGCTCTGTTTCTTTTCATGGGGTGGATCCCTTGCTTATCTGGGAGGTACTCTAGAAATTCAACCCTCTCTGCCCGTAGTTGGCATTTTCCTTTTTTAACTTTGAGTCCTGAGTCTCTGAATTTCTTCAGTACCTCCCTCAAGCGGGCTTCCAGTTGTTTTTCATTTTTTGCAGCCACCAGCACGTCATCAAAGTAGGGCACCACCCCCTCTATGCCCTGGACGAGTCTTTCCATGAGGCTTTGGAAGACCCCGGGTGCCACGCTGACTCCAAATTGGAGCCGGTTGCAGCGGAAAGCCCCCCCCAGTGTGTTACGATGGTTTGGGCTTTTGCGGTTGTGGCATCGACCGGTAGTTGCTGGTAAGCTTGTGCCAGGTCAAGTTTTGTGAAAATCCAGCCTCCTCCCAGTGAATGCAGAAGGTGCTGTACTACTGGGACAGGGTATGCGCTTTGTTGGAGCACGTGGTTTAGGGTGGCCTTGTAGTCACCACAAATTCTCATGGACCCATCTAGCTTGATGGGGGTGACTATGGGGGTCTCCCACCGGGTGTGATCGATTAGTTCCAGCACCCCTTGCACGATGAGCTTATCTAGCTGCTCATCAATTTTGGGCTTGAGTGCAAATGGCACTCACCTTGGCTTAAGGCGGATTGGCGCGATGCTCGGGTCTATATTGAATGAGATAGGGGAACCCTAGTACTTGCCTAGGCTGTCATCAAAGACTTCCTGGAAGTCCCTCACGAGCACCGCTTCCCAGTCCGTCTCTCCAATGTGGTGGATGCCAATTACTTCAATGCCCAGGGGTGCAAACCACTGTAGTCCCAATAGGCTCGGTCGATCTCGGTCGACGATTGTCAGGGGTAGCACTTCAGTGTAACCCTTGAAGGTGACTTTGAAATGGCCTCTGCCGACTACAGGGATGCTGTTTCCTTGGTAGTCTTTGAGAGTCAGTGTTTGGTCTTCTAGTTCGTGGCGGTGGATGGTGGGTGCCAGGCACTTGATAGTGCGCCATGAGACCATGGGGAGAAATGACCCGGAGTCCACCTCCATGTCACATGGCTGGTCTTCTATTCCTACCTTCGCGTATACTTTCCTGGCGTCGCTTGTGGAGGAATGGCCAATGATGACGGTCTGGTGTGTTTCCTCCCTTTGTCTTGCCTGTTCCGACCCTCTCGGCTCCAGCAGCTCTCCGTCTGGTGATCTCAGTGTCTGGTGGGGGTGCCTTCTCATCACCGGGGGGCTGCCTTCTCATCGTCGCGGGCTGTAGTGCCTTTTATTTTGGCACACCTTGGCGATGTGCTCCCGCTTCTCGCAATGCCAGCAAACGGCGTCGAGAAAACGGCAGTCCGAACAGGGGTGATCGCCTCCGCAGCCGGCGCATTGGAACCTCAACTTACGACCTCATGGTTCCCGTCGCTCCTGCGCTGCTTGAAGGTGGTGAATCTCTTCTTCCTCATCCTCAGTCTCTGAGAAGGAGTCGATATCGCCGTGCGTGGTTGTGTCTCGGTCGGTTTCGGGTCACCTCTCGGGGGTCACAGTCATCTTGCTGGTGGCTGGTCTGGCATGATGCTCAATTGTTGCATTCGAGCCGCTGACTTCTTGGCTGCCTCAGCTGTGGCAGCCTCGGTGAGGGCATCGGCGAGGGAGATGTCGCCTTTTGCCATGATGTGGCTTTGGAGGACAGGGTCTCGGAGCCCCAGGATGACATGGTCTCACAGTGCCTCATCCAGGTCAGCGAAATCGCATAGGCCACCCAAGTCTCATAGGGCTGCCATGAAGTCACCTAGCCCCTCACCTTCACGTTGATCCCACCTGTAGAAGTCATGCCGGATGAGGATGGGCACGACGGGGGCATAGTGGCTTTGTAGTAGGGGCTCGAGGTCACCCCATTCCATGGTCTTGATGTCCTCTGGTTTGGCCAGGGCTTTGGCCATCTTGAACACCGCGGGCCCACAGTGTGTGAGAAACACGGCTCGCTTTTTGTGGCCGTTGGCATCTTTAAGGTTGCTACTCTCAAGGAACATCTGGAACCTATCGATATAGGATTCCCAGTCCTTGGTAGTGGGGTTGAAGGGTGCGGGTGGTGAGTTGATGCCGGCCATACTGCCTGCTGCTATGTGCCACTTCGCCATATGCTGGGTGGTCTCCTTGTCTCACGATCCCACCCTCGTCACCAGTGTTAGATCTGGGGTGGATCGGTTCGACAGAGACGCGAGACCATCGTAGTGAGTTCAGCTTTTTATTTAGCATTGGAATAGTCTGAAGAATACAAGCCGCAGCAGCTCCTCATATAGGGCTGGCTCACGGCTCGGCGTCCAATGGCAGCGCTTTGAATCTCCCGCGATTGGCGTGGCCAATTGCAGTAGATTCCTAGCGCTCCAATCACGGCCGGGGTCTCGACCAATCAGGTCGCTGTCCGTCCAGACCAATCAGTTGCAACGATTTGGAGTATGTTAATATAGTACACTTCCTACATACCTTAGTTAGCTGATTAGCAAAAAGGTCATCTATTTCTTCTGTTTGGTTGGGTGGTCTATAGTATAAACTTATAGCAATGTCATTTCCCCCCTTTAATATTGACCCCAATGCATTCAAGATAATTTTCATCACTGTTGTGCTCTATTTCTGTAGAGATGTAGTTATTTCTTATATATAGTGCAACTCCACCTCTTCTTTTATTTGGTCTATTTCTTTTAAATCATTAAAACCCCTCTAGCTATATGTTCCATTTGTGAGTTTCATCCCACCAAGTTTCTGTGATGGCAACAATATTATATCTACCCTCATTTACTTGAATTTCTAATTCCCCTGTTTATTCCTCATTCTCTGTGCATTGGTGTATAGACATTTGAATCCATTTTGATTGACCCTGTGTTTACTGTCTACATAACCTGTGTTGTGCTGTGCTATGTATGATTAAAATGTTGTTGTATTTTAAATAATAATGATCACTCTACTCATTTATTGAATTTTCTACAGATCAAAACTATTAACTATTGTTTAGAAAAAAGTAGATAAGCATTTTAATGCAAACTGAAGTTATTCAAAATTCTTTAAGAAGTACTTCAGGCAAATTTTCATGCATAATATTTTTCTTTTAGGAAAGTAATATCTTTGTAGGAAAATAGTTTCACTTGAAATATACATTATTATTATCACTGTGTACTTCACAGTTGATGACCTGCATATTCCCTCCATGTACCATAATTCTCTGTAAAAAAAAACATGCAATGTTAATATGATTTGGAGAAATCTAATGAATGAGATCCTAAGTTCAGATACCTTTATTCATTTGGCGAGGTTAATTGTACATCCATGGTGGGAATCTTTTACTAGCTCTATCAAGATCTTGTGTTCAAAAAGCTTTTGATCTATGTGTAGAATAAGATTCAAGAAATAAATCAGTGGTTCCCAAACTTTTTCAGTCCATTGCCCCCTTGGTGTTGCAAATTCATCCTCAGTGCCCACCACCCAGGGGTGGGATTCTGTTGTGAATTAATAAAAGTGCTTAAATAAAGATTATTAAAACCTTTAGAAAAGTGCAGGGTTCTGGCCCTGCACTTCTGATTGGCCGATAATAGCGACATCTGATTGGTCCGTTCAGGAGAATCTGATTGGCTATTAGCGGGCCTTTTTCATTGGTTAAGGAAACTAACGCTTCCCATTCCTTATTGGTTATTTGATCAGCTGCTTGACTATAAAAAGGGCTATTGCTGCCGTAGTTTTTGCTCTGTTCCACAATGTTAAATAAAGAGTTAAAGTTCACTGTTCATCATCTCGTCTCCACTTCTTGCGCCCATGCGCAGAACATAACACTGGCGACGAAGGTGAGATTTGGAGACGTCAGAGCTGACTGAGCACTGCAGAGCGCTAAACAGAGCATGTGGCTGAAGAAGCACCAATGGCTGAACCATGTCTAGCAGCTTCATACCATCCGTTCCATTCGACCCAGCACAAGAAGACTGGGACTCATATATGGACCGATTCCAGATGTTTCTGGAGACCAACAACTTGAAGGATGCCACTACCAGAAAGAAGCGAGCGGTATTCCTAACTCACTGCGGGCCGACCATGTTTAAGATGGCCAAGGCACTAGCCAAACCAGCTGAGGTGAAGTCCATGGATTGGGACGTCCTCAAGCCCCTTCTACGGGCCCACTACGCACCAACCGTACCAACGCTTGTTCGAAGACATGAATTTTATCAGAGAGACCAGTGGAAGGGAGAAAGCGTTGCAGATTTCATTGCGGCTCTCTGGAATTTGGGAGGCCTCTGCGGGTTGGCTGACCTCGAAGAGGCCCTGAAAGACCAAATAGTTCTGGGATTAGATGCACTAACTACACAAAGTAAGCTGATGGCGAAAGGCAACATTAGCCTTACAGATGCCATCGCTGACGCTACTGCAGCAGAAGCAACCAGGAAGTCGGCTGCCCGAATGCGCTGCACCCACACCCCGCTCCGCCAACTCGCTGGCGAAATCTCACCTCACCTGGAAGGACAGGCAACGACAGCCCACCACGAGGACCTCGAGTCATCATCAGAAAGTGATGAAGAAGAGGTCAACCGGCTCCGGTCTGAACGAGACCAACGCCATCAACGTAACCAGAGAGTGCAGTACCAATGCGCTGGTTGTGGGGCAAACCACCCACAATCAGACTGCAAATTCCTCAATGCGCTCTGCCATGTGTGCGGGAAAAGAGGTCACATCGGAAGAAGCAAGCAAGGATCCAACCCACCTCAGAGGGGGACCAACTACCGCCAGCCCACAGGAAGTTGTCCTGTGAATCGGGAATACTTAACCCACCAATGGAACAACCACTCCTACAGAAACAAACCACCAGCCCAGTCAACGAAACAAGAAGAGGCACACCAAACCATTACGATTGGTCACGCCTTATCATTAGACGCCAAGAAGATCCGGGTGAAGGTCACCATCGAAAACCAGCCCTGCATGATGGAAGTTGATTCAGGATCGTCCCTCTCGATGGTTTCCTGGAAGACCCTTAAACAATTAATTCCCACCATCCGAAGGCAAGACCTCAGATTCCAAAGAATCATACTTAAGGACTATCAAGGAAATCGAATTCCAGTCGTTGGATCAGGCAAAGTCTGTGTCTCATTTAAAAATCGTACTGCATCCCTACCACTAACCGTAGTCGACAGGGATCGGCCTAGTTTGTTAGGCCTACAATGGTTCGCCCCACTTGGAATTGAAGTAGCTGGCATTCACCGAACCAACAGCGATGACTGGGAAGAGGCCATCGTCCAGGAGTTCCAGGATGTCTTTACAGATAAATTAGGCAAGTACAAGGGGACCCCGATATCATTTAACCTTAACCCCGAAGTAGCTCCCATCCGCCTTAAGCCTCGTCGAGTTCCATTTGACCTTAAACCAAAGATTGACAAGCAGCTTGATAAATTAATAGCCCAGGGTGTGTTAGAACCAACAGACCACGTTCCCTGGGAAACCCCAATCGTAACACCCATCAAGCCTGATGGATCGTTAAGAATTTGTGGGGACTACCAAGCCACCCTGAATCACGCCCTTCAGCAGAACGCTTACCCGGTACCGGTGGTACAACACCTTCTCCATTCCCTGGGTGGCGGAAAAGTCTTCGCTAAATTGGATTTAGCACAGGCATACCAACAACTGCCTGTAGATAAAAAAATGGCAGAGGCACAAACGATCGTTACGCACCGAGGTACATTTAAGTGCAACTGACTCCAATTCGGAGTTAGCGTGGCCCCAGGAATTTTTCAGAGCTTGATGGAGAGACTACTACAGGGTATAAAAGGGGTTGTACCTTATTTTGATGATGTTTTAATTGCTGCTCCGACTAGAGAAATACTAAGGGAGCGCCTGAGGTTAGTTCTCCAGAAATTGAAAGACTCTGGCCTTAAAGTAAAAATAAAATAAGTGTCAACTGTGTATGGATAAGGTAGAATTTTTGGGATACTTAATCGATAAACAAGGCATTCACCCCACCGATAGCAAGCTAAGGGCAATCAAAAATGCCCCAAGGCCCAGAAATAAGACTGATCTCCAAGCTTTCCTGGGCCTTATCAATTTTTACAACGTGTTCCTGCCCCACAAAGCGACCGTAGCCAAGCCCCTATATCATCTGTTGGACAAAAAGGCAACCTGGGTCTGGGGACACCAAGAGGAACACGCATTCCGACAAGTAAAAAACTTATTGACTTCAGATGCTGTTTTGATGCAGTATAATGAGACTTTGCCTTTGCCTTTGCCATGTGATGCATCACCATTTGGAGTGGGTGCCATTTTGAGCCATGTGTTACCAAACGGTAGTGAAGCCCCTATTGTCTACTTTTCAAAAACGCTATCAAAAGCTGAACGTAACTATAGTCAAATCAATAAAGAGGCTCTTGCTGTTGTTTTTGCTGTTAAACGATTTCATGAATATATTTATGGGCGAGTTTTTACTATAGTTACCGACCACAAACCTTTGCTGGGGATTATAGCGGGGGACAAGCCAACCCCATATATATTATCTCCCAGAATGACTTGCTGGTCGGAATTCTTGGCTGCATATAATTATAAGCTGCAACACCACCTGGGGAAAGCCATCCCCCACGCTGATGCACTAAGCCATGCACCACTTCCAGAAACCATTGACGACCCAGCTCCAACCATCACAACGCTCCAGATTGAGACACTTCAATCACCACCACTGACAGCTCGAGATATCGCAATCGAAACCAAACGCGATCCCATTTTGGCGCGAGTTCTTAGCTGGGTTGAGCAAGGATGGCCATTGGATCAAATCCCTGACATCTTCAGTCCTTTCAAGAATCGACAGACAGAACTGTTTTCCCAGAAAGGCTGCATCATTTGGGGGGATAGAGTCATCGTTCCAGAGCGGCTGCAATGAGCGGTATTGAAAACCTTGCATGAAGGCCAGACCGGCATCGTGCGCATGAAGGTGCTTGCACGAAGCTACGCATGGTGGCCGGGTATCGACAAGCAAATCGAGGCCTGGGTAAAGACTTGTTGCAAATGCCAGGAAGTTAGCAATGCCCCACCGAAAGCAACCCCAACAGAGTGGGAAACACCCAGGGGACCATGGTCCCGTATTCATCTTGACTTTGTGGGACCTACTAAAGGACGCACATTCCTAGTAACGGTGGATGCCTACTCAAACTGGCTTGAAATCCATGAAATGAAAAGTACCACAACCGAATCCGTCATCGGGAAATTGGACAGATTATTCGCAACCCATGGACTGCCAGACGTTCTGGTATCCGACAACAGCCCCCAGTTTACCACGCTTTCTTTTGAACAGTATTTGGCGGACCGTGGTATTTGCCATGTGCTAACTTCGCCGGTGCATCCTGTGGCCAATGGAAGAGCCGAGCGCATGGTACAATTTGTCAAAAAGACCCTACATAAAAGACTATGGCGATATCGAAGATAAGATTAACCGGATACTCTTTCTTCAACACATCACTCCACACAGCGTCACCAACAAGACTCCGGCTGAATTGTTAATGGGATGAAAACTCCGCTCCCCCTTGACCGACTAACCCATTGTATGAACCAGAAAAACCACACGGATCCAGTGGGAAATGCCGCGAATTCCAGATAGGCGACTCAGTCTTCGGTAGAAACTTTTCTGGCGATCCTTTGTGGGTCGAGGCAACTGTAATCTAAGTCACAGGACCCAGGTCATACCGAGTTAAAATGTTGCGACGGAAGAATATGGAAGCGCCATATTGATCAGCTGCGTTCAAGGCTGCAACCTGGTTTCTGCGACTCTGGTAACTTCCAAACTGAGGGGGGATGAGATGCCAAGGAGACCGAGTACGAAACGGCAGAAAGCACAAGTGGAAGAAGTGAGCATTTGGACTTAACGCATAAAGAAGGATCAGAGAGGGTGGTGGACTTGCCTCAAAGAGACACCTCGTCAGAGGCAAGCAGACAAAGGCTAGAGGACAATGAGGACATTAGAGGCACTGAGTTTTTAAATGAAGGACCGGAGGCACCCTACTCGCCAGAAAACGTCCCACCCAAACAAGATTATAAACAAGTACCGGGAAGACAGCGAAAATCTAATGGACAATCTAAACAACCTGCCTACCTCAAAGATTACGTCACAACACCCCTTAAACGGAACCCGGGGGGGAAGGGGTGTTGTGAATTAATAAAAGTGCTTAAATAAAGATTATTAAAACCTTTAGAAAAGTGCAGGGTTCTGGCCCTGCACTTCTGATTGGCCGATAATAGCAACATCTGATTGGTCCGTTCAGGAGAATCTGATTGGCTATTAGCGGGCCTCTTTCATTGGTTAAGGGAACTAACGCTTCCCGTTTCTTATTGGTTATTTGATCAGCTGCTTGCCTATAAAAAGGGCTATTGCTGCTGTAGTTTTTGCTCTGTTTCACAATGTTAAATAAAGAGTTGAAGTTCACTGTTCATCATCTCGTCTCCACTTCTCCATGCGCAGAACATAACAGATTCAAATTTCTGTGGGCATGGCATGGCCTAATTTAAAGGTGTGGCTTGCTGATCACGTGACTGGCTGGGTGTGGCTTGCTGGCTGGACATGGCTTTCTGGTCACATGACCTGGTAGGTGTGGTTTGGTGGTCATGTGACTGGGTGGGCATGGCCAGGTGACTGGCAAACCAAATATAAGTGGTTTTCACTTAATGGCCAGCTGTTTAGCAAATGTTCCAATTTATGACTGGCCTCCCCAGAACTACTTGACACACACACACACACACACACACACAGACATAAACACACTCCCTTCCAACCCTGCTGGAGCAGGTCATTGGACTAGAATTAGCAAAGATGATTAGATTCAGAATCTAATTACATTAGATTCTGATTAGATTCTAATCAGAATCTGATTAGATTCTATTAGTGAATAGAATCTAATCAGAGATGCTTTGCCGATTCTTGTTGATTTTTATTTTTATTTCTTTATTTTATGTTGCTGAATTGCATTGGCATGTGTGTCCCTTCTTGTGTGCAACCCAGAAGCTTTTGTGATTCTTTGCAGCAAAAATTACCAACCTGTGGCTTTTCATTGGTTAAATAAGTTAAGAGTTGCCTATATAAAGGGGCCCATCATGGCCATTGAGCTGAGCTGTTTTCACATGTAAATAAAGAGTTGAAGTTCACTGTTTCACTGGCTCGTCTCCATCTTTGCACCCATGCTCAGAACATAACACTGGCAAAGATGTTTCAATGTGGAGAAGGGCCTCAAGTCTAAACTAGGCCTCATTTCAATCTGATGCATCAGCTCTCTCTCTTTCTCTCTCCCTGCCTCCCTCCCTTCTCCCCTTTCTTTGTCTATCCCTTTTTCTTTCTTCCCCTTTTCTCTTTCTTTTCTTCCTCCTCTCTTTCTCTCTCTCTTTTTCCTCTCTCTCTCTTTCCCTTTCTCAGGCTCACCCCATTGACTTGGTGCGCTGCTCTGCTTGGACTTGGTTGGGCAGGTATCTCTGGTGCAGCAGGCTCAATGGGTTATGTAATATCTTGGAGGATGGGCGTAATAATGGAGATGAGACATTGGATAGTAACTTCAACTCTTTCTTAGTGACTTCAGAACAGAGCAATGAGCCTGGCAGCAGCAGCTCCCTTTATAGAGCTGGCTGCTGCCAAAGTGTCCAATGACAATGATTCAAGCTTGCCGCGCTTCGAGTGTCCAATCGCGGCAGCCCGTTAACTAGCCAATTGGATCAGTCTGGAGTGACCAATCACAACCCGCTGTTGACGGACCAATCAGGATTTGCAGGGTTGATGGCCAATCAGGTTTGTAGGATTACGAGCCTGCTAGTTTGGAACAGGTTGGACCTGCGGGACCAGCACCTAGAATGCAGCAGTGGCGGTGTGTTTGAAAAGTAGAGCAAAGCCAGACTGGCTTTGCTCTACTTTCCTGATGTGCCTGCAGGGCTGATGCCTCCTTTCTCCCACACTTCTCCTCCCCTTTCCTTCCTTTTTTCATTTCTTCACTTGCTTTATTTTTTTCTATTTTACTCATGATAAAATAATAAGAAAGAAAAACCATTAGGAAAAGGACCCTTGTTATAGCAGCGCTTCCTATTCCACAGCCAAGATATGCAAATTTCTGTGAGAAAAAATGTTCATTGCGACTCCACTTCTATGTCCATATTTTTATATTGGCAATTTCCCCCAAAAATGTTACTTTGTATATTTTTTTTCTGATGAAAGTATCGATTGTTGTGCTTTGAAATGATGGGCAGATATTGAAATTGTCTGAGGAAAGGAGTGGAAAACAGAGGAGAAACAGCCAAACTTTGTACTGGGATCTTCATCAGGTGCTGTTTTGCAAGGAAAAGTGGGATCCTGAGCCACAGAAAGAAAGGGGGAGATGCCTTCTTATTGGGGGCTGAGGGAGGATCAGAAGGGGCTCTTCGAGAGAGACGTGGGTTTCAAGGACAGAAAATGCCATTTTCTCCTCTAAAGCTGAGAGATCCCTATGGAAATCCCCCCCATCAAGGGAAGGGGGCCTGGGGAGAGGATCTGGCCAGATTAAGGGGGATCCCTGAAGATCCTCTCCATCTCTTCCTGCATGGATTGTCAGTGAGGGTTTTCCTGGCTTCCCTTTGAATTGGGGTAAGTGTGGGGCCCCCAAGTCCTGGCTGGCTGTGGGGCTGTGCCTCTCCTGTTGTCCTCCACAGCACCTGCTGGGGGCTCCCTCCTTCCCAACTGAGCAGGGGGAGCCCGAAGGACCCCTTGAGCTCTGGCTCTATTTTGCCCATCTGGAGTCACAGCAGCTCCAGCCTGGGTGCCCTCTGGACACTCTGGGAACTCAAAGGGCCCCACAGTCTACCCCTCCAGGCACACAGAGAAAGGGAGATTGGATGAGAATCATGGGAGGGATGCAAAAGGAAGTCCACCCTCCCCTCCAGAGCTGGCATGAAAGACTCCCCTAGAATACAGCCCCCCAAGACTGAAAAGATCCCCCCTCTCACTTTCTCCACTTCTGTCTCTGCTCAGAACTCTCTCCTTCATCTGGTGAAGTCAAGGGAGACTCTGCCCGGAGACTGATGACACTGGAGCAGGGATAATTACCATTGGTGCTTCAGCTTGTTCTGGCCCCTCCTAGCTCAAAACTCAGAGAAAAACTCCCTCAACACACATTTCTCCTCTCTCTCTCTCTCTCTCTCTCTCTCTCTCTCTCTCTCTCTCTCTCTCTCTCTCTCTCTCTCACACACACACACACACACACACACACACACACACACACATATTCATATCATGGGTAGATTCTTCCATGGGAAGAGCTGGAGGCTGCCAGACAGAGTGTTAGCACCCCCCTGCCACCTCTTAGTGCCCCCCGCCAGCCCCCTTGCCTCTTAGCACCCTCCTAAGGCATCCCACTGCCCCCCAGGTGGTGCCCACTTTGGGAACCACTGGAGTGTCATAGTGAGCAAAATGAAGTCACTGCAGCATGACCTTTCTCTTTACCATTGAATCGAAGTTATGCTTCTGTGGAACTAATATCAGTTAAATATACTATCTGGCAATCTTCTGTGCTTAAAAAAATTCAAAAGCAAAATATCTGCAGCTTTATTCTTTTAAATGCCACATTTCCATGGTTATGGTTTTTTTTACTTATCAAATATGTTACAGCCTGAAGTCTATGATGAGAAAAATAAATTCATACAATTAGTTAGAGTAAGCCCACATACTTGCATAAGATAAGGTCAGGGGTGGGATTCTACCAGTTCACACCTATTCGCTAGAACCGGTTGTTAACATTCTAAGCAGTTTGGAGAACCAGTTGTTAGAAGAAATTACTGGCCTAATCCTGTAAGGAAGACAGGAAGGAAACATTCTGGTGTTGCTTACAGAAACTGCCTCTCCGTTAACCCTTATTACATTCTTGGCAGGACTAGACTTCCTGTCTCAGGAACTTCTCTGGAGTTATTTTTCCCCTCCTTTGCTGATACTTTGCTTGTGTGGACCATTCAAACTTACAATGGCACTGATAAGCTACAATGGTACTGACTTATGACTATTTTTCACACTTACAACTGTTGCAGCACCCCCACAGTCATGAGAGGCCAGGTGAGGAGATGCGTGCCTCGATGTGAGTGATATTGAGTTGCCACACCCAGCCAATAACATGACCACCAAGCCATGACTACCAACTTAGCTACGCCCATTGAACCGGTTGCTAAAAAATTTGAATTCCACCTCTGGATAAGGTATATACTTAGTGTATACTCTTTTTTTAAAATAAAATTTTCTTTATTAAACAAATAAACAAACACAAAGACACGCAATTCTTACAATAAAAAAGCTGAATGTGGTACAGTTTCCCTAACATCAATCATTGTCATTACATCGCTATATCCAATAGTAATATTACATAATTTTCATCTACACACTTTAAATATACGTATAATCATTCCTTATTCTCATTGATCTTCCTCATCTCTAGCCAAACATAAAATTTCTCCCCTGTTTTATAATAACCTGAATCTTCCTTATTTTTTAGTACTTTTGTTAATTTATCCATTTCTGTGCACATTGTAATTTTCTTCAATATTTCTAATTCATTTGGGATATCTTTATTTTTCCAATTCTGTGCAGACGCCAACCTTGCTGCAGTAATTACAGGAATCATTAAATACAGGGTTTCTTTATCGTATTTCCCAGTGTTAATTCCTAGCAGAAAGAACTCAGGCCTATATTGTATTTTAATTCCACAGATTTCTTCTATCCACTTATGTAGATTTTGCCAGTATTTTGCCTCTTTGCAATTCCACCATAAGTGATAATAAATTCCTATTTATTTATTACATTTCCAACACATAGGGGAAAGTTTAGGATTCATTTTTGCCAATTTTGATGGTGGTATATGCCATCTATAAAATAATTTATACAAATTTTCTTTGAAGGGTATTGCTAGTGTCATTTTTTTATTTCTATTCCATAGTTTCTGCCAATCATCTAAATTAATGCTATAACCAAATTTTTCATCCATACTTTTTTTCTTTTTTCTTTTTCCAATTTAAATTCCAATAAAATTTGATATACTGTATATTTTTAATCATCTTCTGCTCAGATCCTAATAAAATTTCATCTAATTTGTTCTACTAATTCCCTATTCTCTCTTATCTTTTAAGTATTTTGATTGGAGTTGCAAATAGGCCCATCATTCCACCTTGATTCTCTGGTTCTTCAACTCTTGTCTAGTTTGTAGTTCTCCTTTTTCATTTAGTATCTTTTTGTAGGTGATGATTTTCCCTTGGCGCAAAAGGTGTGGATGCGTCAATGCTTCCAGGGTTGATAGCCAAATAGGAGTTTCTATATACATTTGTCTTTTTATCTTGTTCCAAATGTTTAAAAGAGTCTGTCTCAGAGGTGGGATATGACAGGGTTAACTACCAATTCGGTGATTTACGAGGTTTGATGATTTTTGATGTGCTTCCCTGCACGCTGTGCGTGCGCGCCTGTAAATCGTCATCAGCATGCTCCATGCAGAGAAGCAGCCTTTGAAACAGCCCTCTTTTCCTGCTTTTTAAACTGCAGCTGTGTTGAAAAGTTGAAAAATCAGGAAATAAAGTTGAAAAATCAGGAAATAAAGTTGAAAAATCAGGAAATAATGGTCAGGTAAGAGCCTGAGTGAGCAGGTGGGCAAAAACATCAGCAGACATAGAACCGGTTCTACGTCTGCTGCTCTTCAGAACCAGTAGAAACCCACCCCTGGTCTGTCTCACTTTATGCCTATGTACATAACTATAACCTTTTGATTTCTCCTGCCAGAGGAAGGAGTGCCAACCTGATTGTAAGTTGTAACTGTTGTAAATGAATAATACTAATAAAGTTATATTGAGCTTAAAGTCAAGTGCAGGGTTCTGATTGGCTGTTAATGACAGGATCGGATTGGTCCGTTCAGGAGCATCTGATTGGCCATTAACAGGCCATTCCCATTGGTTAACAGAGCTAGCGCTCCAGGTTTGCTATTGGTTGAATAGTTAATAAGTTGCCTATATAAGGAAGGCTATAGCAGCCCTTGAGCTGAATTGTCACACCATATAAATAAAGAGTTTGAAGTTCACTGTTTCTACTGGCTCGTCTCCATTATTCGCACCCATGTTCCAGACATAACACTGGCAACGAGGATGGGATTGGATGACATCCGAACCAACTACAGACAACTAAGCACGTGGCTGAAGTGCACAACGGCGGAACCATGTAACGGCGGAACCATGTAGTACCACCCGCTCCGTTCAATCCAGCTCAAGAGGACTGGGAGTCCTACATGGATCGTTTTCAAATGTTTTTGGAAACGAATAATCTGAAGGATGTCACAACCAGAAGAAACGGGCAGTATTCCTAATGCACTGTGGCCCGATGGTATTCAAAATGGCCAAGGCATTAGCGAAACTGGCTGAAGTGAAGGCCATGGACTGGGACATCCTCAAACCATTGCTAAGGGCCCACTATGCACCAACCGTTCCAACGCTCGTGAGACGACACAAGTTCTATCAAAGAAACCAGCGGAAAGGAGAAAGTGTTGCTGATTTCATTGCAGACCTCCGGAACTTGGGAGGCCTTTGCGATTTCGCCGACCTAGAGGAGGCCTTGAGAGACCGAGTCGTTTTCGGGTTAGACGCTCTAAATGTACAGAGCAAAATAATGGCAAAGGGCGACATCACCTTTAAAGATGCTATAGCTGAAGCTACAGCAGCGGAGGCAACCAAGAAGTCGGCTGCCCAACTATGCCGAAATCGCGCTCCAGCACACCCACCTAATGCAGAAGGGCAGCTGAAGATGGCCCATCATGAGAACCTCTCTTTGTCGTTAGACAGCGACGAAGAAGAAGTCCATTGCCTGCGGTCCGATCGGGACCGATACCCGAAGTCCCAGCAACCGTGCGCTGGCTGCGGGGCCAACCATTACCGCTCTGATTGCAAATTCCGCAACGCTCTCTGCCACGAGTGCGGGAAACGGGGCCACATCAGACCGAAGCCTCCTCGGACCCAGCCAGACCTCGAAAGGAACCAATCTCCGCCAATCGACAGGGAATCGCCCTGTAAGGCGAGAACCAGTAAACCACTCCTACAGAAACCAACCCGTGAGTCGTCTAGCGAGACGGGAAGAGGCCCACCAAACACTCACTATTGGCCATGCCTCTTCTCTAGATTTTCTCTAGAAAATTCGAGTCAACGTGAACATTGAAAATTGGCCTTGCCAAATGAAAGTTGACTCGGGATCGTCTCTTTCAATGGTCTCATGGAAGACCCTCAAGCAACTCATCCCCACTATCCGGCGCCAAGGCCTTCAATTCCAACGGCTCGTGTTAAAGGAATACCAGGGGAACTGAATTTCAGTCGCAAGATCCAGTCAAGTCCGGGTTGCATTCAAGAACCACATGGCGTACTTACCCCTGACGGTAATCGATAAGGACCGGCCTAGTCTGTTAGGCCTGCAATGGTTCGCACCACTCGGCATTGAAGTGGCAGGCATTAACCGAATTAGCGGCAGTGACTGGGAGGAAGACCTCGCTCACGAGTTCAGGGACGTCTTTGAGGAAAAGCTAGGCGAGTACAAGGGGACCCCGATATCCTTTAGCCTTAATCCAAAGATAGCTCCCATCCGTCTTAAGCCTCATCGAGTTCCGTTCGCTCTGAAACCGAAAATCGATGAACAGCTTGATAAGTTGATTGCCCAGGGAGTCTTAAAGCCAACTGACCACTTCCCATGGGAAACGCCTATTGTGACACCAATTAAGCCGGACGGCTCAATTAGAATTTATGGCAACTACCGAGCCACCCTAAACCACGCCCTGCAACAGAACCCATATCCGGTGCCGGTGGTACAACACCTCCTCCATTCCCTGGGGGGCGGAAAAGTCTTCGCTAAACTAGCCTTAGCTCAGGCTTATCAGCAACTGCCGGTTGATGAAAAAACGGCACAGGCACAGACTATCGTAACACACTGAGGTGCCTTTAAGTGCACGCGGCTCCAATTTGGATTCAGTGTAGCCTCAAGGATCTTTCAGAGCCTAATGGAGAGACAATTGCAGAGGATCAAGGGCGTTGTCCCCTATTTTGATGATGTACTCATTGCTGCCCCTACTCCAAAAATCTTACGGGAGCGTTTAAGACTGGTATTATGAAAATTCCAGGAAGCAGGCCTGAAAGTCAAAAAAAATAAGTGCAAACTGTGTACCAATCGTGTTGAACTTTTAGGGTATTTAATTGACAGTCAGGGTATTCACCCTACCGATAGCAAATTGAGAGCAATAAAAAACACTCCCAGACCGCAGAACAAGACCGACCTCCAGGCGTTCTTAGGCCTCATCAATTTCTATAATGTATTCTTGCCGCACAAGGCGACTGTCGCTGAACCTTTACATCGTCTATTAGATAAAAAAATCGATTTGGGTATGGGGTCATAAAGAAGAGCAGGCATTCCGTAATGTGAAAAAACTACTGACTTTGGACGCCGTACTAATGCAATACAATGAGACTTTGCCAATAAACATTACATGCGATGCATTGCCCTTTGGAGTGGGTGCCATTTTGAGTCATGTGTTGCCTAACAGTAACGAAGCCCCTGTTGCTTACTTCTCAAAGACGCTCTTGAAAACTGAGCAAAATTACAGCCAGATCAACAAAGAAGCCCTGGCAATTCTATCAGCTGTTAAAAGATTTCATGAGTATGTGTACGGCCAGGTTTTCACCATCGTAACTGACCACAAACCATTGCTGGGGATCATCGCTGGGGACAAGCCAACTCCCTACATAATTTCTCCCAGAATGACCCGCTGGTCAGAATTCTTGGCTGCCTACAATTATCGGCTACAATATCGTCCCGGTAAAGCCATTGCCCACGCTGACACGCTGAGCTGTACACCGCTCCCTGAAACTATCAATGATCCTGCACCAACGATGATAGCGTTGCAGATCGAGACACTCCACACATCGCCATTAACTGCCTGTGACATCGTGAGAGAAACAAAATGCGACCCCATCTTGGCGCGAGTCTTCACATGGGTGGAACGCAGATGGCCATTGGACCAAGTACCAGATGACTTTGCACCATTCAAAAGTCATCAAACAGAGTTGTTCTCGCAGAAGGGCTGTGTCATCTGGGGCAATAGAGTCGTTATCCCAGAACGACTCCAACAGACACTGCTAAGAACCTTGCACGATGGCCACCCTGGCATCGTGCACATGAAGGGCCTTGCACGAATCTATGCGTGGTGGCCAGGCATCAACAGACAAATCGAATCATGGGTTAAAACTTGCAAGAGATGCCAAGAAGTAAGCAACGCTCCACCAAAGGCAACCCCAACCGAATGGGAGATGCCGCGGGGACCCTGGTCCTGCATCCATCTGGACTTTGCTGGGCCAACCAAAGGTCACACGTTTTTGATAACCGTCGACGCCTACTCGAATTGGCTCGAGATTCACCGAATGAGCAACACAACCACTGACATGGTCATCAAAAGACTGGAAAGACTTTTTGCAACCCACGGATTACCAGACGTTCTGGTATCCGACAACGGGCCCCAATTTACCGCGCTGTCTTTTGAGCAGTACCTGGCTGACCGCGGTATTCAACATGCGCTCACTTCACTTGCGCATCCTGCTGCCAACAGTAGGGCTGAGCACATGGTACAATTCATCAAAAAGACTCTCCAAAAGTTAGACTACGACAACATTAACGAGAAAATCAACTGGATCCTTTTCCTGCAGCACATCACACCTCACAGTGTCACCAACAAAACTCCCGCCAAGCTGCTAATGGGACGAAAGCTCTGCTCCCACCTCGATTGGTTACACCCAGCCTACGAACCGGAAAAGCCACTCGGATCCAGCGGCCAATGCTGTACCTTCCATGTAGGCGATTTAGTATTTGCTAAAAACTTATTGGGTGATGCGCTATTAATTTGTCCAATTGCTCATCAATTTTAGGTTTGAGAGCAAAAGGAATGCGGCGTGGCTTCAGGTGAATGGGTGCGATATCAGGGCATAGATTAAACAAGATGGGGGACCCCTTGTACTTGCCTAGTTCTTTCGTGAAGACTTCTTGAAAGTCCTGGACAAGGGCCGTCTCCCAGTCTACATCTACAGTCTGGTTGATGCCTGCCATTCCAATAACTAATGGCGCGAACTGCAGACCCAATAAGTTGGGCCGGTCTTTGTCAATGATGGTGAGCGGTAGTATTGCGGTGTGGTCCTTAAAGGAGACCTGGACGTGACTGCAACCGGCAACTGGGATTCGATTTCCTTGGTAGTCTTTTAATATGAGCCTCTGGGTACTGAGGTCTTGGCGGCAGTTGCCAGGAATCAGCTGCTTGAGGGTTTTCCAGGAGACCATGGATAAGGAAGACCCGGAGTCCACTTCCATGAGGCATGGACGATTTTCAATGGTGACCTTTATGTGGATTTTTTTTGCATCTAATGATGAGGCATGGCCAATGGTGATGGTCTGATGTGCCTCTTCCTCTCTGGTTGTGCCAGTAAACATCCGGTTCCTGTTGTACTGGCTCCACTGGTTGTTCGGGTGGTCCCAATTTGTTGGTGGGGTGCCTGCTGCTTGTTGGAAGTTAGTCTCTTTCCTCTTGGAGCTGGATCTTCTTTTGTTCTGGCACACCTTAGCAATGTGCCCCCTTTTCTCACAAGAATGACAGATGGCGTCTAGGAATCTGCATTCTGATCGTGGGTGGTTTCCCCCGCATCCAGCGCATTGGAAACTGGATTTACAGCCCCGCTGGTCTCACTGTTCGCGCTCTGACCTGAATCTGTTGACTTCTTCCTCTTCACTATCTGATGCAGAATCGATGTCCTCGTGGTGGGTGGATGAAGCATATTTCTCTGAGGATGTGGCTGGGTTGCTGGGTATTTGACGGCTGGCCCCATTTGCTTGGCACATTCGTGCTGCTGATTTGCGAGTGGCTTCAGCTGCAATAGCATCGGTTATGGCATCTGTGAGGGTGATGTCTCCCTTTGCCACAATTTTGCTTTGGACCATGGAGTCCCTTAGTCTAAGAACAATTCGATCTCTCATGGCTTCTTCTAGGTTTACGAAACCACATAATCCACCCAAATTTCGTAGGTCAGCTACAAAGTCCTCGATGTTCTCACCTTCACGTTGGTCCCTCTGGTAGAATTCGTGTCTTCTGATGAGGGTTGGAACTGCTGGGGTGTAATGGGCACACAGGATGGGAGCCAGGGTATCCCAGTCCATTGTTTTGACTTCAGCTGGTTTGGCAAGTGCTTTTGCCATTCTAAAAACAGCGGGTCCGCAATGCGTTAGGAAAACTGCCCTTTTTTTGCTCGATGTAGCATCCTTCAAATTGTTAGATTCCAGGAATATTTGGAACCTGTCCATATATGAGTCCCAGTCCTCGCTGGCTGGATCAAATGGAGTGGGTGATATAGCGCTGCTGGCCATTCTGCTGTTCTCTGCGCATCTTCAGCCACGTGCTCTGAATTCTCTGCGAGTGTTTAGTCAGCTCTATTGTCTCCACATCCCATCCTCATCACCAGTGTTATGTCTGGAGAGATGGGTGCAATAACAGAGATGAGACCTTGGATAGTTACTTCAGCTCTTTATTAGTGACTTCAAATCGGAGGTAAAAAGCCTAGCAGCAGCAGCTCCTTTTATAGAGCTGGCTGCTGCTAAAGCGTCCAATGACAGAGATTTGAGCCTGCCGCGCTTGGAGCATCCAATCGCGGCAGCCCGTTTACCAGCCAATCGATCAGCTCTAAATGACCAATCACGACCTGCTGTTCACAGACCAATCAGAAGTGCAGGATTATGAGCCTGCTAGTTCGGAACAAGGACCATTAGGGAGTAGAATGCTGCCTTCAGAGATTGTGGGGGCTGGCAGCAGTGATGAGAAGGTTCCCGAGGAGCCTGTGCCAAGTGTATGTGCACGCAGGGCTGCTCATAGGAAAGAACAACTGCAGCAGCATGGGTGACTTGAGAGTAAGGCTGCAAGGTAATGGCCCCTCCTTCAAGAAGGTAAAAGCCAGCTGTGAATCAGACGTTCTTTGTAGGAAGCAAAAACGTTTTGAAACTCCAGCCTCGTAGACATTGCAGTACCTTAGGCTGGTATTTGAAGACTTTTGTGTTGTGAAATATTTCTTATCTGTGATTCTTGGCAGCCTTGCACAGTTTTGGCGAGGCTTGTGTTTATCAAAGTTAATTAGTTTGCAGCAGCCTTTTAACCGGGGATTCGTAAGAATCATTAAAAGGTTTCTGTTCCCTTTGTTTCATGTTTGTTTTATTGGAAAAGGGTTTGGGTCAGAACAGTAAACATTTCTTCTAAAAAAAGTCCTTCCTAAAGTAAGATCCATATGTTGCAGCTGTTTCCAGGGGTACTATTAAATGCTTAATTGAAATTGTTCATATGTATAACTTTCAGTTTTAGACTGAAGTCTCAATCCATGAACATAAATCTGTTACAGAAGATCACTAGAGAGACATTCATGGCAGTATTAGCTGTCAAGGCTAGAATAAAACCACCCAGATGATCATATTTAGTATATATGATAAGCACATTCTAGCCAGTGAAAGATGCACTACTTTTGTTCAGGTTGATCATTGGCTTTTTCTGACCAAGGAATAGTATCATGGCTTCCTTTTCAGGCTGGAATTGTTCTCAAACACTAGCAATTTTTACTGGGTCTTTTCCAATTATTTGACTTCCAAGTGTTAGTTCCTGGAATGTGGGCAACTAACACAGACTCAGTTTGTCCCAAAGTTATTATTATGCATAGATTCTCTTTATAAAGAAGAGTGCTGCCATCAGTTTCAAAGATATCATTTCTAACCGCTTTGGAGTTTCTATCTTGATTTCATTTTGATAGCTTGGCTATTTTAATTTTATTTATATATCTATCACCATGAATATTTTCTAAAATTTTCAATGGAGGTCTATAAGTATCTCTAGTTGAGAATAACTGCTGCAGATACCCTGAAAGATCAGGCAGTGAATCTAATCTACTAAACCTATTTTCTACATTTGCCTCTGTTAGGGATAACATTGTTTACCCTAACTGGTTTAGGTAAAATAATAAATATGTAATCATGGTTTATAAGTTAAAGTGTCTGCAACTTTAAATATAGGAATGTAATTAAGGGAGTGGTTGTGAAAGCACTTTAAAAGAAGCAAGACGACAGCTTGCTCTCTGGCTTTGATGATCCCTAATTACTGCATGGACTCAAGACTGTGTTACTCGAACGGGAGAGAGACAAAGGACTGATTTGTAAGTGAACTGACATAGGATATTCTACACGGACTTTGCTAACTGAATATCCTTGAATGGACTGACTAAATGATACATGACTAATGGACTGTTATTTTGACAATGCTATAAATGGAATAAACTATATTTTTGATAGCATAAGCGTATCTGTTATTTTTACTGTATGTTAACAAACATAAAAAACATTCTGTTTAGCTTGTCTCTTTAACCCTGGTTGGGGAACGCAAGCTTAACAGCCTCAATATGGAAATCAGCATTAATTTTCTAGAACAGTATTGTGGCATCATGCTACAAGCTCTGTCCCTTTAATGCAAGCATGCAATATAGTTATATAAAAGGAGCAGAGTTTGTATTGTAACACTGCTATTCTCTATTGCTGGTGGGTTGACAATAGTTGCACAAAGATACATACTATGATTCATTGTTGAGCTATGTTACACTTGATTTCCCAGAAGGGATCATAGGAGATGGCTGCATCTGACTGTCACTAACCCACATACAGTAACTGTCAATGAGCCCCATTTGCTGAGGATACAAGAACAACTTCTGACAATTTGTTGTACAAAGCAGATGGTGACCCCACTGTTATGTATATGTAAATAACGTAGTTGGGCTAACAATATATAAAGTACAAATATATATGTTTGTAGATTTAAGGAAAAATACTGTAATGTATTATGATGTGTTCTGGTTGGTTGATTATGCTACAAGTTGCTATGAAAGGGAGCTATAGATCATGGTTTAATTCTCTTTTTCACTGATATTCTCTCTTTATACTGATACTGACTGACAACAGATCGATACTGAATAACCCTGTTTATTTTGATATTCTGTTGATATTGAAGGTTATTTGTTGTATTATGGTTTGATATTTGTCTGCTGTAAAAGATGTGAAACTGGTAAGAAGACTTTATAACTGGATATTTTTGGATGTTAAAAATGTGTACGAAATGGACTGTTTATGGACTGTGCTATTTCTTCAAGTAAATATTTTTTTTTAAACAAATTTTATTAATTTTACAAACACAATACACAAAACATAAACTAAAACATCTTTTCTGAAGGCTGCCTGATCCCGGGTTAAAACTCTTCACACAGACACAAATTCAAACATCATATTCATTTTATATATCCTTCCATATCTTGTTATCATTTTCTTTTCTTTCTTTTTTTTATAAACCAATTTTATTAATTTTACAAAAACAGTGCACAAACAATCAAAGCATAACAGCTTATAACCATTTTCAATAACATTCTTTGTCTGTTCTATTTCCAACTATCCATTCATCTTTTTTCTTTTACTATACTTCTCCTGTACACTATTTGGAGTGACGCTTTTACCCTAACTTAAAAGTACTTCATATAACACTTAATTTATCTTGGGATTCTGTTTAATAAATTCTAAATTTACACAATAAATTTTATACTCTAAATACACATATAAAAACACAATCTTATATAACTTCCAGAATCCCCCTTTTATCCTTAATTAGATTCATCCATTGTCTCTAAATAAGTATTTTTTCTTTAAATCTTGCTTCCCACCATTGAGGCTTCTCCTCCCCACCTTTCTCTCTTGCTTATTCTTCTCCTTGCCCTTTTTACCCCTTTGTCTCTCCTCTTCCCTTTTCTTACTCCCTTTCCTTTGCTTTCTAACCTTGCATCCACCTTTCCTCTCATTTTTCTTTTTTTTGGTTGTTTTTTCAAACCTTAAAATCCCCTTTTTCTTATCCTCTTTCTTCTCCTCCCCGGAAAAACCCATTGTTCATCAAAGATGGCTTCTTATTCCTCTTCTTCTTTGTCCCAGTCATTCTGCTGCATAATCAACTTTTCATAAGTACATAACGCCATTTCTAAAAATTGAAATGAAGTGCCCAAAGTATCTTTTCCATGTTGTTCTTCCTTTTTATATTTTTACTATTCAATCTTTAGTTCATCCACAAGCGATGCCATCCTGAAAAGAAAAACTTTCCCCAAAACAACCACCCAAGTATTTTTAGTCAAAAGTAATTCAAAAAGAAAGTTCCAAAAGTTAATACTTTTCTTCCTTCTTCTATTTCTCTTTCTGGGGTTACTGTTTAATCAAAGAGGCCCAATTACCATATTTCTTTTTTTAGTATTCTTGGCAATCTCCTCCTTTTTCCACTTCTGCTCCAATATTTTTCCACTCTCTTCCCACTTGCAACATCAATTTTTAAATAATCAAAAATCCATACCTCTAATAAAGGTTTTCCAATTTCTTAAATTTTTAAGTCCAATGTCCAAGCAACTTTCAGAATATTTCACCTTCAGTGCCCAAACAAATTTCAAATCTTCTTCTGCTTTTTTCATGGGGTGGGAGAGTGAAAAAAAAAAAAAGTTCCGTTTAACAGTTTCTCCGCCGCTTTCGATCTTCTTAGGGATACAATGTATCCTCCAGCAATTCAGACAGCTCAGTTCCAGCGAATTTAAAGGATGTTGATTGACCCGGCTCAGCCAGCACTTTCACTTTTCTTGCTTCCTCCAGCACAATCTTACCCGGTTGCAGACTTCTTCGTGGTGGCCATTGCTGACCGCCGCTCCACCGCCTTGGGAAAAAGGGGTTTTTCAGGACGAGGAGGGGGTCTGCGACACCCCCAACACCCTGTCCAACTCCCCTCTCTCTTTGGCTGTCCCTACAGGGCAGCCATATCCCCCTGACCCATTTGGATCAGGGGTACCTTGGCGGCTAGCAGCTTCTCTGCCGCGTTCAATCTTCTTAGGGATACAATGTATCCTCCAGCAATTCAAACAGCTCAGTTCCAACAAATTTGAAAGATGTTGATTGACCCGGCTCAGACAGCACTTTCACTCTTCTTTCTTCCTCCAGCACAATTTTACCCAGTTGCTGGCTTCTTCGTGGCGGCCATTGCTGACCGCCACTCCATTGCCTTGGGAAAAAGGGGGTTTTCAGGATGAGGAGGGGGTCTGCGACACCCCCAACCCCCTGTCCGGCTCCCCTCTCTCTTCAGCTGTCCCTACAGGGCAGCCATATCCCCCTGACCCATCTGGATTGGGGGTACCTCGGCGGCTAGCACAACAGGAATCGTGAGCGGTCGCGAATCCCTGCTGCCCCGAAGCCACGCGAAACCGGAAACCTTCAAGTAAATATTAATGCAACTTGTTCAACTCTGTGTGGCTGTATATTTATTCATAACTGTTCTCACAAATTGTTTTCTGGGTACATATCCTTTTTATATAAGGGTTACTCTGCACATATCCTAGCATTGGTTATGGGCCCAGAGAGATATTGAGAACCAGTGTGAATATACAGTTTCATATTCAGACAGCTAATTGTTGTTTATTGTTACAATGGCACAAGAACAGTCAACCAGTCTATCCCTGATAACCCGGTTGGATGAAACAAACTATGTTTCCTGGTATATGAAATTGTGAAAAAAATATGAATTAAAGACGTAATGTATTATATATATTGACCAATACAAAGGGGAGAATGTTATGTATACATAAATAACATAGTTGGGTTGACAATATATAAACTGCAAATATATATGGATCTTTGGTTATTCGGGTTTTCTCCCGCGTAAGATTGGAAGTATCTAGGCAACGTTTCGATGAAGTCTCATTCATCATCTTCAGGCTTGGTCTTCAGCTCTGTGCTTCTCAGAGTGAGAAGCACAGAGCTGAAGACCAAGCCTGAAGATGATGAATGAGACTTCATCGAAACGTTGCCTAGATACTTCCAATCTTACGCGGGAGAAAACCCGAATAACCAAAGATCCACATACAAATACCCGCGAGAACCTCAGAAAATACAAATATATATGTTTGTAGATTTAAGGAAAAATACTGTAATGTATTATGCTGTGTTCTGGTTGGTTGATTATGCTACAAGTTGCCATAAGAGGGAGCTATAGATCATGGTTTAATTCTCTTTTTCACTGATGATCTCTTTTTATACTGATACTGACTGACAACGGATCGATACTGAATAACCCTGTTTATTTTGATATTCTGTTGATATTGAAGGTTATTTGTTGTATTATAGTTTGATATTTGTCTGCTGTAAAAGATGTGAAACTGGTAAGAAGACTTTATAACTGGATATTTTTGGATGTTAAAAATGTGTATGACATGGACTGTTTATGGACTGTACTATTTCTTCAAGTAAACATTAATACAACTTGTTCAACTCTGTGTGGCTGTGTATTTATTCATAATTGTTCTCATAAACTGTTTTCCGTGTGCATATCCTTTTTATATAAGGGTTACTCTGCACATATCCTAACATTCACCATCTTAATTTTTTATCGGCAAACTAAAGAAGACAAAAAGGCAGAACTACATGCCATATGTAACAAATGTAGAGTTAGCTGATCAGTTACTTCAGAAGCCTCTACACCTGCTTTTTCTCATCAATTGCAATGAAAGAAACAGGATATAATAATGGTTAAATGACAGAGTAAAATCATACCTCTTCCTTCACTGGAAAAATGAAAATAGCTATAGCTAATAAATATCCTTGGTAAAAGAGAAATAGGATGTTGAGCCAGCTACAATCAGATTTCATGTTCCAAAAATGTTTCTCTCTTGGGTATAGAAAAGGATGAAGAATGAGCTTTTATTCATCCCCAATCAATTATCTTTTATCTCTCCAGTAGCTTATTACAGAAAGTTAAAAAACAGATAATCAGAGTTGAAAGGGACCTTATAGGTCATCTAGTCCACCCCCCTGCCCAAGCAGGAGACCCTACACCATTTCTGACAGATGGAAGTCCAATCTCTTCTTGAAAGTTTCAAGTGATGACGCTCCCACAACTTCCGAGGGCAAGCTGTTCCATTGGTTGATTGTTCTGTCAGAAAGTTTCCAGAAAGCCCAGAGCACACCCAGCCAATCCAAACACTCAGTAAGCCTGAACTGTAATCAAGCTGAGGGACAGCCTATGTTATAAGCTAAAGAGAAAAAGTCTGAGATGGCTTGTAGGATGGCTATTGATTTCAAAGAAAGCTCTCTGCCTTGATTGAGGCAGAATTATATTATTTGGGCTGCAAAAATGGAGTGTTTCCTGAAGGCTAAGGAGTTCTAGGATATTTTTACAAATCCATCCAGGGGCCATTATCAGCTGCATATCAAAGGCAGCATGATAAGGCACTGGCCTACACCATTTTAAATTTGGAAGATGAACAATTCTTGAATGTAGGTGATTTAAAAACTGCAAAGGAGATTTGACTGAAATTGAGAAGTGTGAATGTAAGTGCGTCAACATGCAATATTGTGCAATTATCGAGACAATTATACAGAGCCTGATTGCTACCACAAGAGAATGTAGAGAAGCATTTGCTGCACATACAGACTCTGATTATTGAGTTAGAACAGCATGGAATGCATATTTCTGAATATAAGAAATGTTAAATAGTGTTAAATAGTCTTGATGAAACATGGAATATTGTTTCAGCCATTTTTGAATGCAAACCAGAACAGGAATTATGAATGTTTAAGGCTGAGAAGGAGGAGATGGGGAAACAGGGCAGAGATAAGCAAGCTGACCCGGCAAAGGGTGAGAAACCATGGTAGAAACATGAGGGAGCAAGCAGGGCAGTGGGGGGGGAGGGGAAGATGTGCCTTTAGAAAGGCAGGAGGTGAGCACATGGATTGAACATCACAGCTGCTCCTTCTCAGCCTTAAACATACATACAGAGCAAATATACACAAACTTCACAGCACCAGTGAAACTCTCCCACATGTCATCTCATTGCAGAAGATCCCAAAGCGCATTGTGAAATTCAGCTGGTGAAGAGTGTTGTGTCCGCGAAATGATGCCAGGAGTCAGTGACTTCAAATCATGCTCTTTTATTTAAAGTTGGAACCGAACTGGGGCAAAGGAAAAAGTTCGCGGCTTTTATTCCTTTAGCCGCGGCACCCGCGGCCAATGGCACCGCTTTGAATCTCCCGCGATTCGAATGGACCAATCGCGGGAGATTCTTAGCGAGCCAATCGGCGCGGCTCGCCTGACCAATCAGAGTGCCCCGCGCTTTGGCCAATCAAAGCGCGGGGATCTCAAGAATGCTAATTAGGGACAGAACACCCCTCCCCTCTTGGTTCAGTCCTTACGTCGCGTAGTCACGTAGGTAGGCGGGGCTCCGTCTGAGCCTACTGGACCTGCGCAGCTCAGTCGTAGGTTGGATCCCGGCCGGTTCGGTCGGGATCTCTGTTGCTCCTGATGCCGTCGTGGGAACTGGCTGGTCGGTCGGGCCGGGCCGCTCTCCGTAGCTCCCTCCTGGGCCTCCCGGGTTGGTTGAGCTGCGGGTTTCGCCGCTCCCGCTCGGTCTTTCCGGGTCGGTCGAGCTGGCCTGGCTGTCTCTTCCTGGTGAGGGGTCGTGCTGGCTGCTTTCCGGTAAGTATGGCTGGTTTATTCTTCTTTGGTTTTGGTCCCCTGAGTATTCCTTCCCCCCTTGGTTTGTGTTGTGGGGGTTGGTTTCGCCTGTTTGTGCGTCGGTGGTCTCTTGGTTGGCAGTCCTTGACCTTAATTGGTCGATGTGGCATTTCCACGCTTGTCCGTCTGCTGTTTGTAGCCAGTACGAGTGTGGGCCTGTTATTTGTGTGATGACGGCCGGTATCCATAGTGGGTCTCCCGTCAGGTTTCTTGTGTATACGGGGTCGCCGGGTGCGAAAGTTCGGTGTTTGCTGTTTGAGTCTGGGGGCTTCCCCGGGTTATACGTGGGGTGTAACCTGTCGAGTGGGGACCTTAATTTCCTCCCCATTAATAGTTTGGCTGGGCTCTTATTCGTTGTGGTATTTGGGGTTATATGTTGGGTGAAGAGTAGTTTGTTTATTTTCTCCTGGATCTCCCCGTGGTCTATTTTCCGGATGGTCTTCTTAGTGAATTGGACCATCCGTTCCGCCCTACCGTTCGCCGCCAGGTGCGCCGGTGCTGTCAGCACGTGGCGGATGCCCCTTCCCACTAGGAATTTTTCGAATTCCAGCGAGGTGAATTGGGGCCCGTTGTTGGAAACGATGACGTATGGGAAGCCGTGCGTTGCAAAGAGTTTGCAGAGTTCCTTGATCATGGCCTCCATGGTTGTTGTCTTCATGTTGCTTACCTCCAGCCAGTTGGAGTAAGCGTCTACTGTTATAAGGAAGGTGTGTCCTTTTGTGGGCCCGGCGAAGTCTATGTGAATCCTAGACCAAGGTCCCCTTGGGGTTTCCCACTCTAGGACGGGTGCTGTGGGTGGGCTTGGCCTAGTTTCCTGGCATCATTGGCACCTTGCTACCCAGGTCTCAATTTGTTTGTCCATCCCTGGCCACCAAGCGTAACTTCTGGCCAGGGCTTTAGTCCTAACGATGCCAGGGTACCCCTCGTGCAGCAGTTCCAGAACCTTCCTTTGTAGCTTTTCTGGAATGACCACCCTATCCCCCCATAGTATGCACCCTTTTAATAACGAGAGTTCCGTTTGGCGGTTTCGGAATGTTTTGACGGACTCATCATTGTCCCTTTCCGGCCACCCTTTCTCTACCCAATGCAACACCCGCGCCAGACGTTTGTCTTTATTAGTCTATCGGGCAATGTCTGACACGGTTATGGGCAGGTTGGGTAGAGTCTCTATGCTGAGGGTGGTCATCGTGGGTGCTGGGTCGGTGTCAGGTTCCGGTAGCGGCGAGCGGCTTAAGGCGTCTGCATGGGAGATCGTCTTACCCGGTCTGTGTATGAGTCCGTAGTTGTAGGCTGCCAGGAACTCGGACCACCTTGTCATTTGGGGAGACAGAATGTTCGGGGTGGCCTGGTTTCCTGCAAGGATTCCCAGCAGCGGCTTGTGGTCGGTTATGATGGTGAATGTCCAGCCGTAGAGATACTCGTGGAATCTTTTTACGGCGGCAATGATAGCCAGAGCCTCTTTGTCCAGCTGGCTATAGTTCCGCTCCGGTTTGGTGAGGGTCCTTGAAAAGAACGCGATGGGCGCTTCTTTTCCATCGGGGAGGGTATGGCTGAGGACAGCGCCGACGCTGAAAGGTGATGTGTCGCATGTGACGGCCAGAGGTAGGGTCTCGTTATACTGTATTAGGACGGCGTCCGAAGTGAGGAGGTCCCTTGTTCTTTGGAAGGCGGCTTGCTTGCGTTTCCCCCAAGTCCAGGTCGCCGGCTTGTCCAGGAACCTATGCAAGGGCTCCACCACCGTCGCCTTTTGGGGCAGGAACACATTGTAAAAGTTAAGTAGCCCCAGGAATGCCTGTAGTTCCGTCTTCGACTTGGGTGTGGGGGCTTCTTTGATGGCCTTGATTTTTTGGTTTGTGGGGTGAATGCCGTGACGGTCTAGGAGGTATCCTAGGAATTCTACCCGTTCCGTGTATAATTGGCATTTCTCCCTCTTGACTTTGAGCCCGGTCTCTTTGAATTTGGTTAGGACCTCCCTTAGGCGACCCTCTAGTTCGACTTGGTTGGTTGCCGACACCAAGATGTCGTCGAAGTAAGGTACCACCCCCTTGATGCCTTGCAATAGTCTTTCCATTAGGCTTTGGAATATTCCCGGTGCCACGCTGACTCCGAATTGGAGTCGGTTGCATTTAAATGCTCCCCGGTGGGTGACTATGGTTTGCGCTTCTGCCGTTTGCTCGTCGACTGGCAACTGTTGGTATGCCTGGGCGAGGTCGAGCTTGGCGAAAACCTTGCCCCCTCCCAGTGAGTGCAGTAGGTGTTGCACTACTGGGACGGGGTAGGCGCTTTGTTGTAGCGCGCCATTTAGGGTGGCCTTATAGTCCTCACAGATCCTCACCGACCCATCGGGCTTGATCGGGGTGACTATGGGGGTCTCCCACCGGGCGTGGTCTATTGGCTGTAGGACCCCTTGCTTGACAAGCTTGTCAATTTGCTTGTCTATCTTGGGTTTAAGTGCGAATGGCACTCGCCTTGGTTTCAGGCATTTTGCGGTAACATTTGGGTCTAGGCTGAATGATATAAGGGGCCCTCGGTACTTGCCTAGGTTTCTGTCGAAGACCTCTTGGAATTCCCGGGTCAGTTGCTGCTCCCAGCTGTCGTCGGTGACGTGGTTGACTCCCGTGACGGCAATGCCGAGCGGGGCGAACTATTGCAGTCCCAGTAGGCTTGGGCGGTCGTGGTCGACGATTGTCAGGGGAAGCCTTTCGGTGTGCCCTTTATATGTGATGTTGAAGTGTTTGGTTCTGACTACCGGGATGCGGTTTCCCTGGTAGTCCCTTACGATGAGTCTCTGGCTGTCTAGGTTCCTCCTTTGGATGGTAGGCACCAAGCGCTTTATTTCATGCCATGCTATCATGGAGAGGTAGGACCCGGAGTCCACCTCCATTTTGCATGGCTGGCCCTCGATGCCTACCTCCACGTGGACCTTCCGGGCATCATTGGTTATGGCGTGGCCGATGGTGACCGTCTGATGGGTCTCCTCTCTTCGCCGGTTATCGCCGCCTCGCAGGGATGGTCCGTTCCGGTCCCATCTGTTGTCCGAGGGGCGATCTCTGGTCCGGGGTGGTGTGCTCTCTCTCCTCCGGTCGCTCTTGTCCCATCGTGCTGGGCTGCGGTTCTTTTTTAGGCGGCAGACACGGGCGATGTGTCCCTTCTTGTCGCAATGCCGGCAGATCGATTCGAAAAACCAGCATTCCGACCTGGGGTGGTCACCGCCGCAACCGGCACAGTTGGTCCTCAACTTATGACCCCGCCGGTTCCGTGGGTCGCGGCCTGTCTGGAGGCGATGGATGTCCTCCTCGTCATCGGAAGTGGCCGATGCCGAGTCGAAGTCGCCCTGGTGGGTGGTCGTCTCGGGTTGGGCCTCGGCCGACCTCGCAGGGTTGTTGTTTCCGCTGCGGTCCCCAGCGTTCGGTCTGCGCATGCGGTCGGCGGAGGTTCGGGTTGCTTCGGCGGCTGCGGCTGCAGTGAGGGTGTCCGCTAGGCTGATGTTGCCCTTGGCCATCAGCCGGCTCTGGAGGACGGGGTCCCACAAACCGAGCACGATTCTGTCTCGCAGTGCGTCGTTCAGGTTGTTGAATTCGCAGAGCCCCCCTAGGTGGCGTAGCTCAGCGACGAAGTCGCTGAAACTCTTACCCGACCGTTGGTCCCGACGGTAAAATTCGTTGCACCGGATCAGGATGGGTACCTCTGGAGCGTAGTGCCGCCGAAGTATTGGCTCGAGGACGTCCCAGTCCATCGCGGTCGCATCGGCGGGTTTGGCAAGCACCTTGGCCATCTTGAATACCTCGGTCCCGCAGTGGGTCAGGAAGACGGCGCGCTTCATGGGGCCGGTGGCGTCCTTCAGGTCGCTGCACTCGAGGAACATGCAGAATCGGTCGGAGTACGATTCCCAGTCCTCGGTGGTGGGGTTGAAGGGGGCGGGGGCTGCGATTTTCGCCATCATGGTGGTTCGTCTGGCTTCCGTCGGACACGTGGTTCGGTTCAGGGTCTGGATCCCACCTTCGTCGCCAGTGTTGTGTCCGCGAAATGATGCCAGGAGTCGGTGACTTCAAATCATGCTCTTTTATTTAAAGTTGGAACCGAACTGGGGCAAAGGAAAAAGTTCGCGGCTTTTATTCCTTTAGCTGCGGCGGCCGCGGCCAATGACACCGCTTTGAATCTCCTGCGATTCGAATGGACCAATCGCGGGAGATTCTTAGCGAGCCAATCGGCGCGGCTCGCCTGACCAATCAGAGTGCCCCGTGCTTTGGCCAATCAAAGCGCGGGGATCTCAAGAATGCTAATTAGGGACAGAACAGAGAGAGAGAGAGAAAGAAAGAGAGAGAGAAAGAGAGAGAGATTTGCTTACCAAGGGCCGGCCTTTCTTTGGGATTTTCCCAGGGTCTTTGTTGCTTCTGCTTTTACTGCAGAGACCCTGGGAAAATCCCCCAAAAAAATCTGCAGGAAAATTCGCCACCTTGTTTTACTACTGACCGATCATTCTTTACTGTCTCCAACATTCTCAGGGGAAGAGAGAGAGACTCTTTTGGCTTCATGCAAGGAAAGCAGCAGCAGAAGCCTTTTTTTCTCTCCCCCAAACTCCAGCAGAATGGCACAGCCTCTTGAAGCAAGGTGCCTTGCAGGGTCCCAAAGAATAATTTCTGGCAGAGTTTGGGGGAGAAAAAGAAAGACTACTGCTGCTTTCCTTGCATGCAGTCAAAAGCAGAAGTAAGCAGAGACCCCGGGAAATTCCCCCCAAAAGTCTGCAGGAAAATCCCACATCCCATTTTCCTACCGATTGATCATTCTTTATTTGGGATCACAGGATATTTTTTTATCTCTCCCCCATCCCTGAGAACGGAGCTAAAAAGCAACTTAGGAACGTGACTGCCTTGGAGGGTGTGTATGGGTATGTGAGGGACCATTGTGTGTGTGTGAGAAAGAGAGAGAGACAGACAGACAGACAGACACACACACACACACACACACACATACAGAGAGAGAGAGAGAGAAAAAAACATTACCACCAGCCCTCCGAGATTAGATCGGATCTCTCGCTCTCTCTCTCTCCCACCAACACCAGCAAGACAATGTCTCCATATTAATGGTCTGCAGTGTTATGAACTAATAAAAGCATTTAAATAAACTTTTAACAAACCTTAAGAAAAAGCAGGATTCTAATCCTGCACTTCTGATTGGCCGATAATAGCGATATCAGATTGGTCCTTTCTGGGGAATCTGATTGGCTGTTAATGGGCCAACTCTCATTGGCTCAAGGGTTTAACACTTCCATGTTTCTCATTGGCTAATAAGTCAGCAGCCTACCCTATAAAAGGACTGCTGCTGCCCTAGGGTTTTGCTCTGTTCAGCATGATTAATAAAGAGTTGAAGTTCACTGTTCACTGCCTTGTCTCCGTTCCTTGTGACCATGCACAGAACTTAACACTGGCGATGAGGGTGGGATGCGAGACATCAGAGCTGACTGAACACTACAGAGCACTAAACAGAGCACGTGGCTGAAGGTGCATCGACAACGGAAATCATGTCTGGCGGCACCATACCACCTGCTCCATTTGACCCGGCACAAGAAGACTGGGACTCGTACATAGACCGGTTCCAGATGTTTCTGGAGACCAACAACTTGAAGGATGCCACTACGGGAAAAAAGCGAGCAGTGTTCCTGACCCATTGCGGGCCTGCCGGCTTTAAGTTGGCCAAGGCACTAGCGAAACTGGCTGAGGTGAAAACCATGGACTGGGACATCCTCGCACCCCTTCTATGGGCCCACAATGCACCCGCTGTACCAACGCTTGTCCGAAGACATGAATTTTACCAGAGGGACCAGTGGAAAGGAGAGAGCATTGCAGATTTCATCGCGGATCTCCAGAATCTGGGAGGCCTCTGTGTGTTTACAGACCTCGAAGAAGCTTTGAGAGACCGAATAATTCTGGGATTAGAAGACCACACGACGCAGAGCAAGATCATGGCCAAAGGGGACTTCGACCTTGCTGATGTCATCAAGGATGCTACTGCAGCAGAAGCAACCAGGAAGTTGGCTGCCTGAATGCGCCGCCCCAACGCACCGCTCTGTCAACTCGACAGTGATACCTCACCTCGCCTAGAGAGGCACACAACAGCAACCTACCACGAGGATCTCGAATCACCATCAGAAAATGATGAGGAGCAGGTCAACCGGCTCTGGTCTGAACGTGACCAACACCACCAGCGGAATCAAAGACTACTGCACCAATGCATGGGTTGTGGGGCAAACCACCCGCGATCAGACTGCAAATTCCTCGACGCGCTCTACCATTTCTGTGGGTAAAGAGGCCACATCGGAAAGGTCTGTAGAAGCAAGCAAGGATCCAGCCCACTTCAGAGGTGAAACAACTACTGCCAGACCACAGGGAATCGCCCTGTAAGTTGGGAACATTTGAACCACCAATGGAACAACCACTCCTACAGAAATAAAACACTGGCCATTTCAACGAGACGAGAAGAGGCACACCAAACCATTACAATCGGTCACGCCTCATCGCTAGATGCAAAGAAGATCCGAGTGAAGGTCACCATTGAAAACCAGCCTTGCATGATGGAAATCAATTCAGGATTGTCCCTCTCAATGGTTTCCTGGAAGACTCTTAAACAATTAATCCCTGCTGTCCGGCGTCAAGACCTCAGACCCCAAAGAATCATATTCAAAGATTATCAGGGGAACCGAATTCCGGTCGTTGGATCCAGCCAAGTCCAAGTATCATTCAAAAATTGTACTGCATCATACCACTGACCGTCATCAACCGTGACTGGCCTAGCTTGTTGGGCCTTCAATGGTTCTCCCCACTCGGGATCGAGGTAGCCGGCATTAACCAAACCAGAAGCGACGACTGGGAGGAGGCCATCATCCAGGAATTCCAGGACGTCTTTGCAGGCAAACTAGGCGAGTACAAGGGGACTCCCGATATCATTTAACCTTAACCCTGAAGTAGCCCCCATCCGCCTTAAGCCTCATCGGGTACTTTTTGCCCTTAAACCAAAAATTGACAAGCAGCTCGATAAATTAACAGCCCAGGGTGTTTTAGAACCAACTGACCATGCTCATTGGGAAACCCCAATTGTAACACCCATTAAACCGGATGGATAGTAAAGGATTTGTGGGGACTACCAGGCCACCCTTAATCATGCCCTTCAACAGAACGCTTACCCGGTGCCGGTGGTACAACACCTTCTCCATTCCCTGGGGGGCGGAAAAGTCTTCACTAAATTGGATTTAGCACAGGCATACCAACAACTGCCTGTAGATAAAAACACCGCAGAGGCACAGACGATCGTTACGCACTGAGGTGCCTTTAAGTGCAACCGACTCCAATTCGGAGTTAGCGTAGCCCCAGCGATTTTTCAAAGTCTGATGGAGAGACTCTTGCAAGGGATCAAGGGGGTCGTGCCATACTTTGATGATGTTTTAATTGCTGCCCCGAATAGAGAAATACTAGAAAAGCGTCTTAAAATGGTTCTCCAGAAATTTAAAGACTCTGGCCTTGAGGTTAAAAAAAATAAATGTCAACTGTGTACAGATAAAGTAGAGTTCCTGGGATACCTAATTGATAAACAAGGCATTCACCCCACTAATAGCAAACTAAGGGCAATCAAAAACGCCCCAAGACCCAGAAATAGGACTGATCTCCAAGCTTTCCTGGGACTCATTAACTTTTACAACATCTTCTTGCCCCAGAAAGCGACTGTAGCTGAGCCCCTACATAGACTTCTTGACAAAAAAGCAACCTGGGTCTGGGGACACCGAGAGGAGCACGCATTCCGACAAGTGAAAAACTTACTAATCTCAGATGCTGTTTTAATGCAGTATAACGAGACTCTACCTTTAACAATTACATGTGACACATCACCATTTGGAGTAGGAGCCATTTTGAGTCATGTGTTACCAAATGTGAGGCCCCTATTGCCTATTTTTCAAGGACCCTATCAAAAACTGAATGTAACTATAGCCAGATCGACAAAGAGGCTCTTGCTGTTGTATCTGCTATGAAACGGTTTCATGAATATGTGTATGGATGAGTTTTTACTATTGTTACCGACCACAAACCTTAGCTAGGGATTATAGCAGGAGACAAGCCAACCCCCTATATATTGTCACCTAGAATGACTCGCTGGTCGGAGTTTTTAGCTGCGTACAACTATAAATTACAACACCGCCTGGGGAAAGCCATTTCCCACCTGATGCATTGAACCATGCCCCACTTCCGGAAACCATCGACGACCCAGCTCCAACCCTTACGACACTCCAGATTGAAACGCTACATTCACCACCGCTAACAGCCAGAGACATTGCAATCGAAACAAAACAAGATCCTGTCCTGGCACGAGTTCTTAGCTGGGTCGAATGAGGATGGCCAATAGAACAAGCCCCTGACGACTTCACCCCTTTCAGAAACCGGCAAACAGAACTTTTTTGGCAAAAAGACTGCATCCTATGGGGAGATAGAGTCATCGTCCCAGAGCGGTTACAACGAGCAATATTGAAAACATTGCATGACGGTCACCCCGGCATCGTGCGAATGAAAGCACTCACACGAAGCTACGCATGGTGGCCGGGCATCAACAAACAGATCAAAGCCTGGGTAAAGACTTGTTTAAAGTGCCAAGAAGTCAGCAGTGTCCCACCTAGAGCAACTCCAACAGAATGGGAAACCCCCCGGGAGCCATGGTCCCACATCCACGTTGATTTTGCAGGACCTACTAAAGGAAATACGTTCCTCCTAACAGTGGATGCCTATTCCAACTGGCTCGAGATCCACGAAATGAAGAATACTACAACCAAGTCCGTCATCTGAAAATTGAATAGGCTATTTGCAACGCATGGGTGCCAGACATTCTGGTCTCCAACAACAGACCCCAGTTCACCGCCCTGGTGTTTGAACAATACTTAGCAGATCGGGGTATCCGCCATGCGCTAACTTCGCCAGTGCACCCTGCGGCTAACAGCAGGGCCGAGCGCATGGTCCAATTTGTTAAAAAAACTCTCCACAAAATGGACTATGGGGACATTGATGACAAACTAAACAGAATACTCCTACTCCAACACATCACCCTGCACAGCGTCACCAACAAGACTCCAGCTGAACTGTTGATGAGACGCAAGCTCCGGTCCCACATCGACCGGCTCCATCCATCCTACGAGCCAGAGAAACCCTGTGGATCTACTGGAAAATGCCGCGAGTTCAAGGTAGGTGACTTAATTTTCGCCAAAAACCTCTCCGGCGAACCATTATGGGTCGAAGCAAGCGTAATTCAAACCACCAGGCCCAGATTGTACCGTGTGCAAACCTGCAATGGAAAAATATGGAAACGCCATATAGATCAGCTTCGCTCTTGGCTACAACCCAGTTCCTGCGACTCCTGTGACTCCCAAACTGAGGGGGGAGGGGATGTCGAAGAAACCGAATTCGAGTTGGTGGAAAGCAGAAGTGAAGGAAGTCAGCAATCGGGCATGATAAATGAAGAAGAATCAGGGAGGGGACTCTCCTTGCTACAGAGGAATACCTCAATGGAGGCGAGCCCACAAAGATCGGAGGACAACAATGACAGCATTAGCGGCACCAAGTCGTCCAGTGAGGATGCAGAACCGCCTGTACCAGATATGCCCAAAAACGTCCCGCCGAAACCGGACAACAGACAGGAACTGGTGGGACAGCGCAAATCCAATAGACAGTTAAAACAACCTACATATCTTAGGAATTACGTCACTTCACCCCTCAAATGGAACCCGGGGGGAAGGGGTGTTATGAACTAATAAAAGCGCTTAAATAAAGTTTTAACAAACCTTAAGAAAAAGCAGGGTTCTAATACTGCACTTCTGATTGGCCAATAATAGCAATATCGTATTGGTCCCTTCTGGGGAATCTGATTGGCTGTTAACAAGCCACTCTCATTGGTTCAAGGGTTTAACACTTCCAAGTTTCTCATTGGCTAATAGTTCAGCAGCCTGCCCTATAAAAGGGTTTTTTGCTCTGTTCAGAATGATTAATAAAGAGTTGAAGTTCACTGTTCACTGCCTCGTCTCTGTTCCTTGCGACCATGCACAGAACTTAACATGCAGGATTTAAAATTATGAGTTTGGTGGTCCCTGAGGTCCAAAAGATCCTGTCCTAAGGTATCCCCTTAGAGTTATTTTTATAGGAAAGTACTCAGGGAAGAATCACAGGTGTTATCTAGATTATGTACATATAAATCTTTATGCAGTGGTGGGATTCAAATTTTTTAACAACCAGTTGTCGGCTCTCACAACTGGCTGGGCGTGGCTGTGTGGTCATGTAATATCATGCCTTTGCTTAAAAATAAGATATATCAAAAGGTGGTTTATTATTTCGGGCATTTAATACTTAAATAAGAATAAAAGAGGTACACAAAACAATAAAAATACTTATGTAAGAACAATAAAAGTGTTGTTTAGCTTTAAGGTATTTCTGAATTGCTGTTTGATTGGCGTCCTCACTTGCAGTTTTCTTCAGTCTTACCCGAGCATTATTAGCTGTGTGATATGCTCTCAACCATTTTTTGACTGTAGGAATAGGGTCCCATTCCTTTAGAGCAGGGATGGGATTCTACATGTTCACACCTATTTGCTAGAACCGGTTATTAACATTCTAAGCAATTCAGAGAACCAGTTGTTTGAAGAAATTACTGGCCTAATCCTGTAAGGAAGACAGGAAGAAACATTCTGGTGTTGCTTACAGAAACTGCTTCTCCATTCACTCTTATTACATTATTGGCAGGATAGACTTCTTGTCTCTGGAACTTCTCTGGAATTTTTTTTCCTGCTTTGTATTGCTTGTGTGGAGTGACCATTCAAAGTTCAATGGCATTGAAAAAAGTGACTTATGACCGTTTTTCACTCTTACAACTGTTGCAGCATCCCCACAGTCATGAAAGGCCAGGTGAGGAGATGGTGCCTCGATGTGAGTGATGTTGAGTTGACCACACCCAGCTAGTCACATGACCACCAAGCCATGACCACTAACTAAGCCATGCCTACAGAACCAGTTGTTAAAAAATTTGAATCCCACCCCTGCTTTAGAGTAGGCCAATAATACTAAAAGTCATTAGGTTTGTTATATTGGAAACAGTTAGGCAACTTCTCTGAACATATGATGTTCATTTTTGAAAAACTGCTTTCCGCTTCTGCTGAACTTATATCAATTGTTCTGACAATTAGCTTTTTGAATACTGTCAGGAATTGTATATTTCTGGAAATCTTTTAAAACATTTTCTTCAAAATCTCGATAATTGTTAATATTAATTTCATAATTAAAGATGTCACTAAATGCAAGCAATTGTTCTTTAGCTTATTTTCATGGAATTACTACTTCTTCAATATTCCAGTAATCTGGCTCCAAAAAAAATGAGAAATTGTAAATTATCCCTGTCTTGCAATTGGCTAATGTTCACAGTCCATTAGTCTTTTCTTCAAATTTTTTACTATGCTTTCTAAAAGTCTTTCCTGAGGAATTTTAATATGATTTACTTGCTTTATTTCCTTTATCAAATCATCTAAAACAAGTTGGACACAATGGTTTAGGCAGTGCCACATTATAATGTTTGGAAACTCTTTTGCTATTCTAGTACTCACTCCAGATTTTCTCCCAAGCATAATTCTATCAGAGCAAAATTCTATTACATTTTTTTCCAGGTAATTCTTAGTAAACTCAACATTATTTTAACTTTCAGTAACTGAAGAACACATTGTTTCTGCATCTTGTTTTTCTAATTAACTAGCTCAACAAAAATGGTTGGTGAGGTAATTAAATCCTCAACTTTTAAGAAAAGTATAGCAACTGGTTTGCAAGATAACATTGAGGCTTCATCAATAATTAAACATATTTTCAGATTATTTTCAATAATTTTAATACATTATTGTGTTTTAATTTCTTTCACAATGAAATAAACTATTTTCACTGCAGTTTTACATGAATGCAATCCTATTCCCATATCTACTCCATTTTTAATTTGTAATTCTATCTCATCTTCCATGTCTGAAAATGGCCTACATCTTTGTGCCAGGCTGTATTGAGTATTCAATACAGTTGAGTAGTACTTAAATATTTTTCAGTCCTCTTATCTATTTCTTTTGTTATTGTATCCTGCTCACATTGTTTTAAGTTCTCTGTGCAAATGTTATTGATTTTTGATGATAAATGTTCTTTCATTTTTTTTTCTTAAAAAGCTTGTACATCTTTATTTTTCCCTCCTGCTGCAATCTGGAAATATTTTCATTCTTTTGACACATTAACACTTTTTTCTTTTGTGAAGTCATATTTTGTACAATATTTGCAACCTATCTTTTTTTGGAAATGAGCAGTCCCTCATATTTTTCTTTAAAATTGTTATAACGTTTCAATGTCCAGCAGTCAGGAAGATTATTTTCAATTTCGGGGTCACCAGTAATTGACCAGTAAGTTCAAGTAGTTGTGCTTGAAACTGTTTCAGGTCATCCAAGGCCAATTCTGTTGTATCTGATTCCAATCTTGGTTTCTTGCTGAAAAATGTGGTCAAACTCTGTTGCCTTTTTATCCTGTTAAAGGCTACTACTGCAAAATAAATAAAACAATGTTGTACTTTGGACTCTATTGTGGTTGTAAGTTAAGGCCTCTAGGTAACAGAAGGGATCTGTTGTCCATTGCTGTGGACAATTTGTAATGTACAAATACAAATTGTCTGAAATGATATTGGGTTTCCTGCCTGAGCAGGAGGTTGGATTAAAAGACCTTCATGGTACCTTCCAACACAGGACTACTGTGAGGGACATCAGTATCTAAATGTGAGCATAAGAGGCAGCTCTTATGTAAGGTTGTGAGAATCAGTCCTTGTTTGTGCTTATCCATAATACTGTTCACTTAAAAATAAAAGTTTAATGTAACAACGAAAAGAAATTTAACAACAATTTTTTATTTTACTGAACTTGAATGCTTAACAACACAGATTTGAATGACATATTTGGTGGACCTTGTTTATAAGTTATCAGTAAGATATAACTCAGAAACTGAAAAAGTTAAGCACAGTATGATTAACTTGACACAGAATTTAGAAACAACAATTGCCATGCTATAATGGGAATTTCAGTGAAATAAAAATATCAAATATTATATTTCTATTGACTATTATAGAGAAATCTGATGTTCTGTTCTTTAAAAGTATGTTTGTTTTCTAAAAATGTTGAAAAATATCATCATCAGCTCTAATCATTTTTCTATATTTGATGGCTATGTTGCATTTTTCTTTTTCAATATGCCTATTTTTTAAGTAGTTTTTCAGCCAAGAACTGTTCACAAAATTTGGAGAAATGCACAAATTCACCTTCATTTCAAATCAGGAAGTTAAAATTCACATCATTCAACCTGGCCGCTTCTGAGATGGCAGAAATAATGCAGCAGGAAACAGCAGGATGCTACTTCCAACCTTTATTGGTGCTGGATGCTGAGCATCACTTGGACTGGGGTGACATGCAATGTGCTCTCCCCTGACCCAGCCACCACCGCTGCTGTTACCAGGGGTGAATGGACCATTTGCATTGTGTGGAGCTCATAATGCACTCCACAAGATGCTGTGAGACAGGGCAGGGCAGGCCACATGCAGCAACAGAAGTGGCAGAGAAAATGCAGGTACTCTATTTTTCTTATCTTCATTTTTAAGTGCTTTGGTTTTATTGTATTGTGAACAGTTGCTGGGGTGCATCCATAGTTTCGTTGTACTTGTACAATGACAATAAAGTTCTTCTTATCTTCTTATCTTATCTTAAAATGGCTGGGCTGGGCCAGTGGTCTTGGTCACATGTGTCTCTCCTATTCTAAAAATATTCCATTATTTGTTACAATTATCTCTATGCATAAAGAAGAGCATTAGATTCCATTATCAAAAAATAATAATTCTGTTTTCCATCTTATCAATCTATATGTCCCTATTTCATAACTATAAATTTATTTGTATTACCCCCAATACCTTGCAGAATCCCCTTTCTAAATATTGATCACCCATTATCTTTATGTCTAATTAAGCAATTTTTTCCCATTTTTTAAATAATTCCCATATTTCTTTGTTCCCAAGTCCTGCTTCTTGTCCCTTCTTTCCCCGTGTCTTTTCTCCTTTATTCTTTCACTCCAGTTTTTACCCCCCTCTATTTGTAACTTCCTTCTGCCCTTCAAATTTCTGCTGACTCTTTTCCCTTTTTTAATTTTTTGGATATTCACCCTTTTATTGAATTTCTTAAATCTCCTATATTTATTTCCAACTCTTTTCCTCTTTCTTTCCAGAGTTCAGGGGTGGGATTCTACCAGTTCTCACTTATTCGCTAGAAATGGTTGTTAGAAGAAATTACTGGCATAATCCTGTAAGGAAGGCAGGAAGGAAACATTGTGGTGTTGCTTACAGAAACTGCCTCTCCATTAACCCTTATTACATTCTTGGCAGGACTAGACTTCCTGTCTCAGGAATGCCTCTGGAGTTTTTTTTATCTCTCCTTTGCTGGTACTTTGCTTGTGTGAAGTGACTATTCAAAGTTACAATGGCACTGAAAAAAGTGACTTATGGCCATTTTTCACACTTACAACTGTTGCAGCATCCCCACAGTCATGAGAGGCCAGGCAAAGAGATGCGTGCCTCGATGTGAGTGATGTTGAGTTGGCCACGCCCAGCCAGTCACATGACCACCAAGCCATGTCCACCAACTAAGCCACACCCACAGCAACAGTTGTTAAGAAATTTGAATCCCACCCCTGCCAGAGTTCTTTGTTCTTAATGATCATTAAAGATGGCCCCTTGTATAATTTGCTCCACCTCCTCTTCTGCCTTTTGTCTTTGTTGTTCATATTTTGCAATTGCATATTCAATGAATTTTGAAGCAAAATCCAGCGATTCACCTCCTTCTTGTAGTATTTCTTTCATTTTTCTAAGTTCCATTTTTAATGCCAGAAGAGATATCGCCATTTTACAATTTTCTAATTGCAGTTCAATCCAAATAGTATCTTTAAAGTTTATTTCCAACAGTCAACTTTTATTTTTTTATATATTTTTCTTTGCAACAAAGCAAATAATTTAATATTGTATTTGCATGACACATAAATAAGTTCCTAAATACAGAAAAAATGCCTGGAGAGTTGAAATGTATTTCAATGTTGTCATGAGAACTTGTTAGCATCCTTATGAGTCAAACACAGGTTGCAATGTGAGATATTTGGAACTCAGATCTAATAAAATTTTATGCTAGTTATTGCCAATAAAGATATGATCAGATGTACTTTCAGAAGTAACATCCTATTTTTATCTCCCTGCCCTTTTCCTACATGCTCCATTTCATACTGTGGAGCAAAAGGCCTCCTTTTATTCTTAAAGAACTTTCTGTTCAAAACTGCATAGTTTTTAGTGTGTGTGTGTGTGTGTTAATTGTCTCTTTAGACTTTTTCATCTGTTATCATCAATTGTAAATGTAAGTATCCTTTGAAAAATACTTTTACAATTTTCAAAACAAAAAATAAAAACAGAAAACTATAGCCCAGTGATACCAATAAAGGCTTTATTTATTTCCTGAGAATGTTCAGGAAGATAAATCCATCTGTATCTATTTCTGTCCTACTACAGCAGGACCATTGAGAGTGTTCTGACATATTGCATTCTTGTATGGTATGGGAGCAGCTCTAGTAGTAGACAAAAAAGCTCTACAGAGAATCATTAAAACTGCCCAGAATATCACTGGGCTCCAGCTACCAGCCCTGGATGACATTTTCGCATCTCACTGTTTGAGGAAGTTGCGCAACATTCTCAGACTCTTGCCATCCTGCTCACAATCTTTATGAACTGTTGCTTTCTGGCAGAAGATACAGAACTTTTCTGTCCTCATTTACATACTCGAAATCCCCGCGCTTTGATTGGCCAAAGCGCGGGGCTTTCTAATTGGTCAGGCGAGCCGCGCCGATTGGCTCGTTAAGAATCTCCCGCGATTGGCTCGTTCAGAGCGCGGGAGATTCGAAGTGCTGCCATTGGCCGCGGCCGCAGCGGCGAAAGGAATAAAAGCCGCGGACTTTTTTCCTTTCGCCGGTTCGGTTCCAATCTTTCTAATAAAGAGCATTGCATGAAATCACCGACTCCTGGCGTCATTTTGCGGACACGACACTGGCGACGAAGGTGGGATCCAGACCCTGAACCGAACCCCGTGTCCGACGGAAGCCAGACAAAGCACCGAGATGGCGAAAATCGCACCGCCCGCCCCCTTCAACCCCGCCACCGAAGACTGGGAATCGTTCTCCGACCGTTTCCGCATGTACCTCGAGTGCACCGGCATGAAGGACGCCTCGGGCCCACTAAAACGCGCCGTCTTCCTCACCCATTGCGGAACCGAAGTTTTCCAGATGGCCAAAGCATTGGCCAAGCCCGCCGACGCAACCGCCATGGACTGGGACGTCCTTGAACCTATCCTTCGACGACATTACGCTCCCGAGGTCCCTATCCTGATCCGGCGCAATGAATTCTACCGGCGAGACCAGAGAGTGGGTGAGAAATTGAGCGACTTCGTCGCCGAGCTGCGGCGCCTAGGGGGGCTCTGCGAATTTGATAACCTAAACAACATCCTGAGAGACCGATTCGTGCTCGGTCTGTGGGACCCCGCGCTCCAGAGCCGGCTGATGGCTAAGGGCAACATCGGTTTAGCAGACGCTCTCACCGCAGCCGCAGCCGCAGAAGCAACCTGTACTTCCGCCGATAGCATGCGCAAACCTGACACGAAGGACCGCAGCGGAAACACAACCCGACGAGGTCGACCGATCAAAAAACCGAAACAACTACACACCACGGCGATTTCCACTCTGCATCCAGCACGTCCGAAGACGAAGAAGACATACATCGCCTTCAGATGAGGCGCGACCAACGGAACCGGAGAGGTCGTAAGTCAAGGACCAACTGTGCCGGTTGCGGCGGCGACCACCCCAGGTCGGAATGCCGGTTTTTCGATTCCATCTGCCGGCATTGCGATTAAAAGGGGCACATCGCCCGGGTTTGCCGCCAGAAGAAAAACCGCAGTCCAACTCGATGGGACCAGAACGACTGGAGAAGGGAAAGCTCACCGCCCCGGCCCAGAGATCGCCACTCGGACAGCCGATGGGACCGGACCGGACGATCCTCGCGAGGCGGCGACAACCGGCGGAGAGAGGAGACCCACCAGACGGTCACCATCGGCCACGCCATCACCAACGACGCCCGAAAAATACATGTCGAGGTACACATCGAGGGCCAACCGTGCAAAATGGAGGTAGACTCCGGATCTTACCTCTCTATGATTGCATGGCACGAGATAAAGCGGTTGGTGCCTACCCTCCAAAGGAGGAACGTAGACAGCCAAAGACTTATTGTAAAGGACTACCAGGGAAACCGCATCCCGGTAGTCGGCACCAAAAACTTTAACGTAACGTATAAGGGGCGCACCGAACAACTCCCCCTCATGATCGTCGACCGCGACCGCCCAAGCCTGCTGGGACTACAATGGTTCGCCCCGCTCGACATCACTCTCACGGGAGTCAACCATGTCGCCGACGACGGTTGGGAACAGCGGCTAGCCCAGGAGTTCCGGGAAGTCTTCGACGGAAGCCTGGGCAAGTACCGGGGGCCCCTTATCTCGTTCGACCTAGACCCTAATGTCCCCCCCAAACGACTGAAACCTAGGCGGGTGCCATTCACCCTAAAACCCAAAATAGACGAGCAAATTGATAAGCTCGTCAAACAGGGGGTATTGCAGCCCATAGACCATGCCCGGTGGGAGACCCCCATAGTCACCCCAATCAAGCCGGACGGGTCAGTGAGGATCTGTGGAGACTATAAGGCCACCCTAAATGGCGCACTGCAACAAAGCGCCTACCCCGTCCCAATAGTGCAACACCTACTGCACTCACTGGGAGGGGGCAGAGTCTTCGCCAAGCTCGATCTCGCCCAGGCATACCAGCAGTTGCCGGTTGACGAGCAAACGGCGGAAGCCCAGACCATCGTCACCCACCGGGGAGCTTTCAGGTGCAACCGACTCCAATTCGGAGTCAGCGTGGCACCAGGTATATTTCAGAGCCTGATGGAGAGGTTGTTGCAAGGTATCAAGGGGGTGGTACCTTATTTCGATGACGTTCTAGTGTCGGCATCCAACCAAGCCGAACTAGAAAGCCGACTAAGAGAGGTCCTAACTAAATTTAAAGAAACGGGACTTAAAGTAAAAAGGGAGAAATGCCAACTGTGCACGGAACGAGTGGAATTCTTGGGCTACCTCCTAGACCGGCATGGCATTCACCCCACAAGTAAAAAAATCAAGGCTATCAAAGAAGCCCCCACCCCTAAATCAAAGACTGAACTACAAGCATTCTTGGGGTTACTGAACTTTTACAATGTTTTCCTACCCCAAAAGGCAACGGCGGCGGAGCCTTTGCATAGGCTCCTGGACAAGGCGGCAACCTGGACTTGGGGGAAACGGGAGCAAGCCGCCTTCCAAAAAACTAAAGACCTCCTCACCTCCGACGCCGTCCTCATACAATTCAACGAAACCCTGCCTCTGGCCGTCACTTGCGACGCATCACCTTTCGGCGTCGGCGCCGTCCTCAGCCATACCCTTCCTGACAGAAAAGAAGCACCCATCGCGTTCTTTTCGAGGACCCTCACCAAACCGGAGTGGAATTATAGCCAACTGGACAAAGAGGCCCTGGCTATAGTTGCCGCCATAAAACGGTTCCACGAATATCTCTACGGCCGGCCTTTCACCATTATAACGGACCACAAGCCGTTGCTGGGCATCCTTGCAGGAAACCGGGCCACCCCAAACATTCTGTCTCCCCGAATGACAAGGTGGTCCGAGTTCCTGGCGGCCTACAACTACGAACTCATACACAGACCGGGTAAGACGATCTCACATGCGGACGCATTGAGCCGTTCGCCGCTACCGGAATCCGACTCTGACCCAGCACCAACAACGACCACCCTCAGCATCGAGACCCTACCCAACCTACCCATAACCGCGTCAGACATTGCCCGGGAAACTAATAAAGACAGGCGTCTGGCGCAGGTTTTGCATTGGGTAGAAAAAGGGTGGCCGGAAACAGACAACGACGAGTCCGTCAAGACTTTTCGGAACCGCCAAACCGAACTCTCATTGTTAAAAGGGTGCATCTTATGGGGTGACAGGGTGGTCATTCCGGACAAACTACAAGGGAAGGTTTTGGAAATGTTGCACGAAGGGCACCCTGGCATCGTAAGAACTAAAGCCCTGGCCAGAAGTTACGCTTGGTGGCCAGGGATGGACAAGCAAATAGAGGCCTGGGTAGCCAGGTGCCAGCGATGCCAGGAGACTAGGCCCAGCCCACCCACAGCACCCGTCTTAGAGTGGGAAACCCCAAGGGGACCCTGGTCCAGAATCCATATAGACTTCGCCGGGCCCACAAATGGACACACCTTCCTCATAACAGTTGACGCTTACTCCAACTGGCTGGAGGTAAGCAACATGAAGACAACAACCACGGAGGCCGTGACCAAAGAACTGTGCAAACTCTTTGCAACACACGGCCTCCCAGACGTCGTCGTCTCCGACAACGGGCCCCAGTTTACCTCCCTGGAGTTCGAGAAATTCCTGGTGGAAAGGGGCATCCGCCACGCACTAACAGCACCGGCGCATCCGGCGGCGAACGGTAGGGCGGAACGGATGGTCCAGTTTACCAAAAAAACCATCCAGAAAATGGACCATGGGGAGATCCAAGAGAAAATCAACAGACTTCTCTTTACACAACACATTACCCCGAATACCACTACCAACAAAAGCCCAGCCGAACTGCTAATGGGTAGAAAGCTGAGGTCCCCACTCGACAGGTTACACCCTACGTATAACCCGAAGCGGCCCCCAGACTCAAGCACGAAATACCGAACGTTCGCACCCGGGGACCTCGTACATGCGAAAAACCTGACGGGGGACCCCCTATGGATCCCAGCCGTCATCACCCAAACAACAGGTCCACGCTCGTACCGGCTACAAACGACAGACGGACGAGCGTGGAAACGACACATCGACCAACTTAGGTCGAGGACAGCAAACGAACCCACCTCCCAAAACGCAAGCCAAGGGGGGAGGGAATACCCGAGTGACCGATTACAAGAAAAAATAAACCAGCAGTACTTACCGAGACGCAGCCATCGCGACCCCTCGCCGGAAAAGAACAGCCAAGCCAGCTCGACCGACCCAGAAAGACCGAGTGGGAGCGGCGAAACCCGTAGCTCAACCAACCCGGAAGGCCCAGGTGGGAGCCACGGAGAAAGAACCGGCCCGATCAACCAGCCGGTTCGCACAGAAGCAGGAGCAACCAAAAACCCGACCGAACAGGCCGGGATCCCGCTTACGACTGAGTTGCGCAGGTCAAGTAGGACCAGACGGAGCCCCGCCTACTACGTGACTATGCAACGTAAGGACTGAACCAAGAGGGGAGGGGTGTTCTGTCCTCATTTACATACTCGAAATCCCCGCGCTTTGATTGGCCAAAGCGCGGGGCTTTCTAATTGGTCAGGCGAGCCGCGCCGATTGGCTCGTTAAGAATCTCCCGCGATTGGCTCGTTCAGAGCGCGGGAGATTTGAAGCGCTGCCATTGGCCGCGGCCGCCGCGGCAAAAGGAATAAAAGCCGCGGACTTTTTTCCTTTCGCCGGTTCGGTTCCAATCTTTCTAACAAAGAGCATTGCATGAAATCATCGACTCCTGGCATCATTTTGCGGACACAAGAACAATTAAAACTTGGATCACACAGTCTCTGAATAGTTTTTATCCCAGAGCTATAATTGCACTTAACAATGAATTTAAGGTGAGCTGTTGGACAGCATTACTTGGTCTGTGGTGTGGATGCTCATGTGTTTTCAGGAGGCAGGGAATTTTGGCGGGTGCTTAGGTGTTTGGGGATTGTCATGTGTGTGCATGTTGAGTCTGGTCTCTGGGTATTATATGAATTTCGTTGTGTGTATACTGTGTATATAATCTCAATAAAGAATTCAATATTTATTTATCAGTTTAACCATCTCATGGCTGCCAACTCTCACGCAATCAGCGTGAGACTCACGCAATTCAACCAATTTTGACTGTCTCACTCTGATAAACGAAATCTCACGCTAAACCCCCAAAATGGAATGTACAAAAATAAATATATCTCTACATTCTCTGATATTCCGAATATCGATATGCCCAAGCCCAAAGTTTCGAGAAGTGAAGCCTCCGGTCCTGGGCGGCTTCAGAGGGCGAACAGAGCATCTGCGAGAGGACGTTGCCCGCATTGATTTCTGTACTGGGGTGAGGAGAGAATTCCACGCTGCAGGAAGCGGTTGCTCCTTTCCGCTCTAGGATGTCACAACTCTCTGGGCTTAACCCTTGAGCTGCACTCTGCTCTGGCAGGCGGAGATGAGAGAGACGAACTCTCTATCCCCCATGAAGTACGACTACAGGGCATCCCTGGGCCTTTCTCGAGAGCTGAGCTCCCATCATCCCCTCCCCGCACCCGTCTGGTCTCAAGGCCGCTGGGATTGGGGCGCAAAGGCGCGTCTCTCTCCGGCCTCCCTCTCGCAAGGGGAGCTGCCGTGGCTGGCCTCTTGCGCGCCTCGGCTTCTCTCGCTCCCCAGCCTGATGGGAAGTCCCTGGAGAGGGAGGGGGAAGAGGGGGGGAGGGCTCCTTCCCGGGTACATTGTGTCCCTCCCCCCACCCTTTGCACCTAGATATGCGCCCCCCCCAGCCTCCCCTGGGTCCAAGAGGCTGCAAGAGGGTCTGGCAGGGAGGAGCCTCTCCAGGAAGGGGGTCCCGCCAGAGGGCAGGCTGGAGCGGGGCGGGGGGGCTCGCAAGGAGGGGGGGTTCCTGTCCCCTCCGAGCCCCAATCACAGCCGGTGCAGGAGTTTCTCTCTTTTTAGGCTTCTTTCCCCACTTGATGCCAGGAACGTTTGGATGCTCTTTGGGAGCCCTTGGGAAGGAATCTCGCCTTGAGGGGTCTCCCCACAAATGCCAAGCAAAGGGGGGGGAGTGGCCACTGTCCTCTCCTCTCCTCCCCCAGACAATCCAGGACTTCCCTGCAGGGGAGCAGCTGATGGCAGCATTGCTGGGGGTCCCATGCACAGACTGGGAGGGGGGCGTTTGGGGAGTGAAGGACACCAGCCTCCCCCCCCCATTCTGTGTGTGTGTGTGTGTGTGTGTCCATCTGCCTGCCTGGCCCTTTCCGACCCTTCAGCTGGACTGTGAGGCTGGTGGGTCCAAGACTCAGCCTGGATCCCCCTCCCCTCCGCAGGTGGGAGGCCCAGAGGGTGGGAGAGGGCTGGGAAGGGCCGTTTCTGCCCAGCTCCAAGGCCAGGAACCCTGGCAAGGCCCCCTCCACCCCCGGGGCCATGTGAGGGAGGCTTCTGTGGCCCTGAAGAGGCAGCCTGGAGGGGCCGGATCCCAGGCACTTGGGACGCCCCTCTCAGCCAGGGACCCTGGAGGAGGAGGAGAGCCGGAGCAGCCCAAAGGGACGGAGCAGATGGGCAGAGGCCCAAGAATGTGGACCCTTTCCGGCCAAGATGGTCAGTGAACTGCATTATTAATATCTTACAAATCCGGTTCAAGTACATTGGTGCTGCTTGCATGTATGTATGTATGTATATGTCCAAATCATGACTAAAGTATGCATCAGATTGCACCATTTAAAATGTAAAATTGTCAAAGCTCCCTACCGTGGAAGGGGGGACACCCCCCTTCCACACCATCCCCCCCTCGGTCGCTCCGCTCCCTCGCAGTGTCTCACTCCGAACTATCACTCAAGGTTGCCAGCCCTGCCATCTGCTTTAATTTTCTGGGTTCTTGCCATTTATATCACATTTTACAGACTTAACATTTCATGGAAATACATTGCTAACCATTCTTACCACCCCATATCCACATTTTCCTAATATATACTAATTAGATAGTATACAGGTAATTCTTGACTTAAAACCATTTAGTAAGGTGAGCATTTTCACACTTACAACTGTTGCAGCATTTGCATGGTCACATGATCACAATTTGGATATTTGGCAACTGGTTCATATTTATCATGGTTGCAGTCTGCCAGGATCATGTAATCCCCTTTTGCAATCTTCTAACAAAGTCAATGGGAAGCCAGATTCACTTAACAACACTGTTATTAATTTAACAAATTCTGCAGTTCGCTAAACAACTGTGGTAAGAAAGGTTGTAAAATGGAGCAAAACTCACATCTCATTTAACAACAGAAATTTTGGTCAATTATGCTCGTAATTCTGGGACTACTTGCATTTCTTTTTTAAAATTTTCTATAATTTTATTAAGCAATAGATTCATATATGGTTATAATCCTTTGGGTTAACCTTGACTCCTGGTAATTATAAAAACAAGTTTGTTCACTTTGAACAGTCTTCTTGGCAATTTTTTCAGAAACTGTTTGATAGTTTCAAAATATATTTCATCTTTCCATTCTAGGATTGAAAAAAAATTCTAGGACTTACTGACCTAAAGACACTCAATTAGTTGAGTGTGTGCCCAAGGAAAGGTTAATTCTCAGGTTTACTCATTCCTAGTCCAACATCTTTCAATATTACACTATTCTGAGTCTCTCCATATGCTGTACTGAACATCTCTATATATTGTGTCTTTTTCTATGTCATATCTTTTGCAGAAGAATAAAAGCATTCTGTTTCTGTGCTAATTTTAGTAAGCTGTGCTATTGTTTAGGTGATGATTGACTGTTAATAATAATAAGGATTATAGAAGGTTTTTAGTGGAATGTCAAAACTTGCAACCTCCTTATATTTTCCAGTTGCAGTTACCTAGTACCACAGTATGCAATATCACAAGTATGAAGGTAGCACCCAGCCTTCTCCTAGAAGAATGAAATATTCTAGAAAATATTAAAAAGGCAGAATATTATACCTCCCTGGATGAGAAAAGGAGATACATGCTCTTGGAAAGCAGCTCCCACCTTTGTTAATAGCCCCAGAAAGACTAGGCCACCCTATCTACAAGACAAAAGGCTGAGCCAGCTTATCTACAACACAAAACTCCTTCGCCCTCAGGACACAATAGGATTAGTCCTCTAACCATCTCATCACATGGAACCTGGGAAGATTACATCAACCTGCAGCGATGGCCCTTCTTGCAGGAGGTAGCTGCCTCTGCCCGCTTCCTTTTGTTTTGGCCTGGCAGAAGTGGCAGAGGTGGCTGGGGCAGTGACAGCAAAATGAAAGGAAGTAGGTGGAGGTGGCAGAGGCAGGGAGGTGTTGCAGTGATGGTGCTTCTTATGGGAGGCCACCATGTAGTAGGGAGAGCTGGGAGAGTGTTGCTGCTGGCAGGATGGGTCCATGCCAGTGGGGAAGCTGTTGTGAATGAATAATGTTAAATAAAGTTATCTTGAGCTTGAAGTCAAGTGCAGGGTTCTGGCCCTGCACTTCTGATTGGCTGTTAATGGCAGGATCAGATTGGTCCATTCAGGAGCATCTGATTGGCCATTAACAGGCCATTCTCATTGGTTAACGGAGCTAGCGCTCCTGGATTGCTATTGGTTGAATAGTTAATAAGTTGCCTATATAAGGAAGGCTATAGCAGCCATCCATTTTGAGCTGTCACACCATGTAAATAAAGAGTTTGAAGTTCACTGTTTCTACCGGCTCGTCTCCATTATTCGCACCCATGCTCCAGACCTAACAGAAGCCAGCCAGCCAAGCCTGGGGATGGGGGGATAGATAGGGAGGCTGGGCGAGGCCTGGGGAGCCCTGGAAATGGCTGCAGCACCTCCCTGCCTCTGCCACCTCCACCTACTTCCTTTCATTTTGCTGTCACTGCCCCAGCCACCTCTGCTGCCAGGCCAAAACAAAAAGGAAGCGGGCAGAGGCAGCTATCTCCTGCAAGAAGGGCCATCGCTGCAGCACCTCCACTGCCTCTGCCGCCTCCTCCTTCTTTCTTTACCCTAGGAAATATTAAAAAGGCAGATTATTATGCCTTCCTAGATGATACATGTTCTTGGAAAGCAGCCCCCACCTTTGTTAATAGCCCCAGAAAGACTGGTCCATCCTATCTCCAATACAAAAGACCTTCACCCTCAGGCCATAATACCATTAGCCCCAGGGGTGTGCTTCAAAAAAATTAGCAACTGGTTCTCTGCACAGTTAGTGGGTGGGGGGGGTGACCTAATTGGCCTCCTGCACCACATTGGTGCAGGAGGCTGTTTTCACCCTCCCTGGACTCAGAGAGTTTCTTTGAGCCTCTAGGAGTCCCATTTTCACCTTCCCCAGTTCCCCAGGTTTCCCCCTCCTCGGATTCCTCAGGCTCTTCTGGCCTTCCGGAGCTTCCATCAGGCCCATTTTTCACTCTCCCTGAGCCTCCACATGGGCCCTGCACTTACTTGGGATCCAAAACATGCTATGTGAAGACTACTGGGAAAGGTGGGGCCAGTCAGTTGTTGCAACTACTGGTTCGGCGAACTAGATGTAAAATTAACATCCAGTTTGCCTGAACTGGTGCAAACCGATAGCAGCCTATCCCTGATTAGCCCTCTAATCATCTCACCAAATGGCATCTGGGAAGATTTCATCAACCTGCAAGATTCAACCAAGCCTGGGACTTTAGACAACCTACAAAGTTACCCATGCATGGCTCCATGGGAGTCTGACAACTAATCAGAATACATTTCTTTCACAGGAACAGGAAGCAAGTTTACAGTTCAAGAGAGGGTATAAATATATTTCATTCTCCACTCTATGTGGTCAGCTATCCAAGGCTTCAAACCATGTGATCCTGTCCACTATTAAACAATCTTTCCAATCAACCTCCATCTTTCCAGTGTCTTTCTTCCCACTTAGAACTGAACCCAGATGGACATCTTCCAACAAAACACAAAGTCCAGCTGTTTTTATTTCAATAGCTAAAGCAAAAATAGTTTTAGCATGTTGTAGGTTCCTTTAGATATGATAAAATTTACTCTGTTGTATCCTGTATTTCTGAAAGAACCCAATATGAACAATTTACTTTAATTACATTCCTTTATGAACCAACAATGCAATGTGTTAATTCATCAAAAGGATGAAATTCTTAACTGAATAGTTTCACATTCTTAGACTTATAAAATGCATAATTTAAGAAATTAATAGCAGATTAACATTGTTTTTCTATTTCTTTCAAATAATGCATCTAATGACATAAATGATATTTTTCTGCCTAACTCATGTTTCTACTTTGTCTAATAGTGTGGAAAGGGAACTTCACGAAGACAGTAGTGTCACTCAAACAGGAAAAGCCCAAGGGGAACATCAGGCCAGCCATAAAACAAACTTACATAGGAAAAGGAATCAAATAAAAGGTATTAAAGAACCCTATAGACAAAGCCTAAGTAATTAAGAAAACTAGACAAATAAGAAAAGGAAACCCTTACAAACACAGGACATACCAAATAAGCAAAACAAACAGACAAAAGACACAAAAAAATATAAATTACAGACAGAGGAGATTGCCACAAAACAAATATGAAAAAAACCATTATAAAGCTAAAAGAGATTAGGAAAAACGATAATACAATCTAACCACCCCGTGGAGTTTGCCTTCCGCACCCCACGGAGTTTGCCCTCTGGCAGGAATAAAGACAAACTCAATCAGGATTTGAAACATTAAGCACAAATACAAACATTCACACGAAATCAACTCACAAAGGGAGAAAAGGGTATAAAAACCAGGGACTTACCATAAGAAGCCAGCTAGCCCAGGAACGCAGACTTCTCGCTGTCCCTCACCTTCCTGAAAAATAAAAAGATCCAGCTTTCAAGCAGTTGTCCATATCCTTGTGCCGGAGCTCTCCCAGCAGGAAAATTGAATCCTCGAAGGAAAGGCATTTTGACACCTTTCAACAATAGTACATAGCTTGAGTAGGATATGATTTCATTAAATATTTTCTGCATTTGATTCAGTTGCTACATAGAGTATCAATACAATGTTAAAGTGTTTAATATAATTTGGAATTCAAACTTGAAAATGGGGAATCTGTGTGGTACAGTTCTTGTATGGAATTGATTTACAGTCCTTGAACAAGGATGTCAAGAATGCTTATTTGAAAGCAAATGAAGTCATAATCTACACCTGTATAGAAAGATGATATGACATAAAGGAAAGAAGTAAAAAATCAGTTATCTACTTTACAACAGAAAAAACACATCTCAGGCTGGCAGGATTTTATAAAATGGCAGTAATAAATGCATTTTCTTATTGTCATCAGTTTTTTTTTGTTTACAGATTGTACAAGAGTATGTCTATTATAATATCATTCTAGTTTTTCAGTTCAGTCTCCACAGGGAAAGCTAATATTCCTAGGAAAAAAATAGAACACAATCTATACAAAATATTCTTTCCACATAGGCCTTATTCCTAGCAGCAAGCTGGACCTACCTAATTAATACCCACTTCATAAAGGAATAAGAAGAATCATCGAACAAACTATGCCAAATTAGCAGCCACACAAATGTGAATTCTTGGATTTTCTTTGTTGTTAATTAGAAAAGGCCAGGAATTCCAGATAGGAGAAGAAAGTATACCATGTCTCTACTTTTCCATTCAAAGAGTATATAGGATAAGGATCAGCTTCAGCAGCCCAACATTCTCACAATTTAACTAATGTACTTTCTTCTAATGCAAGAGAGGAAAATTATTATTAACCCAGTCACAGATGAGCAGCTATTTCTTTGAGCTGTTGCTAGTGGTCATCAAATTCACTATACCATGAAAGCAGAATACTAAGTGGTGGGAACAGGAGATTGCGGCTGTGAGTGTCTTTCATGCACAGCTTTTTTTAATTCTGGTTGAGATAGAAGTATGTTGCTTAAAATCAGTCAGAAACTCAGGAGTATTATAAGTACTTGTTAGCAGTTCAACACAATTACATTGTGGAGTATCAGAGGGACTCACAAAAATTGTGAAAGACAAGGTCAAACCTGTGGAGATTCCAGATACATACTATAGAAACCCATTAATTTTTGAGGATTAGATTCACTGCTTCCCCTTTCCTCTCTAGCTCTTCTTTCCAGTTAGTTAGAGGAGACCTAAAGACTATATTTGTTATTAAGATTAAAATGATTTCAATATTTCACTTTCTTAGATATCTTACTCTAATTACCATTTGATATGGTACAATAAGTGCTACTCCTTAGCAACCCTTTGCCCTTGGTTTCAAGGTCAAGAGCCAAATTCCACAACTGCTGGGATTCACATTCTCAGCTGTTGTCCTACCTTGCTGTATATTAGTAAATTAATCAGATGTATGCTTCATTTCATTGACATACTATTATTCAAATCACATTTACGTATTGCTTAATTGGAAAATGGAATGTGAGAGGAGGTTTTGCAATATTACACTTAATGAATATTTAAATTGGCCTGAAATGCATCTTGTGGTTCTTATATACCAATTAAATATGTAAAAATCTTCCTTTTTGGGTAGTGGGTAGATTAAGGTATAGCCCCTTTCTCAAAAGATAACAAGGAATGTTATAAATATATGAATGTCCTTGAGGGACAAGACAAATAGTTATTACCAAGATAATGGTTAATATTATCTTGGTAACAGTCTAAATAGCGTTGAGTCTTCGGCAGGAATATAAATATCTAAGGCAAGATCCTTCCTGTTTGAGGAAAGCATATTCAGGATTCTGTTGATAAAACAAAACTGAGTCACATGACATTGAACTCCTAATCTGACTTAACCTTAAGGACTGACAACATAGTATCTCTAAAAAGGCCAATTGGAATCATTCCTCTAAATAGTTAATAGTTGTTGTTTTTTACTAAAATATTTACATGGAATGTATAAGGCATTTCACATTAGATACTAACAGCAAACCTGCTTTCATAACATTTATAAACATGTGGGAAAAATGCAATTGTGACTGACATAAAATATATATTGCATATATCTTCTCTAAATCAAGGGTTTTTCTAATTCCAAAAAGAGATAAAAAGACACTTTAATGTCACTACAATATCAAGAGATTACTAAATTATTTGAACAAGATTCACATGAAGGAACATGTTGTATGAAGTGATAGATTGTTTCTTACTATTTTGATCTTAATGAAGCTGCACTTCTCCATTTGTTTGTGGCAAACCTCTTTAATTTATGAATTAACACCTGGGGAGCAGATCTGGTGCCAAAAATCTTCAACCACATTTAGAGTATTCTGTTCAGAGTTTTATTGTAAATGAAGAATGGATGTGTTTAATCAACTATGCAATTTCCCAATGTATCTTTTATATTTTTATTAAGCATTTAGCATTCTCCATAAATGGGCAGAAAATAAATTATTTTGATCAAGTTTCTAGTCACTAGAAAAAATGCTTAAAATTATATAGCTGTACATTTCTGAAATACCATTTAGATTGAAACATTAAATTATTTTACATTTAGAAACATTATATTCCCTATCAAATTATTCTATCATCCTTATTAATTGTAGAATTTAACTCATTTTAGATGCAACAGACAATGTGACAGAGTAATATAAGCTTGATGTTTTAGAAGACGATGTAAGACTTTTGTTTAGAGTGGGAAATCTGGTTTCTGTTGGCTGACACATAGCAAGATCTAACGGCTTGAAAAAACCAGGAGCCTTGTACATGCTTTTACAAAAGTGCAAAATGGAAGACATACTTTATAAGCATACACAAAAAATACTTTTAGATTTAATGGATATTTGTGTTTAACAGATAGGCCTTTTGCCTAAGAGGTCCAGGTTTTACTGCATTTTTAGTTTTAAAAAATCTTGATTCTGAACCATATGAATAATTAAAATTAGAAGGGGAAGAATCCTATTAAATATTTCAATATACTTCAACTGCAGAACAATTCTCAGCAATATGTTTCCACCTCTTTTATCTGATTTAATTTAAAGTTATCTTTATAATTGCACTTCTACTATTCTTTATGGGGAATTATTAAATTACACCCCAATGATGTTTTAGTTTATTTCTGTACTGCTGTACACAATTGCATTTTTTGTTTGATAAAATTGATTAATTCAAAAAATAAATATTAAAAAAATATGTTATACTTCCCCATCACATTTTTGCATTTATCAGCCTGGGATAGTATTTCATGATTGTTTTGAAAATGTGTCCAACTGAATTAGATAGATGGAGGATTTAACTGACAATAATAAGAATATCTTCTTTGAAAAATTCCTTTGAGAAAACTTCTCCGTATTTTAACTGTTCAGTTTTGTGTAGATTTAGAATTGCATTTGATTGCTTTATTAAATATTACATTGAACCACAAGCTAGCCAACAACATTTTAACTTAGATAATTGGGCAGATTCAGCCAGTGTGCTTATTTTATGGTGCCATGTTGTATGAACCCAGAATATTATGTTAATTGTTTAAATGTGAGTTTGAAATAACGTTATCATTTATATACAGCCTATATTCTGAAGTGCTTATTCCTGAGGAAGAGTAAGTAAATAAAGAATGTACAATATTCAGTGCAAACACATAAAAAAGACTTGATACACAATGTTTATTAAGCTAATTTTTACAGAAGCTTCTAGAGTATTTTCTTTTTCATTTTTTTAAAGAAAAATCAACTATAAAAATAACTATCAAGCATCAACCATCTCCCCTGATGAAATACTTGACATTTCCCGCATTGGCCGAGAGCTCAAAAACAGAGATGGCTCTACAGGGTCACTTGCAAAAATGAATCAAGCAAACTTAAATTTATTTACACTATAAATTCACTTGCCAAAACCAACACCAACCATAAGAACCTCCATTGTCACCCTGACCTAACCATACAGCAACCTCCCATGTACTCCGCAATGAACTCAACCCTGACCTAACCATACAGCCCGCTCCCATGTACTCCGCAATGAACTCAAAAAAGGTCTAGACAATGGAGAGAAGGACCTGTACATTGACTACCATGCTGACTGTATCAAAAGTAAGTTACACAACCTGCAACTCAGCTTTAACCTTCAACCACCACCCTACCTCAACCAATCCACCATCACCCAAGACTAGGCACTCATGCCCCTAACTACCTCAATTCCAACTACTGCTAGCCTTAAATGCAAGCTACTCAATGCAAGAAGCCTCGCGAATAAAATACCTGAATTTTTCCTCCTACTAAATATGGTAAATTTGACATTATATTTGTCTGTGAAACATGGCTCAATGCATCTCTCCCTGACTCCATTACCACAGTAAGAGACTATCATGTTTACCGATCAGATCATGGAATTCATAGAGGAGGTGGTGTTGCTATCTTCTATAAAAAGTCCTTACATCTAAAAAATATCCAAGTTACCCAGGAGCTTGCTCTTCCTGAGACCATCATCTGTGAATTATCCTTAAATATCACAATTCGATTCTTACTATGTTACAGAGCACCTGATTATGACATTGAACATGTAAACAAGCTAAATTCACTACTAACATGGGCAGCATCCTGCCCAAATCCTTTTATCTTTCTTGGTGATTTCAATCTACCTCATATTGATTGGACCCTAAATGAATGTACAATTGAAACCATACACACAACCTTCTACAATGCTGTTACAAATCTGGGACTGGAACAACTAGTAACCAACAACACTAGACTAAACAACTGCCTCGATCTCATCTTCTGCAATAGTTTGAATTTAATTTACGGAATACAAACTTAAGAACCCTTTTCCAGCAGTGACCACAATCTGATTGACTTTTGTCTCAACATACGCCCACACAAAAACCACCACAATGACGTAATCCCCAATTATAACTTCAAAAAAGGCAACTATGATCTTATAGACAATGATCTCTCATCCCTTGATTGGCAATCTCTATTCAATGGATGCAATACTGTTGAAGACCATTACAACATATTTTTTACTTGAAGTCAAAAGAGTAATCAAACTATATGTACCAACAACAACTTTCAAAACAAAACAAAAAACAGATTACCCATAACAATGAGGAAACTTCAATCCAAAAAGAGATCACTCTGGTGGAAAAACAAATCTGGTCATGTTGCCAATTTCAAAAGCCGATACAAAAAATTATGCCACTAGATAAAAACTGAATGCACCAATTATCACATTAAACAAGAGGAAAACCTTCTAAGCACCAATTCCACCTGTGCTTTTTACAATTTTGTAAACAACAAACTAAAAGACTCAAGATCCATCCCACCCCTGATAGAACCTAATGGTAAAGACTGCAACGATGACACCATTAAAGCCAACATCTTTAACACATTCTTCAGCTCAGTATTTGTAAACAGCAATGGATCATGCCCAGTATTTCCTCGCCGAACCACAAATAACTACAATGATCTAATATATATTGATTTTACAGAAGACAATGTTGAAAAAGCACTGCGCAATCTAAAACCATCTCTATCTATTGGACTGGATGGAATATGTGCCTACTTCTTTAAAAAGCTACCCACTGCCATAGCCAAACCTCTAAGCATAATCTTTGAAAAATCTTTCAGGACCAGCTCCTTGCCTAACCTATGGTCACAAGCCACAGTCATCCCCATCTTCAAAAAGGGAGACCCCAGCCTAGTTGAAAATTACAGACCAATCTCCTTATGCTGCGTCACCTGTAAAGTCATGGAATCAATTATTAACCAATCCATTATCCTCCACTTAGAGACAAACAACCTTCTCTCCAATAAACAATTTGGTTTCAGAAAAAAACTGTCCTGTAATCTGCAACTCTTACACTGCAAAAACATATGGATGACACAACTCGATCAGGGCAAAGCAATAGACACAATCTACATAGACTTTGATTAGCCTTTGATTCAGTGGTACATGACAAACTACTCCTAAAAATAAAATCCTATGGTATCTCTGGACAACTGCATAACTGGATAGAAGCTTTCCTGTCAAACAGACAACAAATGGTCAAAATTGGGAGTGTCCTATCAAATTATGTACCTGTCAATAGTGGTGTCCCCCAAGGCAGTGTTCTAGGACCAACTTTCTTCATACTCTACATAAATGACCTCTGTGATCATATTAAGAGCAACTGCGTTCTTTTCGTTGATGATGTAAAGCTGTTCAATACCACAGACAATACTGCTACCCTCCAAAAAGATCTTGACTATGTATCAGAATGGTCAAACAAATGGCAACTTCAAATCTCAACAAATAAATGCTCTGTCTTACATATTGGCAAAAAAAAAATCAGAAAATAAAATACAAGCTGAATAGTCAAGATCTTGTTGATGATCCAAGCTCTGTAAAAGACCTTGGAATACTCACCTCTAATGATCTAAGTGCTAGAGCCCACTGCAACTACATAGCCAAAAATGCATTAAGAGTTGTTAACCTAATCCTACGTAGGTTTTTCTCTGGTAATATCACACTACTAACTATAGCATACAAAACATTTGCTAGACCAATATTCGAATACAGCTCATCAGTCTGGAACCCACATTATGTATCTGATATTAGCACAATTGAGAAAGTCCAGAAATATTTCACAAGAAGAGTTCTCCACTCCTCTACTCTTTGTAGAATACCTTATGCCACCAGACTTGAAATTCTAGAACTAGAAAACCTTGAATTACGCCGTCTTCGGTCTGATTTAAGCATGGTATATAAAATCATACATTGCAATGTCCTACCTGTCAATGAATACTTCAGCTTCAATCATAACAACACAAGAGCACACAATAGATACAAACTCAAGGTTAACCACATCAAACTTGATTTCAGGAAATACGACTTCAGCAACAGAGTGGTCAATGTCTGGAATACTCTACCCGACTCTGTAGTTTCTTCCCCAAACCCCCAAAAGTTTAACCTTAGACTGTCTACTATTGACCTCACCCCTTTCCTAAGAGGTCTGTAGGGGGCGTGCATAAGTGCACCAATGTGCCTACCGTCCCTGTCCTATTGTTTTTTATTTTTCTTTTATTTTTCTTATATGTACCCATTTCATGTATTCATAACTATGTATACACTTATACTTATTATCTTGTAAACAATCGACAAATTAAATTAAATAAATAAACTAACATTGAGGAAAAATGACCCCCCCAATCCATTCAATCAATGCCAATCCACATTGGAAGGAATCCAAGGCAAGTGTGGAGCTAATAACCTGTTTGTCACATTATTTGAATATTTGTTTTTCTTACAATTTCAGTGTTGCTTCAATCATCAGACAGAACTATATATAACAAAAGCTATCTGTATAGTTAAATCTCTTCGTAAAAGCCTTCAGTGATGGAGCATCCACAACCTCTGAAAGCAAGCCATTCCACTGGTTTATTGTTCTCACTATTAGAAAATCTCTTAATTCTAGGTTGTTTCTCTCCTTGATTAGTGTCCATTCATTGTTTGTTGTCTTGCCTTCTGGTGCTTTGGGAAAGAGTGAGAAGGGTTTGTAGGAACAAGTGAAATGCTGTAGTGGTACAGGAATTTTACGGTATTGGACTAGGACTGAGCAGATCCAGGTTTAAGTCCATCCTCAACAACATAATTTCATGAATTATGTTGGACTAATTATTTGTCCAATAATTTCAGAGTTTGTTGTATCAGAGATAAAAAAATAGAGGAGTACTATGTACATCATGTTCAAATTCTAGGGTAAAGATGGAGCGAACAAATAACTAAATAATCACTTTGTTTTATGAACAGTTAAATGTTTAAACAATGGATTCTATAATTAAGAAACATTGAACACTAATTACTAAAAAGCAAATTGCAAAAGAAAGTCAAAGGTCCACAAGTAGGCTGATGTTGATAGACATTCCACTCCCTCTCATTTAGCATAGGTTCTGCTATTCTTAAAATTCCCATTTCCTTGCCTTAAACACTTACAAGGAAGAATGTCTGTACTCATACTATTCTTTGGAAAAGCTAAATTTGACAGTTCTTCCCCTCACCCAGCGTTTCCAATGCTTTTAAAGGCTGTAAATAAGTTAGAAATCAATTACAATGTTGCAGATTACCTCTACAGGGTAATCTTTGGTTAGTGGTTGCCTCATTCAGTTATTATTTGAATTTATGATCGTCATATGATATTTCACTTAATGATTATATTGCTTAGTGATAGAGTTGGCTGCCCCAATTGTGTTCATTAAGTGAGGACTATTTGTAATCTAAATGTACTAATACACAGGAACGGCCCTACTACCAGAGTAAAAAGATTGTCTCAGTGACTTCTTAATTTGCCCGGTTTGTTAAAAGACAGAACTATCTATGCCACGTGATTTGTCTGGAGCACAAGGGCATCTATGAAGGAGGGGGGAATGGGCTCAAGATGGCAAGAATGTCAGTTCAATCCAGGCCTGGGCCTTCTTAAAAACAAGACTTGAATCACACAGACAAGGCTTCTAACTTGACTTTTTCTGTTGCGGCTTATTGTCCCCTGATGAAGGTCCCTAAATTCCCCACACATGGTGGGGAATGCCATTCATACTTTCAACTGTAGACCAGTCAGCTTTTGAGCATTTTTTTTGCTTCAGATACCAAAGTGTTTCTGCTAGAAAGATCAACACCAACAGAGGAGCAAATTCCATGGAAAATCAAACTGCTAGCTTAAAACCAGAGTTAAGGGTTCAGGATTTGAAGCTATCTTTGCAAGTACAGAGAAACTGATGCTTACAACTGCTCAAGTGATTAAAATGAATATTTAAATGTTTCTGGAGAATGAACATCCATAAATATTGTTGCTAATATTTTCTTTAGATGTCCCAAATTGTAATAAGGCTAGAAACAACATTTTCTTATGAGAAGGGAAAAAAAGCATAGAAGTAACTCATAGGAAGGAACAGAAAGGAAAAGAAAAGAAAAAAGCCTAGCAGTTATTAAGTAGTAAGAGAATCAGTTTCTGGACAGTTCTCTGACTTGGTTGTTTATCCTCCAAAAATATTTCTATTAAGGCTTTAAAAACCCCAGAGGAAACATCTTGAGTACTACAACAAGGCTGTGTTGAACTAGCTAGAAAAATCAAGTAAGACAATGATTGAAATGTATATGTGGCTTGGATTACAACTTCGCTGTAATTTTTCAGAAATGCTGACTCATAGCCTGATAACTTCACTATCAGGCTATGGTTCAACATTTCAGAAAAGGGGATTGAAAAAACATTCACAGAATGTCTCTGAATTGATTCTAAATTGGTGTAAAAATACTTCTAAATTAATGGAGGGGAACCATGGGCAAACAGAGTAAAGGCTTAAAAAGATAATCAATTAATAGCAGCAGCAGTTAACATTTAATCTCACTCTCAGCATTGTTCAAAACTGAGGGATTGCCTTTCTGTAAGGAAATTATTATACTTCTGCCATTTTCTTCTTTCCTTTCATTTTTTTTAAACAATTGAAATACCTCCACTGTAAAAAAAAAACACCAGATACATTAGGTACTATAATAGATTAATATAGAAGCATACACATTTTTTTTTTGCCTGGGAGATGGGATTGGGGGAATTATATTAGTTCCTTACTTAGATATTCCAATTTAACAAGTTGTAGGAAAGAAATTGTAAAATATGCTGTTCTTTTTTTTTCTTCAGTTTTTTAAAAACTTGACAACTTGAAGATGCGTAGACTTTAACTCCCAGAATTCTTGAGCCAATATACATCTTTAAGTTCTCAAGGCTGAGAAATAGAGAAACATAGGCTTTACCTGTAGAACATCTGGATAATCAATGAAGTCAGAACATAAAAGAACCACATTTGATATTGAGAACAAAGCTATCAAAAGAAAGATTAATTTGGAAAATAATAGATCCATATAAGGGCTATGGAAAAACCTGACACACAAAAAAGCTTCCATGAATGGAAGACCAGTATGCAGGATATGAACAACCACTCCATTGTACGTCCCCTATTTCGTCCTCATGGGCATATGATTCAGTGCATATATATAAACATAAGAGGTTTTGCCCTTTCCTAAACACACACACACACACACAACTCTTTACTAGATCCAACCTCCCTTGACAATTTTTTGTAGTTTCCACCATGTCTTCATTTTAGGGAAGTTGGTAGGAAAGGTGTTTGCTTTGCAGTTTCAAAAGATCCTGGATGAAACAGATTTCCTAAACCTGTTTCAGTCTGGATTCAAATCTAACTATTAAACAGAAATGTCACTGGTTGCACTTACAATTGGTCTTTGATGAGACCAGGATGGGTGCAACCATTATAGATCTACTTAATGGTGCAACCATTATGGATCTACATAACCTCTTAGCAGCTTTTGATACCATTGACAATGGTATTCTTTTGGACCAGCTATGGAGTTTAGGACTAGGCAGCACTGAAATGGGACAAGGGACTATGACTGAACCCTGACAAGACCAGAGTGCTTTGGATGAATGGAGCTTCAAGATCTAAGTCTTTGAAATCTTTAGTTCTGAGCAGAGTTGCAGTATCCTTGTCAGCCTTCAAGATTTTCTCCCTTTGCTTTGCATCTTTCAGCTGTCATAAGTAATGGGGGGGGGGGAAGAATGATTATGGGAAGTGAGCTGGAGGTGTTGCAAACCAGAACTGTATAAACTGGTGTGGGGGGGTACATTCTATGCTTAAGTTTCTATTCTATGCTGTGCGCAGCTGCAACTCTTTATCAAACTATGTCAAGGTCAACAGACAGAAGCTTCATCACCACCTGAAGATACCCACATGATGGGCACAACTTTTAATTGGAGGAACCAATTGAACTATTGGGGGTGGGAATGTTGCCATTACTTTGTATATGTGATTTGTGCGCCTATTTTCTCAGATTCAGAATTCTTTTGTTGCTACCACTTGATTTCCAGTAAAAGATATCTTTTCTCTAATTAAAAGAGTCTAAGTATTTCTTTCTTGGATTTTGAATGGAGCACCAGCTGACATTATTCTGAATCTCTCATTACCAGCCCACCCGGAGAAATAATAAATTTTCTTCTGAGGGGGTCTGAACACCATGTCAAATCCAGCCAGCGACCAAGAAGACCTGGGAGCAACTGGAGGACAAGATTCTCTGCTGCTAGAGGAAGCAGGGGAAGCTGACTTGTTTGAAGAACTAAATCTTGGAGAAAAACCAGCTGTAAAACCCAAATGGTCCCTGGGAGTCAGCTGGAAGGATCCTGAGGAAAAGCCTCCTCCAAGAGTGACCACTACCCGTCAGCATGGAAGAGAGGAGTCATGGCAGGAGAAAGAAAGAAAGATTTTTTTACTGACTCAAGCCATGCATCTTTTAAATGAAACTATCGGAGAACCTCAAACTGATCAAAGGTATGAAGGAGAGGAGGGGGAGGCAGCCCCAGGCAGAAGAATCAGAGCAGCCACCACCATAAATCAACCCAGGCTAGCGCAGCAGGCGGCAGCAGCCCAGGGGCCTCCAGAGGGAGGAGTAATTGCCAGAAGACGTAGAACTCCAAAGGTGCCTCCATTGGAAGTAAAATATGGGGGGGATCCTAAAGAGTTAGGATTTTTCCTGGCACAAGTCTGGAGCTATATGGAGGAATATGGAGGGGATTTTTCCTCAGAAGCAGCCAAAGTTAGATGTGTTACCAGAGCTCTGGAGGGAACAGCTGCAAAGTGGATGGTGACTTTGCATAATGATAATGCCCCTCAGCTGATGAATTATGACCTGTTCATGACTGCGCTACGGGCCAGGTTTGAAGACCCACTTGCTAAACGTAAGACCAGAATTAGGATGAAGACCATAAATCAGGGGCAGAGATCAGTGGCCAACTGATCTCAGGAATTTAGAGAACTGGTGTGTCATATTCGAGGCTGGTCCCAGGAAGCCCTGATAGAAGCTTTTAAAGATGGGTTAAATGAAGATGTCTATCAAAGTTATATTGCCAGAAGAGACCCCAATGAGCTGCAGCTGTGGTACATGGTGGCAGCAGAGGTGGAAAATAATCTAACCCGAAACCAACACCGGGGTTTTTTTTGGTTGGAACAAGTCCTCTCCAACCAGCCCTCAAGAAGCCTTAAAACCCCAAAAGGGAGGAATTGTGGCAAAACCCAAAACCACTGCTTGCTTCTAATGTGGGAAGGAAGGTCACCAGGCTGCAGATTGCTGTGCCAAATTAGAACCAAAGGGGGTGCCAGGAGGAGGAAGAAAACCTGAAAAACCCCCAGTGAAGCCTCATGAAATGGTGCTTAAAGCAGAGGAGGTTGTAGAGGTCGCCCCTCTGAAAGGGGAGGAGCTGGGAACTCCAACCTCTTCTGAAGAGAGTGAATCCGAATCAGAAGACGACTCACTGGTAAGTCCAAACAAGGGCCCTATGACCATTCCAGTGAGATTAAGGGTACCCACGTTGGGAGCCAAAGGGGAAATGCTGGCCTTGTTAGACTCTGGGTGCACAAGTTGTGTAATCAGCTCGGAGGTAGTGGAGAAAATGGGCTTAAGACTAAAGGTCTTAAAAACACCCATAGCCTTTTGCCAATTGGATGGATCGATAGCTGGGGGAAGCCCTGCATAATTTCATAATGGAACCAATAGAAATGATGATGGGGAAGCACAGAGAGACTTTGTGTTTTATTGTGGCTCCTGGGATAGAGGCTCCTGGGATGTGTTTTATTGTGGCTCCTGGGATGGAGTGGGAATCCCTAATAATGGGATTGCCCTGGCTCCGGAAATGGAACCCGCATGTCAATTGGAGGAGAGGGTCATTGTGCATACATACTGACCCAGCTCCCAGAAGGGGAGGAGCAATCTCAACCGAAACTCAAAAATCCCACTGAACTGGCCTCCACTAGTACCGAGAACCTGAAGGGGGAGGAGAAAATTCCAGAGGAATATTGGGACTTAAAGGAAGTATTCAGGGAAAAGGCCTCGGATGAGCTTCCACCCCATCATTCAACAGATTGTAGTATTGAAATTTTACCCGGGGTGAAACTCCCAAAACTGAAACTGTACTCGATGACACCGAGGGAGTTAGAAGAGCTGCGGATAAGAATTTGGAACGTGGCTTCATCCAACCCGCTAAACCCCGGGTAGCAGCCCAGTGTTGTTCCGTGAAAAGAAAGATGGCTCCCTTCGTTTATGTGTTGATTATAGAAACCTGAACGCTATTGGAGTGGAGAATGTGTACCCCCTCCCCTTGATGAAAGACATGTTGACCCACTTGGCCAAAGGGAAATTTTTTATGAAGCTCGACTTGAGAGAAGCGTACTACCGGGTTCGAATTAAGGAAGGGATAAATGGAAAACCACTTTTAACTGCCCAATGGGTTGTTTCCAATTTAATGTTCTTCCATTTGGCCTACAGGGGGCTCCTGCAGTATTCATGCAAATGATCAATCAGGTGTTACATGAACATCTATACAAAGGGGTTTTGGTTTATCTTGATGATATCCTTATCTACATGGAGACTCATAATGAATATGTGAAACTAGTGCGGTCAGTTTTGGAAAAACTTTGAGCTGCTAAGTTATATGCAAAGTTGTCCAAGTGTGAATTCCACCAGGAAAAAATTGACTATTTAGGTTATCACATCTCACATGAAGGTATAGAAATGGATCCGGGGAAGGTTCGTGCCGTGTTGGAATGGGCCCCTCCCCGCACCAGGAAACAACTTCAAAGTTTCTTGGGATTCGCCAATTTTTACTGTCAATTTATCCCTGCTTTTGTGAAGATAGCAATGCCTATCACAAATCTCCTAAAAACCAAAAGGGAAGGTGAAACCAAAGCCCAGTAAACCACTGAAGTAGTCCATGGAATGTCAAGCTGCCTTTGAAAAGCTGAAACGACTGTTTGCTGCTGAACCAGTACTCAAGCGCCCAGACATGGGCGCTCCTTTTGTAATCCAAGCCGATGCGAATGATGTAGCAGTTGGAGCAGTGTTACTACAAGCAAATGAGATGGGGACTCTGCAACCATGCGCATATACTTCCCATAAACTATCTGAAACTGAAAGAAGATGGGCCATCTGGGAAAAAGAAGCTTTTGCAGTTCACTAGGCTCTGTTAATCTGGAGACATTTCTTAGAAGGGGCAAAACACCCATTTGAGGTGTGGACTGATCATAAAAACTTGGAGGCTTTGAAAACACCTTGGAAGCTGTCTCCCAAAGAAATTCGCTGAGCACAGTACTTTAAATGGTTTAATTTTTCATTGAAGTACATTCCAGGGGGGAGGAACTTCATGGTGGATGCTTTATCTAGATTACCTCAATATAATAGTGCTCACCAGGAAGTGGTACAGCCAATTGTCCCAACCAAACAGTTGGCAGCTCCAGTGGTTGCCAGAGCCCAGAAGAAGAAGGAAGTTGATTTATTAAATGATTTGACTACACAATTAAGAGATGCTCTAAAACTTGATGATTGGTTCCTTGCTCACTCAAATAACTGTACAGTTAGAGATGGATTGGCATGGGTGGGGGCCAAATTATATGTGCCAGCAAAGTTGAGAAACCAAATATAACAGCAAGCTCATGATTCTAAAGCCGCTGGTCATTTTGGATTCGTGAAAACCTTACACTTGGTTAGAAGGCAATTTTGGTGGCCTACTTTGAAAAAGGACATTGAAACTTATGTAGCTAGTTGTTCTATCTGTGCCTCAGCCAAACAGCCTCCTGGTAAGCCAGCAGGCTTGTTACAAAATGTGGCTAGACCAATGGCTCCATGGAAGGAAATCTCTATGGATTTTATAGTGGAATTACCTGAGAGTGGGGGGAATACAATTATTTGAGTAGTAACTGATTTGTTTTCCAAACAGGTACATTTCATACCTTATCCGAAGATCCCATCTGCAAAAACATTGGCTAAACTGTTTATTTTACATATCTACAGGTTACATGGGGTTCCTGAACGCATAATCTCAGACAGGGGTGTCCAGTTCACCTCAAACTTTTGGAAGGAGTTCCTGAAGTTATAGGGCTCTGCCCAGGGCTTAAGCTCTGTCCACCATCCACAAACCAGTGGGGTATGTGAGAGAACTAACTCGGTATTGGAACAATATCTTAGATGCTATATAAATTATCAGCAAGATAATTGGGCTGACATTGCCATTCGCTGAGGTGGCATATAATAATTCGGTACATAGTAGTACTGGGTTTACTCTGTTTAAAGTGGCGTTGGGACAAGACTTTGTACCCATACCCAAGCTTCCATGGGAGAAACCTAACATTCAGTCATTAGATGAATGGATAGCACAACTCCAGCTTATCTGGCTGGTTACCCGCAAAGCACTAGATGATGCACATCAAGCTCATAAGAAATTTGCAGATAAAAAGAGAACTCCACAAAAACCATATCACATGGGTGACAAGGTTTTTTTTATCCACCAGATATTTGCAAACCACCCAAAAGTCAAAAAAGCTTGGCACTAAGTATGTTGGACCTTTCTCAATTGAATGAATTGTAAACCCTGTGGCAGTCCAAATGAAATTACCAAAAACTCTTCGACGGATCCACCCTGTTTTCCACATTAGTTTATTAAAACCTGAACATACTTCTGACTTGAGACCAACTCAGGTTGATCTTCCTGTACCATTGCTAATTGAAGGTAAACAACATTTTGAAGTTAAAGAAATTTTGGATTCTCGAAAACGAAGGGGTCGACTCCAGTATTTGGTTGCTTGGAAACATATTCCTTCTTCCCAGGCTGAGTGGGGAAATGAGAAGGATGTTAGAGCTCCTACACTTATCAAGGCATTTTGTACTAAATATCCTGATAAACCCTAAGAAAATAAGTATGTTGCTGTTACCTGTATATTGTCTATTACCTTTTTTTTTTTTTTTTAGGACTAACATCTCTTTTTTAGGAGGGCTGAATGTCAGCCTTCAAGATTTTCTCCCTTTGCTTTGCATCTTTTGGCTGTCATAAGTAACAGGGGGGAGGAGGGGGAGAATGATTATGGGAAGTGAGCTGGAGGTGTTACAAACCAGAACTGTATAAACTGGTGTGGGGGGGGTACATTCTATGCTTAAGTTTCTATTCTATGCTATGCACAGCTGCAACTCTTTATCAAACTATGTCAAGGTCAACAGACAGAAGCTTCATCACCACCTGGAGATGCCCATATGATGGTATACACAACTTTTAATTGGAGGAACCAACTGAACTATTGGGGGTGGGAACGTTGCCATTACTTTGTATATGTGATTTGCACACCTATTTTCTCAGATTCAGAATTCCTTTGTTGCTACCAGTTGATTTCCAGTAAAAGATATCTTTTCTCTAATTAAAAGAGTCTAAGTATTTCTTTCTTGGATTTTGAATGGAGCACCAGCTGACAATCCTGTTCATAACTTTGAGGTTCTCCTGGTCTTGCAACTTTTGCTCAAAGATCAGGTAGTGGTTATGTCTAGCAGAGCCTTTGCAGAGCTTCAGTTAATGCACCAGTTGCAGCTTTTGCTGGATTAGGGCTCCCTGTCACTCAGTAACCCTAGTCATTTCTCATCTGGATTACTGCAATGCACTTTACATGATGCTAGTCTTGAAATGCATTTGGAAGCTTCAACTGGTGCAAGACATGGTAGCACAAGCAGTCTTTGGAGCCCATAGAATGATCCATGTTACACCACTGCTTTGTGAACTGCACTGGCTGTTGATTTGCTTCCAGGTGCAATTCAAGGTATTGTTCATGATGTTTAAAGCCTTCTGTGATATAGGTCCAGAGTACCTGATGAAACACCTTGTCCCATTAAGACAAACCCATCCTACTCATGCCAGCTTAGGGGGCCTACTTCAGATCACATTGGTTATGGAACGTTGACTGACAAGATCCAGTAAAAAGAGTCTTCTTTATTGTACAGCCTGTCCTCTGAAACATCCTGTCCCACCTCCCCAGAGTGAGATTTGCCCCACCCTGCTATCCTTCTGCAAGAGCTTGAAGATCTGGCTTTGCTGGTGGACCTGGGAACCTAAAAGGGGAATACATCACTGGAGGTGCCTGCTGGACTAACCACCTCCACCTCCCCGCTGTACTTCTTGCCCTAGGCTCATTTTTACATTTCATATTATTACACTTCCACTGTTTATTTTTATTGTTTTATTTCTTTACTATTGTTTTGTTTATATGGTTATCATTCTCCCCCCTGTTTTATTGTTCTAAGGTTCCCAGAGTAGCCCTGTGACAAAATGGATGGCAAATAAATTTAATAAACAAATAAATAATAGAGTAGAACAGAAATACATCCAGGAGTAATGTGGGTTGTCTTTTAGGAAAGCAAAGCAGTTCCTCTTGATTAGCTATATGAACAAAGACAGAGACACCCAGACATGAACAATATGTATAGAAACACTCTGATTATCTCTGGAGAGAAAGTATAGACATATACATATACTACTACATGTTACTTTGTTACACAATAGAAAATACAGATGTATTCTATGGCCTTTGCCAGTAAGGAGGTCAGAAATAATAAGCTATATCCTGAATGCTTTGCCTACTTCTTTCTGTCTCCAGAGGCTGTAGGAGATATTATTGTAATATAATGACATCACTAGAGGGAGAAGAGCTAAAATATTTGGTCCTTTTATTAACTGGGCAGATGGGGGATTTCATAGACTCCTTTTAGTAAAACAGACATGCTGCAGTATTAGAGATTTAATGCATCTGTTTTACTCATTATTAAAAAAACAAAAACCAGAAATTGCACAGTGGTCTATTGTTCTTGAATTTTGGTAATGACACTTAGTGCCTCCAGAAGCTATTAGATAGGACCTATGGGTCTGTCCTCTCTAAACAAAGAAAATAGAACATAAATGTTTTTGAATTGGATATGGTATAGTGGGGTAATCATCTTAATTTTGCTGTTATGTTTTGTTTAAATTTTTAATATAGTTCCTCAGATAGTTTTCCTTGAAGAAGTTGCTCAGTGAAGAGATTAATAACAACAGTTAAATCTTTATGAAAACTGCTTCCTTTTCCAAATATTGCTTAATATTGGGTGAATTTTTAGGGTATCTTTTTAGTGCATGAGAATAATATTGAAGTACCAAAAAGCTAAAAACACAAAAGCAAGGGGTTATCTTTCAGAGAAGCATAGCATTCCCTTTGGTGCAAGTGCTGAGAAATTTGGAAAACCTTGAAACAAAATTATAATATTGATAGAAAAATTTTGGATAGTAAACAATAAACACATCACATATGTTTTTAGGGTATATCAGCACAGGTTCTTGTTATGAAAAGAGCAATTCATAACAGAATGATATATGAATGAGAATTAATAATAACCAGAACATAGCAGAACATATTGAATTCCCTACTGGAAAGTAGGGGATCTTATTATCTTCTATTGGTTTCAATAGAACAATCATGACTAACTTTTGTTGGACTGAATCTGAAGCTTGGGAAGACCAAACACTGTAATAAAATATTACTTCAATATTCTGAGAATTAGCAGTTGTTGATTTCTTTTCTCTGGTGACTCATAAATGAAAATTGCCACAGCAAAGGATTTGGACAAATCAAGCTGAATGGGAAATCTTCTGGCTGTTGGGAAATCAGTCCAATATTACAATATTACTGGACCAGACGGAATATGTGGCCTACTTCTTTAAAAAGCTATCCATTTCCATAGCCAAACTTCTAAACATAATCTTTGGAAAATCTTTCATGACCAGCTCCTTGTCAAAACTATGGTCACAAGCCATGATCATCCCCATCTTCAAAAAGGGAGACCCAGTCTAGTTGAAAATTACAGACCAATCTCTTTATGCTGCATCACCTGTTTCAGAAAAAAACTATTCTGTAATCTGCAACTATTACACTGCAAAAACATACGGACTACACAACTTGATTAAGGCAAAGCAATAGATGCAATCTACATAGACTTCTGTAAAGCCTTTAATTCAGTGGTACATGATAAACTACTCCTAAAACGAAAATCTTATGGTATCTCTGGACAACTGCATAACTGGATTCCTGTCAAATAGACAACCAATAGACAACCAATAGACAACTATATTCCTGTCAAATAGACAACCAATAGTCAAAATTGGGAGAGTCCTATCAAATTCTGTACCTGTCAACACCCCAAGGTAGTGTTCTAGGACCAACTCTCTTTATATTCTACATAAATGATCTCTGTGATCATATTAAGAGCAACTGCATTCTCTTCGTTGATGATATAAAGCTATTCAACACCACAGACAATACTGCTACCCTTCAAAAAGATCTTGACTATTTATCAGAATGGTCAAACAAATGGCAACTTCAACTTCTTGCATTTATATACATTTTTAGTTATCCTCCATCATTGGTTAACTTTGGTTACTGCTTAACTTTCGTTACTGTTTAGTACAGTAATCCATACAATTAATTATCTCTAGTTAAAGTCTAACATAAGTCTACTTCCCCTCTCTAATCCTCCTTTATCCATAGATTAGTGACTTTGTTTGTCTGAGTTGTATTTGCTTGGAAACATTCTTTATCTGAGGTTTGCCATCCGAGATTGGAACATTCCTGCAATTACAACTCTATAGTTGGATTTCTTGCTTTCTAGCTAGTCTTTAGATCTTCAGCTCAGCACAGCCGAACATCCCTTAGGACTGAAGGTTTGTTTTCAGTGCAGACTCACGGCAAGCAAATTTGAGATACTGAGCTAGCTAATGGCAGATAAATAGATCACTGAATGATTCTGTGAGCAACTCAATCTGCCTACTTTGCCTGATTTTGAGTAAAAGTTGCTCTTTTTTAAAATAAAAAAATCAATATTTACATGCATGGTGTGTTGTGAGTTAATTTTGTGAGTTTACTTGCTAGCAAATTTTATGAATTTGCTTGCAAGCAAATTTTATGTGACAGACTGAGCTAGCCAATGGCAGATAAATAGATCTCTGAATGAATCTGTGATTCTGTGAGCAACTCAATCTGCCTGCTTCGTCTGATTTTGGATAAAAGTTGCTTTTTTTGATAAAAAAATCAATATTTATATAAATATTTATAATATTTACATACAAGCCATGGCCAGCCAGTCACATGACCACCAAGCAACACCCACAAATTAGGCCACTCCCACAGAACCAGTTAGTGTCCCTGGGATCTAAAATTATGAGTTTGGTGGTCCCTGAGGTCCAAAAGGTTGGCGACCTCTGAACTAGGGCATACAAAACATTTGTCAGACCAATACTCGAATACAGCTCATCAGTCTGGAACCCACATTAAGTATCTGATATTAACACAGTTGAGAAAGTCCAGAAATATTTCACAAGAAGAGTTCTACACTCCTCTATTCGTTGCAGAATACCTTATGCCACCAGACTTGAAATTCTAGACCTAGTAAACCTAGAACTATGCTGTCTTTGGTCCGATCTAAGTATAGTATATAAAATCATACATTGCAATGTCCTACTGGTCAATGAATATAGCTTCAACCATAACAATACAAGAGCAAACTATAGATACAAACTCAAGGTTAACTGCACCAAACTTGATTGCAGGAAATATGACTTCAGCAACAGAGTGGTCAATGTCTGGAATAATCTACCTGACTCTGTGGTGTCTTCCCCAAACCCCAAAAACTTTAACTTTAGGCTGTCTACTATTGACTTTCTACTATTGACCCCTTTCCCCTTTCCTGTAGGAGGCGTGCATGAGCGTACCAAAGTGCCTATCATTCCTGTCCTATTGTTTCTTTTATTTTTCTTATATGTACTCATTTCTTGCATTCATAGCTATGTTTATCCTTATACCTATTATCTTGACAAATCAAATAAATAAATAAATAAATATTTAGTCCATTTAACATGAAAGCAATCAAGACATACCTGCTTCAATTTTTCGCAGCATTCCCCACCACCCTAACACTGGAGAAGTATTTATTTTCAAGAATATCAGTTTTTAACATATTTAGCATCTCTTTAGGGCAGAGGTTCCCAACCTGGGGTGCTTGCACCCCCTGGGGGTATGAGATGATATTCCAGGGGGTACGAGAAAAGTCCAAGTAAATAATAGAATATTGGCTATATGTTGGCATTATTATTCCAGGGGGTGCGAGGTTCGAGTGAAATTTTATTCCAGGGGGTACGAGGTTCGAGTGAAATTTTATTCCAGGGGGTGCGAGGTTCGAGTGAAATTTCTTTAGGGGTGCGGGGTGAAAAAAAGGTTGGGAACCACTGATCTAAGGATTTTAGAAACATCCAGAAACCATACTTGTGAATTAGCAAAAATGAAGCTTGATTTCAAGAATCAAGAAACCAGAAAATAAAGATACTTGTAATGATCTTTCTTCTTCAAACAGTGTGAAATTTGAAACAGTTACTTGAAACATCATAAAGGTAAAATGAGAAGAGAACTGGGGATATTTAAAACAAAACAAAACCTGCAACAAACTTTATTTGCTTGACAGTTCTGCTCAAGTTTACTTATGAATAAATCCTAGAATACTGGAAGAGGGAAAGAACTATCCTGCATTCAGATTTAAATTATATACTGCTGCTATACTAATAGAAAAGTGGCAGCATATCTGATGCATGCTTAGCCCAAGAGAAAGGAAAAAGGATGGGAAAAGGCAGATAATCACTCGACATTGTTTTTTTTTTAAAAAACAAAACATTACAGCAGCCATTCACATATGAAGGGTACTCTGGACAGAGCCTTGAATGAACAAATTGAACAAATTGATCCATTTGAATTAAATGTGAGTCAACAAAGGACTAATAAAAGGAAAAAAAACTTCATTCAGTACATAATTGAACTAAGGATTTGCGAGAACCTGATGTAGGAATGTACATCAATTCAGAAAAGTTAGGCCAAATTCAGGGATGGCTTGATTATTAGTAGCTACTAAACTATATAACCATTTGTTACCTCCAAATATGATAAATACTGTGTGCTAGGAAGTAATGGTGGAAGAGAGATATTGTCATCCTTTTCTTGACTGGCCAATTTTTGGCTGTGATTGGCTAATCATGTTCTTGAACAAGATGATATTATGAACAGATTTATGAAAACAGAAGAATGAATGCCCATTGTAATGGAGCACTGGAAGCTCCTAAAGCCAAGAATGCTGAGGAATATATTGGTAAAATATAATACACACATAGAATAGGTAGATCAGATTTTCACTCAGCATTCCCTGCCTCAATAATCATAATTATTAAATAAATAAAATCAAATCAGTAATTAAATTGATAAAAAAGCAAGGAAATTTTAAGACCTGGAAATGAATAGTAAAACTGAAAAATGAACAAATTAATGCCTACATTATGCCTTACATGCCAAGAATTAATATTTATTTGTCCCTTTTAGCTACTGTCATGAGAGTTGCAGCACAATGGCAAAAGCTGAAGAACAGAAATCAAGAAAATGTCTAACTGAAAGCAGACACAAAGAGAAATCTTAAATTCTGCTTTTTCCAATCTCTTTTTTGCACCCCCTAGATCCATGATGGTGAACCTATGGCACACGTGCCGGAAATAGCACTTCTGCTGGTATGCGAGAGGTCACCTGGAAGAGTCCCACTGTGCATGCACATGTGCACCCCACCAGCCAACTGATTATTGGGTATCTGTCACGCATACACAGGGGAGACGTGTGCGTGGGAGAGGCACGTGCATCCATAGTGACATGCGGTGCAGGAGGGGGTTGTGCATGCACGTAGAGGGGTGTGGGGGGAGTCTCGTGTGCATTGCATCATGGGTGCAGGCATGAGAGCTCACGCACATGGACACACACGCATACTTTTGGCACATAGCATGGAAAAGGTTCACCATCACAGCCCTAGAATCTCATATATAATTGCTAAAAACTAATAGCATTTTAAAATCATTTTATGGCAAGAAGCACATAAAAATCATGTAGAATTGTAGTAGAAACACAACAATAGACATAATTAAAAGTGACCCTAGTCCACCACAACCAGCCTCACTTCCTGTTGTACTTCATTAATTATGGAAAAAAGAAGTCAACATAAAATGGCATGAAATATTTATCCATTCCTGTTTCTGTACAAGATAGATCCATTTTTTAATATACCACACAAACAGAAACACTTTGCAGCATCTCTTTGGTCTCTTCTATCTCTCATCTGCTATCTGCTCAGGAATGACTGCCAATTAAAGGTGATGACAACACCATGATACAAGGTTGTTTAGGAATGCTTTTAGCAAAGGAGAATGTTAATTAATAGTGTTCTGTACAGTCATTTACATTCTTGTAAATGCCGCGCTGTGATTGGTCAAAGCACACAGTTATCCGATTGGTCGAGTGAGCCGCACTGATTGGCCCGCTGCGAATCTCCCGCGATTGGTGGAAAGTGGTGCCATTGGCTGCGGCCGCCGTGGCTTGGAAATAAAAAGCCACTGTTTTCCCCCCGGAGCCCGAGCCGTTCTCGGGACCAATAAAAGAGCTGAACCAAGTCACTGAGTCCTGGTCTCCTTGCTGCGACGGACACAACACTGGCGATGAAGGTGGGATCCCAAGGCTAATCCCCACCAACACGTGTCTGGAGGAAGCGAGATTGACAAGATGGCCAGCATCGCACCGCCCGTGCCCTTTAATGCTGCTACCGAGGACTGGGAATCATACACAGACAGATTCCTCATGTTCCTCGAGTGTAGCAACATGAAGGATGCCGCCGGTCCGAAGAAAAGAGCTGTCTTCCTGACACACTGCGGGCCCGCAGTGTTCAAGATGACAAAAGCTCTAGCAAAACCCGCGGATGTCAAGGAGATGGACTGGGCTGACCTCGAACCATTGCTCCGGAACCACTATGCCCCCGCTGTGCCCACCCTCATCAGGCGGCATGATTTCTACCGGCGGGACCAGAGATCGGGTGAGAGCATCAGCGATTTTGTGGCTGAGCTACGAAGCTTAGGGGGCATGTGCGGGTTCTTGGACATGGATGAGGCCTTATGGGACTGCGTTGTTCTCGGACTCCGAGTCCCAGTCCTACAGAGCTGACTGATGGCCAAAGGCGACATCGCCCTCGCCGACGCAGTCGCTGAAGCCACCGCAGCCGAGGCAACCTGGAAATTGGCGAACCACATGTGGAGACCAGACACTGGAGAGCGCACCGTGGCCGCTGACCCAGGACGGGCGACTGAGGCTCACCCAGAAGCAAGTTACCACGAGACCACCACCCATCATGGCGAATTCCACTCCACCTCCGACACCACGGACGAGGAGGAGGAAATCCACCGGCTCCAGATGGGATGGGACCGGCACGATCAGCGGAGTCATAAGTCGGGGACCGCATGTGCCGGGTGCGGGGGTGATCACCCTCAATCAGAGTGCCGTTTCTTTGATGCAGTCTGCCAGCACTGCGACAAAAAAGGTCACATCGCCCGAGTCTGCTGATTGAGGAAGGCCTACAGCCCCAGACGGCGGGACCCCAGTGACCGGAGGCATGACAGCACACCCCCCAGGGCCAGAGATCACCAAGCCGAAAGCTGATGGGACCAGAGCGGATGGAACCGACGAGGTGGCAAAACCCAGCGGAAAGAGGAAACCCACCAAACGGTCATCATCGGCCACGCATCAACCACCGATGCCTGAAAAGGTAGGTAGGCATCGAGGGCGAGCCATGCAAAATGGAGGTGGACTCCGGGTCCTACCTCTCCATGGTCACCTGGCAAGAAATCAAATGCTTGGTGCCTACCATCCACAAGAAGGGACTGGAGAACCAGAAACTAATAATCAAGGACTACCAGGATAATTGCATCCCGGTAGTCGGAACTGGACAATTCAAGGTAACATTCAAGGGCTGCACAGCAAAGCTTCCCCTGACAATCGTGGACCGAGACTGACCCAGCCTTCTGGGACTCCAATGGTTCGCACCGTTCGGCATTGAGATTACGGGCATAAACCACATCGCAGAGGCCGATTGGGAACAGCATCTGGCACAGGACTTCCAGGAAGTGTTCGATGGCACCCTAGGCAAGTACCTAGGGCCCCCTATTTCCTTCAGCCTAGATCCCAACATTCCCCCGATACGCCTAAAACCAAGGCGGGTACCTTTTGCACTCCGGCCAAAAATAGATGAGCAAATTGACAAGCTCGTCAAGCAAGAGGTCCCACAACCAATCGACCACACCTGGTGGGAGACCCCAATAGTCACCCCAGTCAAGCCCGATGGGTCGGTAAGAATCTGCAGGGACTATAAGGCCACCCTAAATTGCGCCTTACAACAAAGCGCCTACCCCGTCCCAGTAGTGCAGCACCTTCTACACTCACTGGGGGGAGGCAAGGTTTTTGCGAAGCTTGACCTGGTGCAAGCATACCAACAGCTGCCGGTCGATGCAGAAATCACGGAGGTGCAAACCATAGTCACCCACCAGGGAGCGTTTTGCTGTAACCTACTCCAGTTCGGAGTCAGCGTGGTGCCGGGAATTTTCCAGAGCCTCATGGAGAGACTTTTGCAAGGAATTAAGGGGGTGGTGCCCTACTTCGACGATGTGCTGGTGTCAGCAGCCAACCAGCTAGTACTAGAGGGTCGCCTAAGGGAAGTACTAATGAAATTCAAGGAAACCGGGCTAAAAGTGAAGAAAGAGAAATGCCAGCTTTACACAGAGCGGGTCGAGTTCCTAGGATACCTCCTAGACCGGCACGGCATCCACCCAACTGCAAACAAAATCAGAGCCATTAAGGAGGCCCCCACGCCCAGGAATAAAACTGAACTGCAGGCATTTCTGGGACTGCTTAATTTTTACAATGTTTTCCTGCCCCAAAAGGCAACTGTGGCAGAGCCTTTGCATAGGCTTTTGGACAAGGCGGCCACCTGGACTTGGAGGAAATGTGAGGAAGCTGCCTTCAGGAAAACCAAGGACCTTCTCATCTTGGATGCCGTCCTCATCCAATACAATGAGACCCTACCACTTGCCGTCACATGCGACACCTCACCCTTCGGTGTCGGTGCCATCCTCAGTCACTCCCGGATGGAAAAGAAGCATCCATCGCCTTCTTCTCAAGGACACTCACCAAACCAGAGAGGAACTATAGCCAGCTGGACAAGGAGGCCCTGGCTATCGTCGCAGCAGTGAAGAGGTTCCACGAGTACATCTACGGCCGCACGTTCACCATTATCACAGATCACAAGCCGCTGTTGGGAATCCTGGCAGGGAACCGGGCCACCCCGAACATCCTATCTCCCAGAATGACAAGGTGGTCCGAATTCCTTGCCGCCTACAGCTACCGGCTCACACACCGACCCGGTAAGATGATCACCCACGCAGACGCCCTGAGCCGCTCGCCGTTACCCAACCTAGACACTGACCCAGCACCCACGACGACCACCCTCAGTATAGAGACTCTGCCCGATCTACCCATAACCGCGTCAGACATTGCCCGAGAAACTAATAAAGACAAAAGTCTGGCATGGGTGTTACAAAAGAAAAAGGGTGGCCGGAAAAAGACGATGACAAAGCATTCAGGATATTCCGGAACCGGCAAACAGAACTCTTGCTACAAAAAGGGTGTGTACTTTGGGGGGATAGGGTTGTTATTCCGGAAAAGCTACAAGGGAAGGTATTGAGGTTGTTACACGAGGGGCACCCGGGCATAGTTAGAACAAAAGCCCCGGCCAGAAGTTACGCTTGGTGGCCAGGGATGGACAAGCAAATCGAGGCTTGGGTGGCAAGATGTGAACGCTGCCAAGAAACCAGACCGAGCCCTCCCGTGGCACCAATCTTGGAATGGGAAACCCCCAGGGGACCATGGTCCAGGATCCACATAGATTTTTCTGAGCCCACTAAGGGACATACATTCCTCATAACGGTAGATGCTTACTCCAACTGGTTGGAGGTAAGCAACATGAAGACCACCACCATGGAGCCATGACCAAGGAACTTAGCAAGCTATTCGCAACCCATGGCCTCCTAGATGTCATCATGTCGGATAACAGGCCCGATTCACCTCACTAGAATTTGAAAAATTCCTAGTGGAACAGGGCATGCGACATGCACTGACAGATCTGGCACATCCGACGGCGAACGGAAGGGCAGAACGGATGGTTCAATTTACGAAAAAAACCATCCAAAAATTCGAACATGGGGAAATCCAAGAAAAATAAATAAAATACTTTTTATACAACATATAACCCCGAACACGACAATGAACAAAAGCCCGGCAGAGCTACTAATGGGGAGGAAAATAAGGTCCCCACTCGACAGACTGCACCCCACATACAACCCGGAAAACCCCCCAAACTCCTCTAGCAAGCACCGGTCCTTTGTGCCAGGTGACGCCGTCTACGCAAAGAACCTAACTGGAGACCCACTGTGGGTACCAGCAACCATAACCCAACTGACAGGTCCCCGCTTGTACCGGCTGCAAACAACCGATGAACGAGCGTGGAAACGCCACATCGATCAATTAAGATCGAGAACAATCACAGGAAACACAACCGACACGCAATCAAACACAGACAACCCCCCTAATACAAGCCAAGAGGGGAGGGAATACCCAGGGAACCAAAACCCATAGGAAGAAACCAGCAACACTTACTGACTAACAGCCAGCTTGAAGCCTCACCAGGAAGAAGCAGCCAGGCCAGCTCAATCAGCCCAGAAAGACTAGGGGGGAGCGGCGAAAACCGCAGCTTAACCAGCCCGGATAGACTGGGAGGGAGCTGCGACAAGAGGCCTGGTGACACCTTCCAGGCGGTTCCACCGACGAGGCCGAGAGCAACAGAGGACCCGACTGAACTGGCCAGGCCAAACAACAACTAACCTGCACAGGTCTAGTAGGCAAGTACGGAGCCCCACCTACTTACGGGACTATGTCATGTAGGACCAAACCAAGAGGAGAGGGGTATTCTGTACAGTCATTTACATTCTTGTAAATGCCGCGCTGTGATTGGTCGAAGCGTGCAGTGATCTGATTGGTCGAGCAAGCCGCACTGATTGGCCCGCTGCGAATCTCCCGCGATTGGTAGAAACTAATTGCGGGAGATTCAAAGTGGTGCCATTGGCTGCGGCTGCCGTGGCTTGGAAATAAAAAGCCGCTATTTTCCCCCCGGAGCCTGAGCCGTTCTCGGGACCAATAAAAGAGCTGAACCAAGTCACTGAGTCCTGGTCTCCTTGCCGCGACGGACACAACAAATAAGACAAAAGTCTTAATCTACTCTGTAATCTCTGGTTGAACTGTGTTCTATATCCACTAAAGATGTATGCACAATGTTCCTCTAAATGATTGGTTTTTAATGCAAGTTTTCACAATTGGCTCATGATAATATATGCTTTTTAAAATTGTATAAAAGAGGGTCCACTCTAAGCTGTGGGAGATATGCCCATTTGGAATTTGCTTCCAGATAATTATTTTATTTGCAAATAAAAGTTTTCTTTTATTTTTCATCTACATGGTGCAGTTCATTGGGCCTTCATGCAGTAAATTCATAGCTGATTTATCAGGAGCAAAAAAAAGGTGCAAAGAAGTGTACTGATTTTCAAGAACTTTTCATTCAAAAACAGATTATAAAAAGGTTCCGGTTCCATGTGGCTTCAGCGGAAGCAGGAATTCACGACTGTTTGCAATTCCTACTGTGCTTGCCGCTGAGGTACCCCCGATCCAAATGGGTCAGGGGCATATGGCTGCCCCATAGAGGCAGCCGAAGAGAAAGGGGAGCCGGACAGGGGGTTGGGAGTGTCGCAGACCTCTTCCTCGTCCGAAAAAACCCCTTTTTCCCAAGGTGGTGGAGCGGCGGTCAGCAATGGCCGCCACGAAGAAGCCTGCAACCGGGTAAGATCGTGCTGGAGGAAGCAAGAAAAGTGAAAGTGCTGGCTGAGCCGGGTCAATCAACATCTTTTAAACTCGCTGGAACTGAACTGTCTGAATTTCTGGAGGATACACTGTATCCCTAAGAAGATTGGAAAGCGACAGAGAAGCTGTTAAAGGGAACTTTTTTTTTCTTCACTCTCCCATCCCATGGAAACAGCAGATGAAGATTTGAAATTTGTTTGGGCACTGAAGGTGAACTATTTTGAAAGTTGAAGTTCTTGGACATTGGATTTAAAAATTAAAGAAATTGGAAAACCCTTATTAGAGGTATGGATTTCTGATCATTTAAAAATTGATGTTGCAAGTGGGAAGGGAGAGGAAAAAAATTGGAGCAGAAGTGGAAAAAGGAGGAGATTGCCTAGAATCCCAAAGAAAGATATAGGTAATTGGACATCTTTGATTAAACAATAACCCCAGAAAGAGAAATAGAAGAAGGAAGAAAAGTATTAATTTTTGGAACTTTTTTTGAATTATTTTTGATTAAAAATACTTGGGTGGTTGTTTTGGGAAAAGTTTCTCTTTTCATGATGGCATCGCTGGTGGATGAACTAAAGACTGAATATCAAAAATATAAAAAGGAAGAACAAGATGGAAAAGATACTTTGGGCACTTTAATTCAATTTTTAGAAATGGCGTTATGTACTTATGAAAAGTTGACTATGCAGCAGAATGACTGGGACAAAGAAGAAGAGGAACAAGAAGCCATCTTTGATGAACAATGGGTTTTTTCCGGGGAGGAGGAGAAAGACGATAAGAAAAAGGGGATTTTAAGGTTTGAAAAAACAACCAAAAAAGAGAAAAATGAGAGGAAAGGTGGATGCAAGGTTAGAAAGCAACAGAAAGGGAGTAAGAAAAGGGAGGAGGAGAGACAAAGGGGTAAAAAGGGCAAGGAGAAGAATAAGCAAGAGAGAAAGAGGGGGGAGGAGAAACCTCAATGGTGGGAAGCAAGATCTAAAGAAAAAAAGCTTATTTAGAGACAATGGGTGAATCTAATTAAGGATAAAAAAGGGGGGGGGGATTCTGGAAGGTACATAAGATTGTGTTTTTATATGTGCATTTAGAGTAGAACCTTTCTTATAAAATTTATTGAGTAATTTTAGAATGTACTAAACAGAATCCCAAGATAAATTAAGTGTTATATGAAGTACTTTAAAGTTAGGGTAATGAGTTGAAGGAGTCACTCCAATTAGTGTATAGGAGAAGTATTGTAAAAGAAAAAAGATGAATGGATAGCTGGAAACAGAACAGACAAAGAATGTTATTGAAAATGGTAATAAGATATGGAAGGATATATAAAGTGAATATGATGTGTAAATTTCGTCTATGTGAAGAGTTTTAACTCGGGATCAAGCAGCTTTCAGAAAAGATGTTTTAGGTTTTGTTATATTTTTTGTGTTTTGTATGTTGATAAAAGGCAATAAAATTTCAATTAGCAAGAAATAATTTGGATGAAAAGGAGAAGTTGGGATAAGATATGAAGTTAAATAGATAAAGTAAATATTGCTATTATAATTTGGAATCATTATGTTCTATTGGTTTTCTTCTTTAATTATTATTATTATTATTATTTTTAGAAAAGAATTTATAAGCTGTTATGCCTTGATTGTTTGTGCACTGTTTTGTAAAATTAATAAAATTTGTTTTTTTTAAAAAAAACAGATTATAAAAAGCAGGTATTGTGAACTTCCATCATGAAGTAAACAGAATCAATACCAAGATGAAGAGTGTGGAATGAATAATTATGAATCACTAGTTTTAGAATACACAAAGTACTGCAAGCTACTTCTGCTGACTGCTGGCTTCAATTCAGCACTTCAATTCTCAATGGCTCAGCTGACCATCCTTCTGGTATGTCTTAGATGAGAACCCAGATTGTTGGAGGCAATATGCTGACTCTGTAAACTGCTTAGAGATGGCTGTAAAGCACTAAGTGCTATTGCTATTGTTATCTGGCTATTCTAAGCACATGTGGAAAGTGGTTTTTCTTAAAATAAAACAAAAACAAAACATAAAACCCAAATATTTCTTAACCATAAGAAATATTTTAGGGGGGCGGGGCTGGCTTCTGGGCAGTACAACGTGTTATCTTGAAGCTCCAAGATCGCTGTCAATATCTTTGCTGCTGGATGGTCCTTCTGGACCTAAACCATCCCATAGAGATGGTGACAGAGAAGAGCACATCCTGTTGATCCTGGGGACATTGCAAAGTCCCTGGTAGATCCAGGAGAAGCTCTTTTTTCCAGCGGCAAAAGAGACAGCTATTCAAGCTGCTGAAGCTGGGACAGCTCTGGAATGGAAGAGATCTGGAAAGAAAGTGTGTCAGCTTGGTGAGATGAATTTCTACTTACTATTTTTGGGAGAGAACACCCTAAAAGACTTAAAGTGAAATTAAAAATGAAGACAAAAGAGGTTAAGTGGCGACATTAAGCTAAATTATTATTAGACTATTAGATTATTGACCACGCCAGCCAAAAATTCCAAACCAAAACAAAAGAAAAATATCTCTATCAATGATCTCCAAGACTCCTGCACATGTTTCAGATGTCTTGAAACCATCAATGAAAGTGAAATTTACATCAAATGCTGCCTATGCGAAAATCAAGCCCATCCTGCCTGCTTAAATGCAAACAAAAGCCTAGCTGATATGGTTAAAAATTCAGATACATTCTTTTATCTATGTCCATCATGTTCTCCTAAGCTAAACAAACTGAGTACCCTTCCTGACAGAGTTGAAAGCATAGAATCACTCATTCACTCAATAGAAGAATGCTTAGCAACACATTTTGAAACAACTATACAAGCAAGCCTAATCTCTCTTGAAAAAAAAAATACAGCACAGATAAGTGAGTACCTATCAAAATCAAATTCCACAACAACCACAACCTTTACCTTAACTACAATCACAACTACAAACAAAAATAACCACCCAACCACAGCCACAAACAATTACTATTCCATCAAATTATTCCACAAATAATATCCCCTTACTCATCAAAGACATCATGGAATGTGAACAGAAACGTCCAAATGCCATCTTATTTGGTCTCGAAGACACCAACAAATCAGATGACATCACCAAAGTTCCCGATATCATAAGCAACTCAAATACAACAAACATCTCTCCTAAAGATATCTTTGAAATAACCAGAGATGACCCTGAGTTCAAATACAATGACGGCTCTGTGGCCCCAAGATTTTGTAGAGTTATATGCAAAAATGAGTCCAGTAAATGCATATTTATTAATACAATAAACACTATTGCAAAAACCAATCCTGTATAAGATGTTTTACAGGTGGCACTTTCCCCCGACAAGAATAGCAAGAATGTTTAAGAACAAATCTGAAAAATGCTGGAAATGTCATCAGATACCCAGCTCGTATTACCATATGTGGTGGACTTGTGAGGATGCTAGAAAATATTGGACTATAATTCGCATGTGGTTGGAAAAAATGACAAAGAAACACATAGACTTGAAACCAGAGATTTTCTTATTGGGAATTTTACCTGATATATATAATAAAGATTTGAAGTACCTGATTGTAAATGTATTAACAGCGGCTAGGATTGTATTTGCTAAAAATTGGAAGAATGAGAAAATACCATTACAGGAAGAAATTATTAAGAAAATATTGGAATGTGCTGAGATGAGTAGATTGACATTTGAAATTAGAGAGCAAGAGGATAAACAATTTTATGAAATTTGGGATCTTTTTTATCAATGGCTAGATGATAAAATACCATAATAAAATATTTAGAATGCTAGACAGTAAGGAATATCTTTATTTTGCTATTTTGCTATTATTTTGTTATTTGACATTATATTTATGAAGGGTTTTTTAGGATTGATTTGATATGATTATATGATTTGTTATAGAATAAACTGGTTTAAAGTATTGTTAGCTCATAAAGCATGAATGATTAAAAATATAGTCAAAAACTTTTTTTAATGATATTAGGATATATAAGTTTGGATTGACAATATGAGTTGTTATGTAACATCATTGTAACTGGGACTACAGAATGAATGCACAAAAATGATGAACCAACTGACACACTGGATGTACATATGAGAGTTGATGTTTTTATGTTTTGTTTGTCTTGTTTGTTTGTAGAAAATTAATAAAATCTCTTTCAAAAAAAAAAAAAAACTTCGCTCAAGACCAGACTTATCCATACTGCAAAGAATCTGCTCCCGTTAACTCTGCACAGAACTCAAAAATTGTCTAGACAATGGAGAAAAGGACCTGTACATTGACTACAGATCTGATTGCATAAAAAAAAGTCATACAACCCCACCCCATCCAATCCAACATCACTCAAAACTAGGCACGCACGCCCCTAACTATCTCTATTCCAACTACAACTGGCAAGCTACTCAATGCAAGAAACCTTGTAAATAAAATACCTGAATTTCTCCTCTTACTAAATACAGCTAAATTTGACATTATATTTGTCTGTGAAACATGGCTCAACGCATCTCTCCCTGACTCCATTACAGTACTGATCAGATTGTGAAATCCGTAGTGTTGCTATCTTCTATAAAAAGTTAGTCGAACCACAGACAACTACAATGATCTAATACATATTGATTTTACAAAAGATAATGTTGAAAAAGCACTACACAATCGAAAACCATCTTTATCTATTGGACCGGATGGAATATGTGCCTACTTCTTAAAAAAGCTATCCACTGCCATAGCTGAACCTCTAAGCATAATCTTTTTTTAAAAAAAAACAAAGTTTTTATTTTTTACAACAAACATACGAACAAAACATAAAACATAAAACCATCTTTCAATTATATATATACAGTCTGTCAGTTGGTTACAATCTTTTGTGCTATCCTTTTTTTAACCATTACTTACAAGTTATATAAATTCTCACCTTATCGATCCAGCTTGTGCTTATATAATATCAATTATTAAACATTCATTTGACTATTTTTACATCATTTTATACGAGATATTCTAATTTTCATTATGATTTAATCTTATACATTCATACAATGGTTATATATTTTATATTGTATTCTATATCAATCAATTAACTTTTATTGTAAGGCTTACTAGTCTATTTCTTTACCACGTCTTTTTATCTAATCATTGATAAAATAATATCATATAAAATTGTTTATCCTCTTGTTCTCTAATTTCAAATGTCAACTTACTCATTTCAGCACAGTCCATAATTTTCTTAATAATTTCTTCCTGCATAGGTATTTTTTCATTTTTCCAGTTCTTAGCAAATACAATTCTAGCTGCTGTTAAAACATTTACAATCAAATATTTCAATTCTTTACAATATATTTCCAGTATAATTCCCAATAAAAACATCTCAGGTTTAAAGTCTATGTGTTGTTTTTGTCATTTTTTGTCATTTTTTATTATTTTTTCCAACCATGTGTGGAATATAGTCCAATATCTTTTTGCATTACCCCATGTGGTAATATGAACCAGATATCTGATGACATTTCCAACATTTATCCGATTTATCCCTGAACATCCTTGCAATTCTCGTCAGGGAATTGCATCCTTGCAATTCTTGTCAGTGCCACCTGTAAAACATCTTATACAAATTTTCTTTATATGCAGTGGACATTGTAATTTTATAATTTTGAGACCACAATTTTTGCCATTTATCTAAGTCAATCCCATATCCGAAATTTTTCCCCACACAATCATTGTTTCTTTTACTTGTTGTTCCTCTAATTTAAACTCGAGCAAATGTCCATAAAATTTTTTGATTACTTTTTCATCAGTACCTGTCAAAATTTTATCTAAATCAGTCAACTTGTCAAAGATACCTTCTGTTTTAACATCTTTATCAAATCTAGATTGTATTTGCAAATATGAAAACCAATTCATTTTTAAACCTTGTTCTTCCAACGCTTGCATAGATTTAAGTTCACCCTTTTCATTCAATATCTCACCATATCTAACTGTTTGTTCCTTTTTATAGAGTATTGGATAGGAAAAAGCTTCAATTGAAGATAACCATAGTGGAATTTTTCAATAATATTGCTTTTTTATCTTCTCCCAGATTAGAAATTGCTTCTCGAATATAATGTCTTTTAAAATACTACTGCATTTTAGTTCCCTTATACCAGAGGAAACCATGCCATCGCAACAGCAAGTCATGTCCTTCTAAATTCAAAAGTCTAGTATTCCTTAATGTTATCCACTCCTTTATCCACATCAGACTTGTCACTTGGTAGTATAATTCACAGTTGGACAAAGCAAATCCTCCTCTTATTCTTGCATCTTGTAACAATTTAAGTTTTATTCTCGCTTTCTTCCCCTGCTGAATGTATTTTAACACTATTTTATTTAAATCTTCAAAAAATTCTTTCCTTTTCTGGAATAAGTATAAGATTCTGGGCAATACATTCATCTTAATTGTAGATATTCTCCCAATCAGTGATAATTGTAAATCTTCCCATTTTATCAAATCTGTTGCAATCTGTTGTTCAAGTTCCTTATGTGTGCTACATCTTGGTATTATATGTATTCCTAAAATACTTAACCTTGTTTGTGACCTGCATCCCCCAAACTTCCTCCAATTCTTTCTTTCGTCTTACTAATATATTCTTTGCTAAAATCTTTGTTTTATCTTTATTTATTTTCAAACCTGCTACTTTCCCATTCTCTTCTATCTTTTCTATCAGTTTAGGTGCAGACTCCAATGGACCCTCTAATATAAATACCTGGTCATCTGCAAAAGCTTGAAATTTATACTCTTCTTTTTAAATTTTCATTCGTTTTATTTCTTTTTCTTCTCTGATGTTCCAATTCAGCACTTCCAGTATTAATACAAACAACAAAGGCGACAGTGGACAGCCTTGTCTAGTCCCTTTTCTTATATCTATAAAGTCTGTTAAGTCTCCATTTATCATAACCTTTGCAGTTTGTTCATGATACATCGTTTCGATGGCTTGAGTAAATTTTTTACCAAAGCCCATTTGGTCCAATTGTAACAGCATAAAACACCAATTCACATTATCAAAGGCTTTTTGTGCATCTATAAACATCAGAACCATTTGTTTTTCAGGATGTGTCTCATAGTATTTCAGTGTATCTAAAATTATTCTCAAATTATCTTTAATCTGTCTCTTTGGCAGAAATCCATTTTGATCAAGATGAATAAAATTGTTTAAATATCTTTTCAGTCTTTCTGCCAGAATTGAAGCAAAAATTTTATAATCTGAATTTAATAGTGATATAGGTCTGTAATTTTTAACTTGCTGTGGGTCTGTGTCCTCCTTCGGTACAAGTGTTATATATGCTTCTGACCATGTTTAGGGTATTCTCTTCTTTGTCATAACTTCATTCATAATTTCTAATAAGTGAAGATTCAATGTTTCCTGGAATGTCTTAGAAAATTCCACTGGCAAACCATCTGGACCTGGTGCTTTCCCGATGTTTTGCTTTTTAAAAGCTTCTGTTAAATCCATCATTGTTATATTACTTTCTAACATTGTTTCAATATCTTTGGGTATCTGGGGCAAATTTGCTTCCTGTAAGTATTGTTGAATTCTTTCTTCCTGAACATTCTCTTGATGGTACTGTTTTCCATAGTAATCTTGAATATTTTTTTCTTCTTCTCTGCATTTCAATAGCCTACATGTCCTTGTTCATTTATCAATTGATTTATTCATCTCGAGTCTCTTTCCTTTCTTAATTTATATGCTAGCCATCTGCCTGGTTTATCTGCATCTTCAAAATAGTTCTGCTTAGCATTTCTATTTTTTTGTGCTAATTCTCCTTTTTCCATTAGCCCATTTTATGCTTAGTTATGTCCATTTTAATTTTAATGTCCTATTTTGTGGAAATTTCTGTAGTTCTTTTTCCAACATCTTGTAGTCATCTTCCAATATTTCAAAGATTTTTTTCAGTTTTATATTTCTTTTTCTTGTATAGTCCGTTATCAAACCTTTTATATAAGCCTTCATTGTGTCCCAGAGGTTCTGTAATGATGTATCCTCTTTTGTATTTTCTTTAAAGAAAAAAGTCAATTCTCTCTCAATTTTCTGTTTAAAGTCTTTTTCCTTTAATATCACATTATTTAAGGTCCATCTAGATCTCCTTTTTTGTCCTTTCCATACAAGTATTATTGGATTGTGATCTGCCCAGGTACTTGCTTCTATTTCAATGTCTTGTATGTTAGAAAGCAATTCTGTTGACATTCATATCATATCTATTCTAGACCATGATGCATGTCTATTTGAATAAAAGGTATATTGTTTATTTTCCACATTTCTCTCTCTCCATGCATCTTTTAAGTTTATCTTATCTACATTCGAAAGAAGGATTTTGGCAATGTCTTTCTAATTTTCTTTGCTGTTTTTTGTGTTTTATAATCTGATTTGTTATTTATTATTCCATTAAAATCTCCCATCAGACAGATATTGCAATGTAAGATTTTCCTGTAAAAATCTTGATTATCATTTGGAGCATAAATTGCTATTAAAAGTGTCTTTAGATTATTGTCCATTATCTCCACTATCAAAATCCTTCCATCATCATCTGTATATATTTGTTCTACAGGGATTGTATCTCTAATGTATAACACCACTTCTCTCTTTTTACAACGTGTTAACGCTGTAAATAATTTCCCTAATTTTTGTTGTTTCAATATATAATCATGTTGTTTTTTAATATGTACTTCTTGTAGGCAGATTATATCAAATTTTAATTTCTCTAACTTATGAAATACTTTTCTTTTTTTAAATAGATGAATTAAGCCCATTTATATTAATTGTAATCAATTTTTTACATCCATTTTAGACTTTGTAAGAAGGATTTGTTGCTCTAGTAGATCTTGGTTCTTGTTGTTCTCTGGGTACACCACCTATGGCTCCTTCCTCTTTTTCAATTACTGCTGTACATTCCTCTTGAAATTCAGTTAATGACTCTTCTTTTCTTGTATCTTCCTCCCTTCCTCTAAAATATTCCAGATAGAATAACTCCACTTTTTCAATTGTATCAATTCTGTGTCTTTGTTCCTGCCATGTAAACATGAGACCTTCGGGTATCAGCCATTTGTAATTTATTCCTCTCTTAAGTAACTCTTTGGTCAAAAATAAATACTCTCTTCTTATCTCTCTCACTTTTCTCGGTACCGTTTCAGTACCACTATTTCTTTATCTTTGTACTTTAGTGTTTTTTCTCTTGCCACCTGAAGTATTTGTGATTTTATTATTTTCTTAGTAAATCTGATATTAACTTCTCTTGGCAGTTTATTTCTCATTTCATATCTTGTATAAACATGAAAAACCTCATCCATTCCATCCATCATCTTCTCTTTAGTTACCTCTAATGTTTCTGCCAGTATTTCTGTCATCATTTCAGCAAGGTTTTCACCCTTTTCTTCTTCTATATTTTGAAATCTAAGATAGAATTCTGATCTATCAATTTCCCATCCCAATGATTGCAGAGATCTGCCCTTATCTTTTTCCACTTCACTCAATCAGGTATCCATATCTCCAATCTTCTTATCTCTTTGTACATCTTGTTCTTCAATTTTCTTAATTCTGTCCTCATATTGCATCATCATCATCTGTTGAATATTTTCTATTTTTTCATCCGTTTTTTCCGTTCTTTGCTCAATATTCTCTGTTCTCTTTTCAATATTATTTGTTTTTACTTGTATCTTTTGAATTCCTTGCATAATCATCTGCAGTGTCACTTCCTTCTCCTTCTCCTATTGCAACATCACCTGTATTGATCATTGTCCTCCAGATGGTGAAGAAGAAGAAGTCAGGATTGAAGAAGCTGAGGCTGGTATTTTTCTGCTCATCTTAAAGTACAATAGAAAAATTGAAAAGAAAAAGAAAAAGCAGCCAATTGCCACTCCAGTAAAGAAAAAAGAAAAAATAATTAAAAATAAAAGAGGGAAGGGAAAAAATCTTCAGGCATTTGAATACCTTAATCCAATTGGTTCCAATTACGTAGAAAAAAAGGAAAAAATATAAAATGGAAAAAGGAAGAAAAAAAATTAAGAAAAGATTAAAAAAGACAGAGATCTGTATATTCCCCTTGCCAAAGAGGTAAAACAAAGGGAGGGGGGATGTAAAGTAGTCTTATTCTTGCATAAGTCCAAATATAAAAGTCCAATAGGGGGGGGGGAATAGAAAAAAAAGGAAAGAGAAAATGCAATTCTGTCAATAAGCAAAGCACTGCCACTATATGTTCAAGGCTCAAATCAAAAAATCAAAAAACAAAATTTCCAGTTTTCTTTTGAAGGTCACATCAATCTTCTTTCTTCAATTTCAAATCCAGACTCCAGCTATCAGTAGTTCCACAGAAGAGCACCTGCAAACAATCTACATGCTCTTCCCACTATCTTTTCACTGAAAAGCACAGAATCCTTGAATGTAACAGCAAATGTATCAACAATAAAGAAAGAAAGGAAAATAATGTATCCAAGCCTCCACATGGCAGCGCTACTTATTTCCCTTTCCCTTCCCCTCTAATATTAAAATCAGGAATAATAAAAAATATAAAGAATCTAAAATTATTAAAAAGAAAAAGCAAGAAAATAAAAAAACTTTTCCAAAGAGTTATTTTGAAGGGAAAAAATAAAAATTAAAAAGGAAAAATCAGTCCAATTTAAAAGTTAAAAAGTTTTAACAAAATCCAAAGTTCCAATAAAAAGGAAAAAAAACCTTTAGGTTTAATTTATGCTTCATCTTGCTGCTTGAGCACTTTTATCTTCACTTTTAAATTTAATTTTTAGTCTTTTAGGGTGTTCTCTCCAGAAAAAAAATAAGTAGAAAATTATCTCACCAAACAGACACACTTTCTTTCCAGCTTTCTTCTGTTCTGGAGCTGTCCTAGCTTCAGCAGCTTTAATGGCTGCCTCTCCACCGCAGGAAAAAAGTGCTTCTCCTGGATCCACCAGGGACTTTGCGATGTTCCTGGGATCGACAGGATGTGCCCTCCTCTGTCACCATCTTTATGGGACAGTTTAGGTCTGTTGGGACCGTCCTGCAATGGAGATATCAGCAACAATCTTAGAGCTTAAAGATCGCATGCTGTACCACTGTGATGCAAGCTCCACCCTCTCTCTAAGCATAATCTTTGGAAAATCTTTCAGGACCATCTCCTTATCAAAACTATGGTCACAAGCCACGGTCATCCCCATTTTCAAAAAGGGAGACCCCAGCCCAATTGAAAATTACAGACCAAGCTCTTTATGCTGCGTCACCATGTAAAGTCATGGAATCCATGACTTTACACGGAAGAATCCATTTTGGTCTACATAAATAAGCTCATTTTTTAAAAAAAAAATTAAGTCTTTTTGCTATAATTGTTATGAAAATTACATGGATTCCTCCATGTAAAGACATGGAATCAATTATTAACCAATCCATCATCCTCCGCTTAGAAACAAACAACCTACTCTCTAATAAACAAATTGGTTTCAGGAAAAAACTATCATGTAATGTACAACTCTTACACTGCAAAAACATGGACTACACAACTCGATCAGAAAAAAGCAATAGACACAATCTACATAGATTTTTGTAAAGCCTTTGATTCAGTGGTACACAACTAACTATTCCTAAAACTAAAATCTTACGGTATCTCTGGACACCTGCATAAATGGATAGAAGCATTCCTGTCAAACAGACAACCAATGGTCAATATTGGGAGCATCCTATCATTCTGTACCTGTCAACAGTGGTGTCCCCCAAGGTAGTGTTCTAGGACCAACTCTTTTTATATTCTACAAAAATGACCTCTGCGATCATCTTTAGAGCAACTGCATTCTCTTTGCTGATAATGTAAAGCTATTTAACACCACAGACAATACTGCTACCCTTCAAAAAGACCTTGACTATGTATCAGAATGGTCAAACAAATGGCAATTTCAAATCTCAATGAATAAATGCTCTGTCCTACATATTGGCAAAAAAAAAAATCAGAAAATAAAATACAGGCTGAATTGTCAAGAACTTGTTGATGATCCAAACTCTGTCAAGGATCTTGGAGTACTCATCTCTAATGACTTAAGTGCTAGAGCCCACTGTAACTACATAGCCAAAAAGGCATTAAGAGGTGTTAATCTAATCTTATCTAGTTTTTTCTCTGGTATTATTACACTAATAACTAGAGCACACAAAACATTTGCTAGACCAATAGTCGAATACAGCTTATCAGTCTGGAACCCACATTACATATCTGATATTAACACAGTTGAGAAAGTCTAGATATATTTCACAAAAAAAATTCTACACTCCTCTACTTGTTGCAGAATACCTTATGCCACCAGACTCGAAATTCTAGACCTAGAAAACCTAGAACTACGCCGTCTTCGGTCTGATCTAAGTATAGTATATAAAATCATACGTTGCAATGTCCTACCTATCAATGAATATTTCATCTTCAACCATAACAACACAAGAGCAAACAATAGATACAAACTCAAGGTTAATCACACCAAACTTGATTGCAGGAAATACAACTTCAGCAACAGAGTGATCAATGTCTGGAATACTCTACCTGACTTTGTGGTTTCTTTCCCAAACCCCAAAAACTTGCACTTTAGACTGTCTACTATTGACCTCACCCCTTTCCTAAGAGGTCTGTAGGGGGCGTGCATAAGTGCACCAATGTGCCTACCATCCCTGTCCTATTGTTTCTTTTATTTTTTTAATTTTTTTTTATACGTGTCCATGTATTCATCAGTATGTTTTTACTGATACCTATTATCTTGTAAGCAATTGACAAAAATAAATAAATAAATTTAAACTGAAGGGTTTTTTCCCCTTTTTTATTGGAATTTGGAATTTGGTAAAAGCTTCTCGATCAATTGCAAGCCTTTGCAGATGACCTGGTATTTACACCATTGGAAACAGCACTTAAATTAATAGAAAGGATAGAAGAATATGAAAAAGTAGCAGGTTTGAAAATAAATAAAGATAAAACAAAGATATTAATAAAGAACATTGTAGCAAGATGAAAGAAAGAGTTGGAGGAAATCTTGGGAATCCAGGTCACAAATAAGGTTAAGTATTTAGATATATTTATAACAGCAAGATGCAGTATGGTGAAGGAGGATAACTATCTCAAACCCAAAGATTTGATAAAATGGAAAAACTTGCAATTATCATTGATTGGGAGAATATTTACAATTACGATGAATGTATTGCCTAGAATTTTATATCTATTCTAGACAATTCCAATCAGATTAGGGAAAGAGTTTTTTGAAGATTTAAATAAAATAGTGTTAAAATACATCTGGCAGGGAAAGAAAGTGAGAATAAAACTTAAACTTTTACAAGATACAAGAATAAGAGGAGGATTCGCTTTGCCGAATTGGGAATTATATTATCAGGTGACAAACTTGATGTGGGTAAAGAAATGGATAACATTAAGGAACAGCAGATTATTGACCTTAGAAGTACATGATTTGCTGTTGCGATGGCATGGTTTCCTCTGGTATAAGGGAACTAAAATGCAGGGATATTTTAGAAGACATTATATTCAAGAGGTATTGTTTTTAAAGTGGGAGAAGATAAAAAAGCAATATTATTTAAAAATTCCATTATGGATATCTATTATCGAAGCTTTTTCTTATCCAATAACACATAAAAAGGAACAGTTAGATATGATGAGATATTGAATGAAAAGGGTGAACTTAAATCTATGCAAGCGTTGGAAGAACAAGGAATAAAAATGAATTGGTTTTCATATGCACAAATACTATCTAGATTTGATAAAGATTTTAAAACAGAAGGTTCCTATGATAAGTTGACTGATTTAGATAAAATTTTGATAGGTACTGATGAAATGGTAATTAAAAAACTCTATGGGCATTTATTAGAATTTAAATTAGAGGAAGAACAAATTAAAGAAAAGACGATTGCTTGGGGGGGAAATTTTGGATAAGGGATTGATTTAGAGAAATGGAAAAAATTGTGGTCTCAAAATTATAAAATGACAATAAAGAAAATCACTTGGTAGGAAAATGGGGTGAGGGATTTTCCTGCAGACTTTTGGGGGGATTTTCCTGGGGTCTCTGCTACTTTTGCTTTTGGCTGCATGCAAAGAAAGCAGCAGAAGTCTTATTTTCTCTCCCCCAACCTTTGCCAGAAATGAATCTTTGGGGTCCTGTTCCAAGAGGTTGCACCATTCTGATGGAGTTTGGGAGAGAGAAAGAAAGACTTCTGCTGCTTTCATTGCATGAAGCCAAAAATCTCTCTCTCTCCCCCGAGAATGAGGTGGGGAATTTTGGGGGGATTTTCCCAGGGTCTCTGCAGAAAAAGCAGAATACCAAAAATCCCCCAAATCCCCATAGGAAAATTCCCCACCCCATTTTCTTACTGATCAATCATTCTTTAATAGCTCCACCTCCATTCTTGGGCAGTGGGGGGGAGAGAAAGAGAGACTTTTGGCTGCATGCAAGGAAAGCAGAAGAAGCAGCAGAAGTCTTTCTTTCTCTCCTCCAAACTCTGCCAGAATTGTGCAGACTTTTGGAGCAGATGCCTTGCAGAGTCCCAAAGACTCATTTCTGGTGGAGTTTCGGGAAGAGAAAGAAAGACTTTAGCTGCTTTCCTTCTGTGCATCCAAAAGCAAAAGAAGAAAGAAGCAGAAAGAAGCAGCCCGGTAGCCAGTCGAGCCATGTGGAGTGAGTGGGGTAAGTTCCCCCCTCTGCTCTTTCCCCCTCTCTTCACTACTTTGTGTTGTTCACAATGCAAGCAACACAAGCCTTGTGTTCCTGCAGGCCATGTGGGCAGTGCAGCCTTGTGTTCCCGCTCAGCCTGGATTTATTGCTTCGGGGGTTGCTTTGGCGATGACATTTCTCTGCAGACTACCAAAATTTTCTCATGGACCACCAGTGGTCTGCAGTCCACTGGTTGGTGACCACTGATCTGGAGGACTATGGTGACACTTACTGTTCTATAACTATTTACTTATGATTACTAGAGACTCTATTTTGAGAATAAGGAAGACTCTCAAGTAAAGTAAAGTGACTTTTTATTTGCAGAAGCTGCCTGGACTACTTAAATGGAATTGATTAATAATCCTGAGATGTAAAGAAATATGATTATTGAACTTTCTGAGGAGTAACATTGAACTGGAATATATTGTTTTTGGAACAGAGTAAGAGCAGGACTTATTAAATTAATTAGGATGCTCTATCTGGGGGGAATGAGTGAGATTTCAAGAGAAACGGCATTGATGTTCCAAAACATTAGGGGTACTATGAAAAAGAATCGCAAAGATAAAGAACCTAATGCAAGGTATATATAGGAAAATAGAAAATATGCTACAGCTGATAATGAATGAAGATCGAAGAATCCAGGAAATAGAGGAGACAGCAGAAAGAGTGGAAGAAAAGACAGAATGGACAAATAGCAAACAAAGCAAGAAAATGAGCAGGAGAAGACAATAAAGACAATATGACTGATGAAATAAACCAATGGAAAAGTACTTTAAGAGATTTAAAAATGGAATTGGATAATCTGGAAGATATTTTTGAAAGGGAGATAGGGGTTTGGGTGGATACTCTGGAGTATGGCAGCTTTAGGAGGATAGAGATGGGAGAAATATTCAGTCTGACTGGTGAAGATACAGATGTTGATAGAGACAAAGATCCAAGAGAGGAATATGGGAGGTGAGCCAAAAAATGAATAAGAACTGAAGTATTAAAATAAATGAGAGATGATGGATAGAAAGGAATGATTTTACACACACACACACACACACACATGCACACACACACACACACACGCACACACACACACACACACATAATGATGGCCTGATTAGAAATTTGAATAGAGGTAGAAATAACAATGCACCCTTTTGTATGGAGCAATAGTTAAATGGAAAGATTGGATGTTGAAAGATGGTATTAGATATGTTTAAATAATAGGAAGGCTGGTGTATTGTGACTTTGAACAATCAAAGAATGAAGGACTATGTCTTAATATAAGCATGTGTATTAATACTAGGATTAGCAATGGTGACCTGATTAGAAGTGAGAATAGAGGTAGAAATAAGAAATGGGGAAATATTAGCAGATATAATTTATATATAACAGAATATAAGTAATAATTTGATGGAAAAGATCAGAAGTAGAAAGATGGTATTGCTATGTATGTATACTATGCTTATAATATCATTGGCATTAAAATGGAACATTGAAATATTGAATAACTACTCTAAAAACCATGTATATTAATACTAGGCTTATATTTGATTTATATAACACGTGTTAAGTTCTGCGCATGGGTGCAAAGAACGGAGACGAGACAGTGAACAGTGAACTTCAACTCTTTATTAATCATTCTGAACAGAGCAAAACCCTAGGGCAACAGCAGCCCCTTTATAGCCAAGTTGCTGATCTAGTAACCAATGAGAAATGTGGAGTGTTAACCCCTTAACCAATGAAAGTGGCTTGTTAACAGCCAATCAGATTCTCCTGAATGGACCAATCCGATATCACTATTATCAGCCAATCAGAAGTGCAGGACTAGAACCCTGCTATTTTCTAAAGGTTTGATAAAGCTATATTTAAGCGTTTTATTAGTCCATAACACCCCTTCCCCCCGGGTTCCATTTAGGTGGTGCGGTGACGTAATCTCTGAGTTATGAAGGTTGTTTTGACTGTCTATTGGATTTACGCTGTCCCACCGGTTCTTGTCTGTAACCCTGTTTTGGCGGGAGGTTTTTGGGCAAGTTGGGTGCTGGTAGATCCTCATTGGATGACTCAGTGCTGCTAATGTTCCTGTTGTTGTCCTCTGGCCTTTGCGGACTTGCCTCTGTTGAGGTGTTCCTCTGTGGTGAGGACACACCCTTCCCTGATTCTTCTTCATATGTTATGCCCGATTATTGACTTCTTTCGTTCCTGCTTTTCGCCATTTCGAATTTGGTTTCTTCGACATCCCCTCCCCCCTCAGTTTGGGAGTTACCGGAGTTGCGGAAACTAGGTTGTAGCCTCGAGCGAAGCTGATCTATATGACGTTTCCATATTTTTCTGTTGTGGGTTTTCACCCGGTATGACCTGAGTCCAGTGGCTTGAATTACAGTTGCCTCGACCCACAATGGTTCACCAGAAAGGTTTCTGGCGAAAACTAAGCCACCTATCTTGAACTCGCGGCATTTCCCATTAGATTCACAGGGTTTTTCTGGCTCGTAAGATGGGTGAAGCCGGTCGAGGTGGGAACGGAGTTTGCGTCCCATCAATAGTTCAGCTGGAGTCTTGTTGGTGACGCTGTGTGGAGTGATGTGTTGGAGAAGGAGTATTCTGTTTATCTTATCTTCAATGTCCCCATAGTCCATTTTGTAGAAGGTTTTTTAACAAATTGTACCATGCGCTTGGCTCTTCCGTTAGCCGCAGGGTGCGCTGGCGAAGTTAGTGCATGGCGAATACCCCGGTCCGCTAAGTATTGTTCAAAGGGTAGAGCGGTAAACTGGGGTCTGTTGTCGGATACCAGAACGTCTGGCAGTCCATGCATCACAAATAACCTGTTCAACTTCCGGATGATGGACTCGGTTGTGGTACTCTTCATTTCGTGGATCTCAAGCCAGTTTGAATAGGCATCCACTGTTAGGAGGAACGTATGTCCCTTAGTAGGTCCCACAAAGTCAATGTGGATGCGGGACCACAGTCCCCGGGGTGTTTCCCATTCTGTCGGAGTTGCTTTAGGTGGGGCATTGCTAACTTCCTGGCACTTTAAACAAGTCTTTACCCAGGCTTCGATCTGTTTGTCGATGCCCGGCCACCACGTGTAGCTTTGTGTGAGCGCTTTCATACGCACGATGCCGGGGTGACCCTCATACAGTGTCTTTAATACTGCTCGTTGTAACTGCTCTGGGACGATGACTGTATCCCCCCAAAGAATGCAGCCTTTTTGCGAAAAAAGTTCTGTTTGCCAGTTCTTGAAGGGGGTGAAGTCATCAGGGGTTTGATCTACTGGCCATCCCCGTTCGACCCAGCTAAGAACTCGCGATAAGATAGGATCGCGTTTTGTTTCGATCGCAATATCTCTAGCTGTTAGCGATGATGAATGTAGCGTTTCAATCTGCAGTGTTGTAAGGGTTGGAGCTGGGTCATCAATGGTTTCTGGAAGTGATGCATGGCTCAGTGCGTCAGCGTGGGGAATGGCTTTCCCCGGGCGGTGTTGCAGTCTATAATTGTACGCAGCCAAAAACTCCGACCAGCGAGTCATTCTAGGTGATAATATATAGGGGGTTGGCTTGTCTCCCACTATAATTCCCAGCAAAGGTTTGTGGTTGGTAGCAATAGTAAAAACTCGTCCATACACATATTCATGAAACTGTTTTACAGCAGATACAACAGCAAGAGCCTCTTTATCGATTTGACTATAGTTACATTCAGCCTTTGATAGAGTTCTTGAAAAATAGGCAATAGGGGCTTCACTACTGCTTGGTAATACATGGCTCAAAATGGCTCCTACTCCAAATGGTGATGCGTCACATGTAATTGTTAAAGGCAAAGTCTTGTTATACTGCATTAAAACAGCATCTGAAGTTAATAGGTTTTTTACTTGTCGGAACGCATGCTCCTCTCGGTGGCCCCAGACCCAGGTTGCTTTTTTGTCAAGAAGCCTATTTCGGGGCTCAGCTACGGTCGCTTTGTGGGGCAGGAAGATGTTGAAAAAATTAATGAGCTCCAGGAAAGCTTGTAAATCAGTCTTATTTCTGGGTCTTGGGGCGTTCTTAATTGCCCTTGGCTTGCTATCGGTGGGGTGAATGCTTTGTTTATCAATTAGGTACCCCAGGAACTCTACTTTATCTGTACACAGTTGACATTTATTTTTTTTAACTTTAAGGCCAGAGTCTTTAAATTTCTAGAGAACCAGTTTAAGACGCTCCTTTAGTATTTCTCTATTCGGGGCAGCAATTAAAACATCATCAAAGTATGGTACAACCCCTTTTATCGCCTGTAAGAGTCTCTCCATCAAACTCTGAAAAATCCCTGGGGCTACGCTAACTCCTAATTGGAGTCGGTTGCACTTAAAGGCGCCTCGGTGCGTAACGATCGTTTGTGCCTCTGCTGTTTTTTTTATCTACAGGCAGTTGTTGGTACGCCTGTGCTAAATCCAATTTAGCGAAGACTTTTCCTCCCCCCAGGGAATAGAGGAGGTGTTGTACCACCGGCACCAGGTATGCGTTCTGTTGAAGGGAAGGATTCAGGGTGGCACGGTAGTCCCCACAAATCCTTAATGATCCATCCGGTTTGATGGGTGTTACGATTGGGGTTTCCCAAGGAGCGTGGTCAGTTGGTTCTAAAACACCCTGGGCTATTAATTTATCAAGCTGCTCGTCAATCTTTGGTTTAAGGGCAAAAGGTACTCGACGAGGCTTAAGGTGGATGGGGGCTACTTCAGGGTTAAGGTTAAATGATATCGGGGTCCCCTTGTGCTCACCTAGTTTGTCTGCAAAGACGTCCTGGAATTCCTGGATGAGGGCTTCCTCCCAGTCGTCGTTGCTGGTTTAACGGTGAATGCCAGCTACCTCAATCCCAAGTGGAGCGAACCATTGAAGGCCTAACAAGCTAGGTCGATCATGGTCGACGACGGTCAATGGTAAAGATGCAGTACAATTTTTGAATGAGACCTGGACTAGACTGGATCCAATGACTGGGATTTGGTTTCCCTGATAATCCTTGAGTATGATTCTTTGGGTTCTGAGGTCTTGCCGCCAGACGGCAGGAATTAATTGTTTAAGGGTCTTCCAGGAAACCATCGAGAGAGATGATCCTGAATCGACTTCCATCACGCAGGGCTGGTTTTCGATGGTGACCTTCACTTAGATCTTCTTTGCATCTAATGATGAGGCGTGACCAATTGTAATGGTTTGGTATGCCTCTTCTCATTTCCTTGAATGGGCTAGTGGTTTATTTCTGTAGGAGTGGTTGTTCTATTAGTGGTTCAAATGTTCCCGACTCACAGGATGATTTCCTGTGGTTTGGCAGTAGTTGGTCCCCCTCTGAAATGGGCTGGATCCTTGCTTGCTTCTACAGACCTTTCCAATGTGGCCTCTCTTCCCACAAACATGGCAGAGTGTGTTGAGGAATTTGCAGTCTGATTATGGGTGGTTTGCCCCACAACTTGCGCATTGATGCTGCAGTCTCTGGTTACACTGGTGGCGTTGGTCTCGTTCAGACCGGAGCTGGTTGAACTCTTCCTCATCACTTTCTGATGATGATTCGAGGTCCTCGTGCTGGGTTGCCATCGTATGTCCATCTAGGCGAGGTGAGGTTTTGCCGGCAAGTTGGCGGAGTGGGGCGTTGGTGCGGCGCATTCAGGCAGCCAACTTCCTGGTTGCTTCTGCTGCAGTAGCATCAGCGATGGTATCTGCAAGGCTGATGTCGACTTTTGCCATCAGCTTACTTTGCATGTGAGGTGCATCTAAACCCAGAACTATTTGGTCTCTTAAAGCTTCTTTGAGGTCAGCGAACCCGCAGAGGCCTCGCAGGTTCCGGAGATCCGCGATGAAATCTGCAATGCTTTCTCCTTTCCGCTGGTCTCTCTGGTAAAATTCATGTCTTCGGACAAGCGTTGGTACAGTAGGTGCATAGTGGGCCCGTAGGAGGGGCTCGAGGATGTCCCAGTCCATGGATTTCACCTCAGCTGGTTTCGCCAGTGCCTTAGCCATCTTAAAAAAAGCAGGTCCGCAGTGAGTCAGGAATATCGCTGGCTTTTTCCCAGTAGTGGCATCCTTCAAGTTGTTGGTCTCCAGAAACATCTGGAACCAGTCTATGTATGAGTCCCAGTCTTCTTGTGCTGGGTCGAATGGAGCGGGTGGTATGGTGCCGCCGGTTATGGTTTCCGCCATTGATGCGCCTTCAGTCACGTGCTCTGTTTGGTACTCTGTAGTGTTCAGTCAGCTCTGACATCTCTGCATCCCATCCTCATCACCAGTGTTAAGTTCTGCGCATGGGCGCAAAGAATGGAGACGAGACGGTGAACAGTGAACTTCAACTCTTTATTAATCATTCTGAACAGAGCAAAACCCTAGTGCAACAGCAGCCCTTTTATAGGCAAGCTACTGATCTAGTAACCAATGAGAAATGTGGAGTGTTAACCCCCTTAACCAATGAGAGTGGCTCATTAACAGCCAATCAGATTCTCCTGAACAGACCAATCCGATATTGCTATTATCATCCAATCAGAAGTGCAGGACTAGAACCCTGCTATTTTCTAAAGGTTTGATAAAACTTTATTTAAGCGTTTTATTAGTTCATAACAACACCTATTATGATTATCATTATCAATGTTTGTATCAAAATGAATTATACCCAGGGGCCATACTATTCATGTATTGATATTGATGTATACCTAAAAATAAAAATCTAATAAAACTTAAAACAAAGAAGTGTTCATGTATTTTGTAGAATTTATATTAGAACTTTTTTTGTGGACCATTGTGGTAGAAGCATTTACAAAATGTAATAGCTGCTGAGTAGAAACATGAAAACAAAACAAAAAAAATATATACATACATAATCCAGGAAAAGAACATTCTGATCTGAAGGCTTCAGCAAAATCATTAACATGTCAAGAACAGAAGAGACAACAGAAGAGTGGAATTTACTGGCAAAATCTTAGTCCAAATTTAAGCTTTAGAATACACAAAGTTATTTACTAGTAGTCAGCATTCAATAGACAGAACAGGAAGCATTGTGAATTCACGGTTTCTAGATAAGCTTAGCAAGACAGTTTTTTTTTAAAAATGGAGATATTGGATATCTGGGTGGTATTATAGAAGGAGAGCTGTGAGTTTATGGTTCCAAAAGATTGGGTAGCCCCCTTTTCAACTTATACATTTTGTATTTTTTTAATACAAATAAATATAGATATATAAATAATGTAAATATTTCTGTATTTTTACATTCTCTCTCTGTTTCTACCTCCCTGCATTTCATCTTATTTGTTAGTTAAGTGGAGTTTTTTGGTATATATTTTATTTGCAATTTTCCTTTAACAACCAACATTTTTTGTGGACAGGGCAACATATTTTTAACATTTTAACTTAACCACAATTATCAAAGCAATTATTTAAAAACTTTTTATATCCTCTTAATTTACAAACAATGATTTCATTTTAAGTCTCATCTCTTTATCTACAGCCATGGTGACCCAGTGGTTAGAATTCAGTATTGCAGATTAATTCTATTGACTGCCAACTACCAACAGTTTGGCAGTTCGAGTCTTGCTGGCTCAAGGTTGAATCAGCCTTCCATCTTCTGAGGTCAGTAAAATGAGGACCCAGATTGTTGGGGACAATATGCTGACTCTGTAAACTGCTTAGAGAGGGCTATTAAGCTCTGTGAAGCAGTATGTAAGTACTATTGCCATCTATAAACAAATTTACAAAGCATCATCATTGTCTTGGTATGAGCAAAGGGAAATATTACTATTGATATTGTTGATGTTAATTTCTGATTTCAAAAGTGTCCTTTGGTATCTTCAATGTTATAATGTTTTGTGTAGTTTTGTCATATTTATTTATTTATTTTCTATAGTTTTCCATCTCAACCCAACTGACTGGGTGGTAGCCTATTAATAAGGTTCATTTATGCTTTTCCATTAATTAAAATTTTCAGATTCACCCAGTGTTTGCAGACTTGCTGAATCAAAGGTCTCTAATAGTTGAAAAATAGTTAGCAAGCTATTTCCAAATGTAATTAGAAAAGAAAATATGCAAACTTAGTGTCTTTTTATGGTAAAAACAAAATTTGAGCAAGTTGTAGCAACTCTTATTTCCCAAGGCTAGACATCACTGACTTGCAATCTGCTCAAGAGGAAACAACTGTCTGAAGGACTTATGATAGATTTTCCATCCTTTCCTTGTCCTGATAGGATCAAAGTCTACTCATGGATCATGGTGAAATTAAAACAAAACCATTTTTAAATATTTAAAATCACTATGAAAAATTCTGAATTCAAGGTAAAATTTGTGGAGATACAATTAAAACCATATTTGGGTGATTCTTGAAGTGGACAATTTAGATAAAAATAATTGCAAACAGTGAACAGGGTATCATGCATGGCATCCACCAAATTATATTGTTTGACAATATATAGTATAAAAAACTTAAAACTGTGGTTAACAGCTGAAGAATGAAAATATCAAGATAAGTAAAAGAGAAATATTCATGCAGTTTGCAAGAAAGCATCCTGAAAGCAGAAACAAAAATGACTATAAAAATGAACTGTTTAGAAAATTTAGAAAATTGAAGATGCAAACCATTACATGGCCAGCTGTTCATTTTCTGACTGTATTATTCTTTATATAAAAATGATGTGTACATGCTTCTTATATAACCAGCATACATTCTCCTTATATAACCAGGATGAAACAAACCGACACTTCTATATTTGAATGAAACTTACACATGTTAAATCATAGGTTGCGCTACTATGAATTGCTGAATAGGCTTCAGTTGGTATTACTGTACACTAAGGAATAGCAAAAGAAGTCATAATATATTATTACATCTATACATGTTGTTGTACCAATAAACTGTAGACAGCATTTTATTTGTGTATAAGAAGCAATTTGTACATGTGTGAACTCATAGAAATTTAAAATGCAAATTGAATGAAATTATTAAAATCAGAAGTTGTATATTATACATACATACATACATACATACATAAATACATACATACATACATAAATACAGTTTTATTTTGAAGATTTTGAATATGTAAGAGAAGATAAATTGAAAAGTTCTAAACTTATGGACAATATTTTTGTAATAAAAAGTAAATATATTTTCTGAATAAACTAAGTTATGCAATATATCAAAACTAACAGGAGGTGAGCATTGGACTTTTTCCCTTCAACCTAAAAGAACGAACTTCTGAAAACTAAGTGTTTCAAAAGGAATCCTTTATCTCAACACTAGGCAAAGCAGAATCTAAGATACCCCCAGGCATACAGTCATAGATAAAGGAAGTTAAAACCCCTCCCCTCATTCAGATGTCGATTTAGTCAAACAAAGAACCAACAAGTTAACCCCCCCTCCCCTTCTCTAGGAAGGTATCTTGCAGAGTTCCCAGGAGTTTCTTCCAGGACTGGAATTTTTATGATCCCTTTTCATCTGTTGTCACTTCCAGAGGTGACAAGGACATCTGGCTCCACTCATCCAGATGTATGTCATGTGCAAGTTATACAGAATCAATATAGGATTTAATATATTCAGGTTACATCAAAAAGAATTACTTGTACCAACTCCCCTCCCTTC